>QRFJ01000503.1:609199-954770 GCA_006176705.1 Cocos nucifera
AGCCAATTGGCTTTAGGACAAGTGGGAGATTGTTAGATATATGTGCCCTAGAAGCCAGAATTGGCTGACACTTGTAATACACTTCTAGGGGCAAAATTATAATTTTGACTATAATCAATAAAATGGGTTATTTTCTATCACATATGTGTATTTAGTGTCTGTGATACATCCTTTGAGTTAATGGTAATGATAATTCATATTTTCAAGAGTTGAAAATTTAAGACATGAATAATCATTATTAACTCATAAAATGCTCCCGACCATAGGATCATCACGAGGATGGTGATTGATCCGGAAGGTTGGTGTACAATCGCTTCTCTTTAGTAGATGAGTCTTGAGTCTACGGTGTGGAGACACCGGAGCGAGAGTACAGGTACTCGTTAGAGAACGAGGGCACTGAGCGTGACCACCTCGAGTAGTCATTAGGAAGTCTACCTTCTCGTCAATGACTGACTCGATGATGCAGTAGTGTGTCTGGTTCTTTGACCTGAGGTGCATCGGCAGTAGTCACACCTTGAGGGTGTTATAGTTTGACTACACCATTACTCGGTCTCCTAGCCATATGGAACCCTGAGGTGTATGTTGGCTATAGCATGTTCATTGTAGGAACTGGATTGCATCAAGATGGAATCTATCTACCTCGGTGGTAGAGGAGCAGCCCTATGATGATCATGAGAATCAAGTCCAGAAATCCATGGCCATGGTAGAGTGAAATAATAGAAAGAGTTTCTATTTAGATTTTCACATTGGACTCGAATCGAATGATTACATCATATGACAGAGACTAGGGTTTGACGAGTTCACCTTAACCCTAATCTGATCGGGGCTCAAGATAGAAGAACTTAATCACACAGGTAGCTGCACCAAGAGGTTCGCATTCAGCTCTGATGGGTTGCCACCATATACTGCTAGGTGTCACTGGTGGATTTTGGGAGCAATTAGAATGATTTAGATGATCGATCATTCTAGCTGTTCGAATCAGAAGAGTTCTGATCCATCGAAAGGAGTTTCGATGATGTCGATGATAGAGATCATGACATATCCCATTACCATACAGAACTGAACCTAACTGGGTCACACAAACAAGGGTTTGAATCTGGTGATCATCAATTGAACTGATCTAGTTCAATTGATCTGAATGAGATTCAATTAGGTTCAAGGAAAATCGTGCTAGCACTCGATTGAACCTAACGTTCTTCTTTTACTATCATAAATAAGTTGTCCTGACTGAGCCAAAGGAGTTTGTGCTCAATCAGAGGCCTTCATATGGTCTGACTGGAGGTTGTCCAAGTCAGAAAAGGTTGTCTTATTTTGTAAGACATTACCTGCCATTTTTGGTCACCTGCCATTTCTTGTTCTTTGACTTTGGTCAAAAGTCTACCTTTGACTGGTCAAACGTTGACCATTGACACTTTGACTTTTGACCACATGTCATGCACCTATTGGAGAGCTGGTGGGGGCCTGTCCCCCTGCCAGAACCTGGCAAGGAGAAGGGCGCACGCCACCCTTGGCGTGTGCCCAAGTAGGAGGCGCCTAGGAGTCCTTGTTGGACAAGGACTCCATCTCCCTTTTGGATTCCAATTAGAGTTCTCCTAAGAACCAACTTTGACTGGTCTTAGGCACCCTCTAAGGAGGAATCCAGGGGACTCTATTCCCAACCAATCAGATTTAGATCTGATTTCACAAAGGGTTGTGATTGGTTGGGAAGGAAGAGGAGTTGGATCACAGGTAGTCTATAAATAAGACCCTGCGCCCAACTCAAAGATTCCAAAATGCTGAGAAAGAATTTCCATATGCCCCAAGGCTGCCTCTCCTCTCCTTCTCCATGCCAAAGTCTCTTCTCCCTCTTGCTCTCCACGTCCAAAAGGTGTTTTGGACTTAGGTTGGTGCGATCCAGATCAAAGAAAGGCGATCAAAAGCAAGAAGGCTGCACTGCTGCAAAGGACGACTGCTGATCTTCAAAAGGAGTTTTGAAGATCCTCCAGATCAGATCCAGATCTGATTTTTGGAGATGTGATAGAGAAGAAGAGGATCTCCAGATCCAGCCCGAGTGGATACCGGTAGAGGCCAGGCGCTTGCGTGGCTAAGATCCAGAACCTTCCGCTGCAATCAGGATCATCAACAGGGTAATAGGATTACCCAAATCAGGTAAATTAAATTTGATTTAATTTATCTTATTTTATTTTATTTATTAAAATAATAAGAATCAGATCTGAAATATCTTAGATCTGATTAAGGTCAAGAGAAAATTTTTGAAATATATCTCTTGATCTGATCAGATCTGAACGAACCTGGACCGGGAAATCAGGATTTTCCTTCAAAAACCTTAATAGAAACTCTTTCTATTATTTCACTCTGCCATGGCCATGGGCTTATGGACTTGATTCTCATGATCATCATAGGGCTGCTCCTCATCCACCGAGGTAGATAGATTCCATCTTGATGCAATCCAATTCCTACAATGAACATGCTATAGCCAACATACACCTCAGGATTTCGAATGGCTAGGAGACCGAGTTATGGTGTAGTCAAACTATAACACCCTCAAGGTGAACTACCGATGCACCTCAGGTCAAAGAACCAGACACACCACTACAGCATCGAGTCAGTCATCAGTGACGAGAAGGTAGACTTCCTAATGACTACTCGAGGTGGTCACGCTCAGTGCCCTCATTCTCTAACGAGTACCTGTACTCTCGCTCCGATGTGTCTCCACACCGTAGACTCAAGACTCATCTACTAAAGAGAAGCGATTGTACACCAACCTTTCTAATCAATCACCATCCTCATGATGATCCTATGGTCGGGAGCATTTTATGAGTTAATAATGATTATTCATGTCTTAAATTTTCAACTCTTAAAAATATGAATTATCATTACCATTAACTCAAAGGATGTATCACAGACACTAAATACACATATGTGATAGAAAAATAATCCCATTTTATTGATTTATAGTCAAAATTATAATTTTGCCCCTAGAAGTGTATTACAAGTGTCAGCCAATTCTGGCTTCTAGGGCACATATATCTAACAATCTCCCACTTGATCCTAAAGCCAATTGGCTACAAGTCTAAGTCCCATCTTCTCAAGGTGGGCTTCGATCTTCTGCTGGCCCAACGGCTTTGTAAGTGGGTCTGCCACATTATCTGCGGAGTTGACTCTCTTGACCTCGACGTAACCCTTCTCGAGGTAATCATGGATGAGGTGGTATCGCCGCTCAATGTGCTTGGATTTTTGGTGAGACCTCGGCTCCTTAGCAAGGGCTATGGCACCATTGTTGTCGCAGTATAGAGGAATGGCATCTGATGGCATTACTCCAATTTGATCTTTGCAGCAAACTTCTTATACCAGAATGCTTCCTTCGCAGCCTCTGATGCAGCGATATATTCTGCTTCCATGGTGGAATCTGCTATCACTATTGCTTGGAACTCTTTCCAGCTGACAGCACCACCATTGCACAAACAAACAGACTCCAGATGTCGACTTTCGATCATCTATATCGGACATGAAATCCGAGTCTGTGTATCCCTGGACTTGGAGTTCTCCATTACCAAAGACCAACATCATATCCTTAGTTCTTCTCAAGTACTTAAGGATACATTTCACAGAAGTCCAGTGTTCTTCACCTGGATTTGACTGATATCTGCTTGTGACACTCACAGCATGGGCTATATCAGGTCGTGTACATAGCATGGCATACATGAGGCTCCCTATTATTGCAGAAGCATAAGGGATCTTGCTCATGCATTCTATTTCCTCAGGTGTGCTAGGGCACATCTTCTTGGAAAGATGAATACCATGTCTGAAGGGTATTAATCCCCTCTTAGAGTTTTCCATACTAAACCTCTTTAGTACTTTCCTCTATGTACATCTTCTGTGAAAGTCCTAGCATCCTATTCGGTCTATCCCTATAGACCTTAATTCCTAGAATAAAGGATGCTTCACCTAGGTCTTTCATGGAGAATTCCTTGGACAACCATATTTTGACTGTGGTCAACATGGAAATATCATTCCCAATAAGGAGGATGTCATCCACGTACAATACGAGGAAGACAACAGCGCTCCCACTGACCTTTTTGAAAACACATGGTTCCTCTTCATTTTTGATGAAACCAAACATTTTGATCACATCATTGAAAATGAGTGTTCCAGCTCCGAGATGCTTGCTTAAGTCCATATATGGACCTTTGCAGCTTGCAAACCTTCTGATCAGTATCACTGGATGTGAAACCTAGCGGCTGTTCCATATAGATATCTTCCTCAAGATATCCATTTAAGAATGCCATTTTCACGTCCATTTGCCATATTTCATAATCGAAATAGGCTGCAACAGGCAAGCAATGTGCGGATGGATTTTAGCATAGCCACTGGGAAAAAGGTATCCTGATAGTCAATGCCTTCGCATTGACTATAACCTTTTGCCACTAGTCTAGCCTTGAATGTCTCCACATTCCCATCTGCACCAATCTTTCTCTTGAAGATCCATTTACACCCAATAGGTACTATACCTTCTGGTGGATCTACCAAGGTCCAGACTTGATTTGAGTGCATCGAGTCAATTTCTGACTGCATTGCCTCTAGCCATTTCTCGGAGTCGATATCTGATATCGCTCTCATTGTAGGTTTTGGGATCATCACCATGAGCACCATTACCTACGAGGAACATTTTCTCTACTTCCTCTGAAAATAATACCTAAGTATCTTTCAGGGGATGGGAAAAACTCTTTTCCGATCTACGAGGTGGAGGAGGTAGTGTTCTATTGGCTCAACCTGATTTGGTTCCAATTTGGTCCTTAGCTCGTTGCTACTTGTGAGACTTTCTCATCAAGCTTGAATCTGCTTTCCAATGCCGCTATCTTGAATAAACTATTTTTCAAGAAAGATGGCATGTCGACTCACAATCACATTGTGGTCTTCTGGAATGTAGAAATAGTATCCTAATGACTCTTTAGGATATCCTATGAATCGAGCTCTAAAGGACCTAAACTCTAACTTGTCCGCTTGTTGTCTTTTGACATGAGCCGGACAACCCCAAATTCTGAGATGACTCAGACTTGGTTTCTTACCATGCCATATCTCATACGGTGTGGTAGGAACGATTTTAGAGGAAACCCTATTCAGTAGATAAATTGAAGTTAACAATGAGTGTCCCCAAAGAAAATCAGGAAGGTCTGTGAAGCTCATCATGGATCAGACCATATCTAATAGAGTCCGATTTCTCCATTCTGAAACCCCGTTGAGTTGAGGTGTTCCTGGTGGAGTCCATTGAGAGACTATGCCATTTTTCTTGAGATAGTCTAGGAATTCTTTGGCTAAGGTATTCACCTCCTCGATCTGATCGAAGAACCTTAATGGATTTTTTAGTTTATTTTTCTACTTCATGTCTGAATTCTTTGAACTTTTCAAAAGCTTCAGACTTGTGTCTCATAAGATACACATACCCATACCTAGATAGATCATCGATAAAGGTAATGAAGTAGACAAAATTGCCTCTAGCCGGCACATCAAATGGGCCGCACACATCAGTATGTACTAGGGCAAGGAGATCTGTGGCCCTTTCCCCATGTCCTAACAAAAGGAAGTTTAGTCATTTTGCCATTGAAGACAAGATTCACAAGTTGGATATGACTCGAAAGTCAATGGACTCAATAGCCCATTTTTCTCCAATTTGTTGATCCTATCTTCTGCTATATGACCTAATCTCAGGTGCCATAGATATCTATCATTTGGACTATCCCTAGGTCATTTTATGGCATTCACATTTTGCTCGATAGTTAAAAATAGATACATCAATATGTAACTGATAAAGACCATTAATAAGGAAACCACTTTGCAATTTTATTTCTTTCATAAAGAATGTTACAATGGTCCTTAAAGAAAACTAATCACATAGCCTTCTAGTGCTAAGCATGAAACAGAAATCAAATTTCCTGCTAGCTGCAGGTACATAATAACAGTCTTTCAAAACTAAGTCTAAACTAGATGATAATCAAAGAGGGTATGTTTCCACCACCACTGTAGTAACTCTTGCTCCATTACCGATGCATAGGATCATGTCTCCATCCCTCAGCCTCCTGCTATCCTCAAGATCCTACATGGAAGTGCACAGATGAGCACTAGAATCAGAGTCAAGCACCCAACTGGATGCAGAAGAAATCGTAAGGTTAGACTCAATAACGAGCATACCTCCAGAAGGACCTACCTCCTTCTTGTTCTTCAGGGTGGCCAGGTAAGTAGGGCATAGTTTCCGCTTCCAATGGCCATCATTGTTGCAATGAAAACACTTTCCTTTGTCAGCGGCCTTTTTCTTCAGGCTCTGCCTTCTTTTCTTCTTTCCTTCCTTCCACCTTCTGCTTTTTCACAGACTTCTTTTTCTTTCCAAAAGACTTTCTTTTGGAAAAAAAGTCCGTTCCATAGCAAGAACTGAGCCTTTAGAACCTTTCATAGAAAGCTCAGCGGTAACCAGCATATTCATTAAGCTCGGCCAAGGAAATTTTGAAGTTTATGCATGTGGTAATTCATGATGAATTGCCCATATGCATCAGTCAAGGATTGCAGAATTAATATCATTCTGCATAGATCCAAGTCTAACTTCACACCGAGCTTCTCAAGCTCTTCCAAGTCCTTGATCATCATCAGACAGTGATCTTGGACTGACTGCCCATCACGCATCTTAGCCTTAAAAAGTCATTTCGTGACTTGATATTTGGCTGCGCGACTCTGTTCACCAAACATCTCCTGTAGGTGAGCCAACATTTGGCGAGCAGTCCTGATATCTTCATGTTGGTGCTGGAGCTCATCAGACATCGAGCCCAACATGTAATATCTGGCCTTATTATCTTCGTCTATCCATTTTTCAAGAGATGCTCTCTGTTCAGTGGATGGACGAGCTGGTAAGGTGGGAGGGTCCTGGTCCAATACATGAGTTAACTTCTCAGAACCCAAAATAATTTTGTAGTTTCCTGAGCCAATCTTTATAATTGGGTTCGGTCAGTCTATGTGTGTCCAGGATACGTGCTAATGGGTTGGACGCAGACATTTTTCTATAGAGAGTCAAAGATTCTAGTTAGATACTTGTAATTAAGACTTGACCAATTTATTTAGAATTTTATTTTTAAATAAATTAGCTCCCACTATTTTCTCGGATCCCTACACTCCCTCTGTAGAGATGCGAAAAATCTTCCATGATTAATGATTTCTAGTGGGTGGTGCGGTCTCACCAACTGACTCATCACCTCACCTAACAGTTATTGGTGATGGGTTAGCCAATGAGTGAACAACTCTTGTTCAATGATTCTCTAATCATGGTGCACCCAAACTTGATCTCTAATTCATGAATCTCACCGTATCCAGAAATATTGATCCACTCCTTAGTTAAGTCAGACCCACCATTTGCATAGACTGGATTCCTAATTGAGTCTCTCACCGTATCCAAAATATTGAGCCCAATCTCATCCTCCAGCCCATAGCATCCAATGCCTAATAGACATGGTTGCATCTTTCTCGGTGCAACTGAGCCACTGTATCCAGTCGAGAACAATCAACCTCCGGAAGGGCCCGCACATCTACAATGGTGGAAGACCTCAGACTTAATCTTTTCTTAGGAAGAATTGATTCAGGTCTCATTAAACTAGACTTGTCATAGTCATAACAATTATGACTAACCTAGTGGCATGGGTTAGCTCGGATTATTGACCACCTCAGATCAGAACTGAGTCAACAGATATGGCCAGGTAAGTGAGACCGGTGGAAGGATATGCCATTAACTCGATAAGAATGCATTCAGGTCGAGTAGCTTTCCAATTAAAAACCAGTCGGTCGTATCTGCCAAACTTACCTTAGACACCAAATTGTTGAGCCAGAACCAATTGGGTTAGCCTACAATCCAGACTCTAACCACTGAGCCTAATTAGGTCTTAGCTTGATCAATCACTCACGTGACTCGATCTTGACCCAGACTTAATCCTATTAGGCTGGTCAATTTAAGCATTGTTGATCCCATCTAACCAACTCTTGATTCGGTTTGATCAACCGCTTAGACCTAATTGAGCTACCCAAGCCCGAACCCAATTTTATGAATATGTCTTAGATCTAAAATTCTTAATTTTAGACCTAACATATATTTCATAATCTTAATTCTTAATTAAGTTTAGGGTTCATAAACAAAATATGCATAATAAAATCCTAGGATTTCAGGATCTAGGAATTTTGCAGAAAGTAAGTTTTGATTTCTGATTAAGGATGAATGTGCAGCACCCCTACACATCATAAGAACACCCCATCGAATGAAAGGAGAGGGCCTTTAAATACCTTCTTCGTTCTTATGATTGGACGGCCAAGAGGAACATCCTTAATCAGAAATATAATATACAAAATACAAAACTAGTTAGATCTATATCATATATCTCATATACAAAAATTAGATCTAATCATGTAAACATATTTTGCATACATCTCATGTATCGATATCATGCATATTTTTAGATCTAAATTATCTCATAATAATCTAAAAAATTAGATTTAAATTGATCTACATCAAAATAAATTCTAATCTAGATAATTATGTAGAACTATTCTACAACTAGTCTAGACATGCATTCAATCATATCTCATATGATATTTAAAATTAAATAATTTTATTTTCTATTTTTTAGATGTTATTATAATAATTATAATATTAAAAAATAATAAATAAATAGATCTAAAATTATGATTTAATCAAATTAAATTATGATCATGCAAGACTATTATAGAACTATTCTATTTTAGAACTAGTCATGCATATTTTAAAACTTAGATCCAAATTATTTAATTTTAATTTTTTTGATTTTAGATCTGATCACATCTCATGTGACATCTAAAATCACTTATTTTTAATTAAAAATAAATTTAAAATTAGATCTAAATAATTTTTAGAACCTGGCTCTGATACCAGTTGAAGGAAAAATCCTGATTTTTTGGATCCAGGTTCGTTTCAGATCTGATCGGATCAAGAGATATATTTCAAAAATTTTTCTTTGATCTAATCAGATCTGAGATATTTCAGATCTAATTTTTATTAATTTAATAAATAAAATAAAAAAATAAATTAAATTAAATCAAATTTAATTTTACCTTGATGTTGGGTAATCCTATTATCCTTTGATGATCCTGTAAGCTGAGCCTGAGGTTTCTGGATCTAGCCACGCAAGTGCCTGGCCTCTATCGATATCCACTCAGGCTGGATCTAGAGATCTTCTTCTTCTCTATCATCTCTCAAAAATCAGATCTAGATCTGATTTGGAGGATCTTCAAAACTCCTTTTGAAGATCTAGCAAGTCGTCCTTTGCAGCAGTGCAGCCTTCTTCCTTTCTCATCACCTTTCTCTTGCCTGGATCGCACCAAACTGGAGCCAAATCAAACTCCTTTGGCATGGAGAGGAGAGAGGGAGAAGAAGATGGCATGGAGGAGGGAGAGGGGCAGCCTTGGGGCATGGGCTAAGAGAGAACTTTTTAAATCTAGGTTGCAGATAGGGTTTTATATAGACCCTACTGCGCCATGCATGCCAACTCCTCTCTTCCCCCAATCACAACCTTTGTGCAATCAGATCTAAATCTGATTGGTGGGAATAGAGATCATCCAATCAAATAGGAGTTCCCCTTAAATCCATCCTTAGATGGCACCTAAGACTGGTCAAAGCTTGAGTCTTAGGAGCCTACCTAATTGAATCCAAAAGGAACCTGGAGTCCCATCCGTATGGGACTCCTAGGCATCCCTATCCATGGGCGCACGCCTCCCTAGGCAGTGGCCCCCTCCTCCTTGCCAAGTTCTGGCAAGGGGACAAGCCCCCACTAGCTCTCCAATAGGTGCATGACACATGGACAGATGTCTAAGTGTCAAAGGTCAACTTTTGACCAAAGTCAAAGATAAGAAATAGGCAGGTGACCAAAAATGGCAGGTGTTGTCTTCAAATTTATCTCATAAATTAAGACAACCCTTTTCTAACTTGGACAAGCTCCAGTCAGACCAAGTAAAGGTACCTGAGTGAGCACAAACTCCTTTGGCTCAGTCAGGACAACTTTTAATGATAGTAAAAGGAAGAACGTTAGGTTCAATCGAGTGCTAGCACGATTTTCTTGAACCTAATTGAATCTAATTCAAATCAATTGAACTGGGTTAGTCAATTGATGATCATAGATCCAAACCCTTATTTGTGTGATCTAGTTAGGTTCAGTTCTGTATGGTAATGGGATATGTCATGATCTCTATCATCGATCATCATCGAAGCACTCTTCTGATGGATCAGAACAACTAGAATGATCGATCATCTAAATCATTCTAATTGCTCCCAAAATCCACCAGTGACACCTAGCAGTATATGGTGGCAACCCATCAGAACTGAAAATGAACCTCTTGGTGCAGCTACCTGTGTGATTAAGTTCTTCTATCTTGAGCCCCGATCAGATTAGGGTTAAGGTGAACTCGTCAAACCCTAATTTCTGTCATATGATTTAATCATTCGATTCAAGTCCAATGTAAAAACCTTAAATAGAAACTCTTTCTATTATTTCACTCTGCCATGGCCATGGGCTTATGGACTTGATTCTCATGATCATCATAGGGCTGCTCCTCATCCACCGAGGTAGATAGATTCCATCTTGATGCAATCCAATTCCTACAATGAACATGCTATAGCCAACATACACCTCAGGTTTCGAATGGCTAGGAGATCGAGTCATGGTGTAGTCAAACTATAACACCCTCAAGGTGAACTACCGATGCACCTCAGGTCAAAGAATCAGACACACCACTGCAGCTTCGAGTCAGTCATCGATGAGAAGGTAGACTTTCTTATGACTGCTCGAGGTGGTCATGCTCTGTGCCCTCATTCTCTAACGAGTATCCTGTACTCTCGCTCCTGGTGTCTCCACACCGTAGACTCAAGACTCATCTACTGTAAAGAAGCAATTGTACACCAACCTTCCGGATCAATCACCATCCTCATGATGATCCTACGGTCGAAAGCATTTTATGAGTTAATAATAAAAATTCATGTCTTAAATTTTCAACTCTTGAAAATATGAATTATCATTACCATTAACTAAAGGGATGTATCACAGATACTAAATACATATTTATGATAGAAAAATAATCCATTTTTTTTATTTATAGTCAAAATTATAATTTTACCCCTAGAAGTGTTTTATAAGTGTCGGCCAATTCTAGCTTCTAGGGCACACAAATCTAACACTTCGATCAGATCGAGGAGGTGAATATATTAGTCAGAAATTTCTAGACTATCTTAAGAAAAATGGCATAATTTTTTAATGGACTCCATCTGAAATACCTCAACTCAATGGGATTTCAGAATAGAGTAATCGGACCATATTAGATATGGTCCAATCCATGATGAGCTTCACAAACCTCCTTGATTCTCTTTGGAGATATAGTTTGTTAACTACAATGTACTTACTGAATAGGGTTTCTTCTAAAATCGTTCCTACCACACCGAATGAGATATGGCATGGTAAGAAATCAAGTCTGAGTCATTTCAGAATTTGGGGTTATCCAGCTCATGTCAAAAGATAACAAGTGGACAAGTTAGATAATAGGTCCTTTAGAGCTCGATTTATAGGATATCCTAAAGAGTCATTAGGATATTATTTCTACATTCCAGAAGATCACAATGTGATTGTAAGTCGACATGCCATCTTTCTTGAAAAATAGTTTATTCAAGATAGCGGCATTGAAAAGCAGATCAAGCTTAAGGAGAAAGTCTCACAAGAGCAACGAGCTAAGGACCAAATGAAACCAAATTAGGTTGAGCCAATTCAATCACTACCTCCTCCACCTCGTAGATCGAAAAGAGTTTTCTATCTCTCTGAGAGGTACTTAGATACTATTTCAGATAAAGTAGAAAAAAGATTCCTCGTAGGTAATGGGGTTCATGGTGATGATCCCAAAACCTATGATGAGACGATATCGAATATCGACTCTGAGAAATGATTAGAGGCAATAAAGTCAAAAATTGATTTGATGCACTCAAACCAAGTCTAGATCTTGGTAGATCCATCAGAAGGTATAGTACCTATTGGGTGTAAATGGATCTACAAGAGAAAGATTGGTACAGATGGAAATGTGGAGACATTCAAAGCTAGATTAGTGGCAAAAGGATATAGTCAATGCGATGGCATTGACTATCAAGATATCTTTGTGCCAGTAGCAATGCTAAAATTCATCTGCACATTGCTTGCTATTGTAGTCTATTTCCATTATGAAATATGGCAAATGGTTGTGAAAATAGCATTCTTAAATAGATACCTTGAGGAAGATATCTATATGGAACAGTCGTTAGGTTTTACATCCAGTGATGCTGATCACAAGGTATGCAAACTATAAAGGTCCATATATGGACTTAAGCAAGCATCTCAGAGTTGGAATACTCATTTTAATGATGTGATCAAATTTTTTTATTTCATCAAAAATGAGGAGGAACCATGTGTCTTCAAAAAAATCAGTGGAAACGCTGTTGTCTTCCTCATATTGTACGTGGATGATATCCTTCTTATTGGGAATGATATTTTCATGTTGACCATAGTTAAAATATGGTTATCCAAAGAATTCTCCATGAAAATCCTAGGAGAAGCATCCTATATTCTAGGAATTAAGGTCTATGAGATAGACTGAATAGGATACTAAGACTTTCACAGAAGATGTACATAGAGAAAGTGCTAAAGAGATTTATCATGAAAAACTCTAAGAGGGGTTTGGTACCCTTTAGACATGGCATTCATCTCTCCAAGAAGATGTGCCCTAGCACACCTGAGGAGATAGAACGCATGAGCAAGATCTCTTATGCTTCAGCAATAGGGAGCCTCATATATGCCATGTTATGTACGCGATCTAATATAGCCCATGCTGTGAGTGTCACGAGCAGATATCAGTCAAATCCAGGTGAAGAATACTAGACTTCTATGAAATGTATCTTTAAGTACTTGAGAAGAACTAAGAATATGTTGTTGGTTTTTGGTAATGGAGAACTCCAAGTCCAGGGGTATACATACTCAGATTTTATGTTCGATGTAGATGATCGAAAGTCCGCATCTGGGAGTCTATTCGTGTATAATGGTGGTGCTGTCAGTTGAAAGAGTTTCAAGCAGACAGTGATAGTAGATTCCACCATGGAAGCAGAATACATCACTACATCAGAAGTTGCAAAGGAGGCATTTTGGTACAAAAAGTTTGCCGTAGAGATCGGAGTGATGCCACCAGATGCCATTCCTCTTTATTGTGACAACAATGGCACCATAGCCCTTGCTAAGGAGTCGAGGTCTCACCAACAATCCAAGCACATCGAGCGGCGATACCACCTCATCCACGATTACCTCGAGAAGGGTTACGTCGAGGTCAAGAGAGTCGACTCCGTAGATAATGCGGTGGATCCACTCATAAAGCCATTGGGCCAGCAGAAGATCGAAGCCCACCTTGAGAAGATGGAACATAGATTTATAGCTAATTAGCTTTAGGTCAAGTGGGAGTTTGTTAGATATATGTGCCCTAGAAGCCAAAATTAGTTGACACTTGTTGTGCACTTCTAAGGACAAAATTATAATTTTGATTATAAATAATAAAATAGATTATTTTCTATCATAATGTATATTTAGTGTCAGTGATCCATCCCTTGAGTTAATGGTGATGATAATTCTTATTTTTAAGAGTTGAAAATTATAGACATGAATTTTCATTATTAACTCATAAAATACTCCTGATCGTAGGATCATCATGAGGATGGTGATTGATCTGAAAGATTGATGTACAATCACTTCTTTATAGTAGATGAGTCTTGAGTCTATGGTGTAGAGACACTAGAGCGAGAGTATAGATACTCATTAGAGAATGAGAGCACTGAGTGTGACCACCTCGGGCAGTCATAAGGAAGTCTACGTTCTCGTCGATGGCTGGCTCGAAGCTGCAGTGGTGTGTCTGGTTCTTTGACCTAAGGTGCATCGGTAGTTCACCTTGAGGGTGTTATAATTTGACTACACCATGACTCGGTCTCCTAGCCATTCGAAACCCAGAGGTGTATGTTGGCTATAGCATGTTCATTGTAGGAATTGGATTGCACCAAGAGGGAATCTATCTACCTCGGTAGATGAGGAGTAGCACTATGATGATCATGAGAATCAAGTCCATAAGCCCATGGCCATATTAGAGTGAAATAATAGAAAGAGTTTCTATTAAGATTTTTACGTCGAACTTGAATCGAATGATTAAATCATATGACAGAAATTAGGGTTTAGTTTACCTTAATCCTAATTTGATCGAGGCTTAAGATAGAAGAACTTAATTACATATGTAACAGCACCAAAAGGTTCATTTTTAGTTTTGTTGAGTTGCCACCATATACTGCTAGGTGTCTGATAAGTATCATAAATTCATCAATAAAAGTATTAATTTATCAATTAATTTATATTAATTTTTAAGAATTAATGTCAATTTATACATAATTTTTAAGAAATTCATATTTTTATTAATTAAAAAATTAGTTAAAAAATAATAAAAATTAAAAAATAAAATTTTATAATCAATGAAAGAGCTCTTTTTTTTTATCATAATGAAATAAGTTTGAAGCAAAACGGAGCTAAAACAAAGAAGATATAAATTTCTAAAGAAATAAAATAAATAAAATTTAAATAAAAAAAAAATGGCTCAGTCGGCTTCGCAAGTCAAGCCACCAAGCCAAGCCAAGCCATCAAAGTCGACTCAGCCATTGAAGCTATCAGCCGGTGATTCAGGCGTGGACTACCAGCTCAGTAGAAACTGACGAATCACAACACGACACATGGCGGACCTAGACCCTCCACAAAAATTTATCGTGGCTCACAGGGCAATCTGGTCATTTCACTCAACAACAGAGGCACTGATTGGCTATAGTGTGCGGTGCAGCCGGTCCATGCGGTCCATAAGAATAGTAATTGCACCATCCGATGGTTGCGGTAGCTTGTGGTCAAGATCGAACGGCTGTGGTTATTTTTGGATTTGATTCAGCTTCAGACTTCATGCGGATCGCCATCCAATGATAGCACTCGATCCAGGGGATGATCTGACAGTCCAAAACATTCCTGATAATGATCAGGACTCCCGACGCATGATTTGCAGTCAGATTTCCTCCATCAATGTGTGATCAGATGGTCAGAATTTAATCCGACTTGATCTGGGTCGATACGCATCCGATTTTGATGATTTTTGAATCGTTGGATTTCTATTGAATGGCTAGATTTCGTCAGACATACTAGATTCATATCAAAGCTATTTTGATCCAAATTTTATTTGGATTTCTTTATATTTTGATGATTATAAAGGCTATTAGTCCCACATTGCCTCCAGAAAAATATATCCAACCCTCCTAGCTCTATAAAAAGGACCCTAAGCCTCTGGAAATGAATAGATCGGGTGGAAGGAAAGCCAAGGTATAGGGTGGAAGCTAAGCTCTGGGTTAAAGGTTGATTCAAACCTATAGTGCTGAGAAGAAGGGCCGGTCTTCTACGCCCTCTCCATGCCTACGCTGATTTGCGATTTTCTTCTAGTTTTCTCTTTCTTTTTTTTTAATTTCTTGTATTAAAATTCTAAATTTTCTTTTCTTTAACTTCTTGTATTTAAATTCTGCATCTGAGTTTTAATTTTAATAAAGAAAGCTTTATTATTCTTTTCAATTCTAGCTCTTTAAATTAATTATTCTTTATTGCTTTTTAATTTTATTGCAAGTAGTTGCTAAGATTTAAATAGTAGATCTTAGTACCAAATTTATTTTTGCATAATTTAAATTCTACTTTTATTTATAAATCTATTTTTTAACTTTAATTTTCCAAAACTCTTCTTTTCTATTTTTTTAAAAAAAATAATAAAAGAATCAAAGATTTTAGAAATAAATCATTGCCTCTCTATGGATTCGACCCGACTCACTACTCTCTTCATAGTTTTTAATTAATTTAAAAAATAAAAAGTCAGGATTTAAACTGATAAACACGGTGTCTTAACGACAACATATCGTCATTTCCTATCAAGTTTTTGGCACCGTTGCCGGGAGGCATAAAAATTAAAATTTTTCTTTGATTTTTTTTACTTACTGATTATTTTTTTTATTTTAAAGGAAAAAAATAGAGAAAAGAGAACAAGGAAGATTAGGGCACGAACAAAACTCTCAATCCTATTTGGTGAGATCATTCCTAAACCCTAAATCTCTTTTCTTATTTTTAATATTTGCTTTATTTTTAAATTAATTAAAAATTACCTACTTAAACCTAATTAAAAATCTCATCACAAGATTAGAAATCCCTAATTATTTAGAGCATCCATCATATTAGTTTTTATTTTTATTTTTATTTTTTTTTTGATGATGCTGGAGGCAAGGTAAGCCTTTTTCAAAATTTAATTAGTTGCATGCATCTAGTTTAAATTGCATAGAACTCTTTGATTGAAAATTTTTTTTTTTTGCATATTCATATTAAACCAAATTAAGGGCACAACCCATTAAACAAGATAAGGTAGGGATTTGATCACCCTTCCTTGGCCCACAAACAACCAACCAGCATCCTGCATTAACCCAAACCTTAACTCTTAAAATCAATTAGACATTAACCCTTAAGGATATTCGAGCTCAATAGGACAAGAAATCCTAAGAGTTGAACCAAGTTAGGATTAATCAATTTGACTGGTGTCTAGGAAAGTGGTTCAGGGACGACTTGGGCCCGAAGGAAGGTGGTTACTTAATTGGTTCCGTTCGCTTACCTGGCCAAGCACAATTGGTGTCTAAGGCAAGCAACGAGGGGACTCCCACCGACTTTACACTTACCTGGCCAGTTGATTGGCTAATCCTCTACTTTGGAGGGCTTGAAAGGTGATCTTGGCAGTTAGGAGCTGTCTAGATCTAGGATAACTCCTTAGTCAGGATTGATTGCCTAACTTGTTTGCCAAATAACATCAAACATAAACCATAAATTAACTCTTCTCTCTATCATCTTCTCCAGATTTAAGACTCCTTTAGGATTTTCTTTAGAACCCTCTTCTTTCTTTCTCTCTTCTTTTCTTAAAAAAATAATAAAATAAAAAATAAAATAATAAAAAAAAATATATATCTTGAACCATATATCAAATTGCACTAGTACATGCACGGTAGAAGATCACTTTTACCTGACCTAGTTAAACCAGATCCTGAAATTGAAAGACTAATTCATTTAAGACCAGATAATCAAATGGCTGGAAATCATGAAGAACCACCTAGGCAGATGAAGGAATACTTTATTCCTTCCACCTACAACCCATCGACTTGCATCCACATACCTGATATCCCTGCTAGCCACTATGAGATCAAGTCGAACCACAATCCAGATGCTCCCATCTTTTTATGGGAATGCCAATGAAGACCCTTACAAACATCTGGATGAATTCTTAGAAATCTGCTCTACGGTAAAAATTCAGAATTTTTCTGATGATGCCCTTAGACTGACCTTGTTCCCTTTCTCATTAAAAGATAAAGCCAAGTACTGGCTTGGCACATTAGGAAGAACAATTCAAACATGGGCAGAGATGCAACATGAATTTCTTAAGAAATTTTATCCCATAGGACGAACCAATACCATGAGGCGAGCCATCACAGGGATTTGCTCAGCTTCCAGGGGAACAAATTCATGAATCATGGGAAAGACTTAAGGAACTTCTTAGAAAATGCCCACACCATGGTCTATCTAAGTGGCAAATTGTACAAGCTTTCTATGAAGGTTTAGGAGATCAATATAAGCAGATGGTTGATGCATCCTGTGGAGGTGCATTCATGAGCAAAAGTGAGGATGAAGCTTATACCTTATTTGAAACCTTTAAGTGAAAACTCTATTAACCATGCTTCATTATCCTTCTTATGAAAGATCAATTTCTCAACAAAAACGGGCAGGAATTTATGAGATCAAAACTCCAGAAACTTAATTCTAAGGCAGACTTTGAACATAATAGCACAAAAATTAGATAAAGTCGATCCTTATTGCCAGAAATTAGATCAATTCCTAAATCTAGGTCAACAATCTCCTGCACAATACACACCAGCTTCTAATTATCAGGAGATTTGCTCTATTTGTGCTAGTCCCAACACATCATGTAAGTGAATGTCCCACGGCTTGCACAATTACCACCTCTTATCCAAGAACAAGTCCAAGCTGCTCAAGGTTACTCCAAACCACTTAATGACCCATATTCAAATTCATATAATCCTGGTTGGAGAAACCATCCTAATTTCTCTTGGAAACCACAACAGACTCAGGCTCAGACCCAAATCCCACCAGTTCAAAATTATCAAAATAGGCCCCAGTACCAGAACTATGCCTATAATAAGGGACAACCTAGTCAGTCTTCTCAACCACTGCATTATAATCAACCCTCATACCCACCTCCTCATCAACAGACCAATCTAGCCGATGATAAATTCAATCAACTTCAACAATTAATTCTAAGCCAACAACAATCAATTGCCAGGCTAGAAGCTCAAATAGGATAATTAGCTGAGTCTAGCATGAGGAGAGAACCAGGTCAATTACCAAGCCAACCAATTGCAAATCCTAAAAATAATCCATCCAATGTCTATCAACCACCTGGATTTACTCATCCATCTAACATTCCACCTAAGAACCCCCAATTAGAAAATGCCAAAGCAATATCTGAACTTAGAAGTGGTAGGATTCTTAAGGACCCATACCAAGACCAGGTGATAGAGGCCAATACTGATGTTAGCCAAGATGAGAAATTTGAAGAAGAGGATAATCATATAGAAGAACCTTGAGCTTAGAACTGGTACTGACACTAAGATGGATAAAGAAAAGAAGAGAACAGATGAATTAGCTGAGACATATAAACCCAAAGCCCCGTTCCCTTCGGCCTTAGAAGCAGGCTCTTCTCGTAAAAAAGCAAGAAACACGCAACAAGGAGCTAATGGAACTATTTAAACAAGTTCATATTAATTTACCCCTCCTCGATGCAATTCAGCATGTCCCAGCCTATGCTAAATTTCTTAAAGAACTCTGCACCCAAAAGCGTGAGCCACGAACCACCAAAAGAGTTATGCTATCCGAGGATGTAAGTGCGGTCCTGTTAAATCCAATACCTCAAAAGATGAAAGATCCTGGTGCACCCTTAATTTCATGTGTTATTGGAGGTATAACCTTTGACCGAGCATTACTAGACTTAGGAGCTAGTGTAAACCTCCTTCCAACCTCGGTTTATGAAAAATTTGGGATTGGAGAATTAAAACCCACGTCAGTCATTTTGCAATTAGCTGATAGATCTATAAAAACACCGCGTGGTTTAATTGAGGATGTTCTAGTTAGAGTAGATAAATGTTATTTTCCTGTAGACTTTCTCATACTTGACATGGAACCATCCCAAGAGCTGAACCAAAATCCCATAATTTTAGGACGTCCATTCTTAGCAACCGCGAATGCCAATATCAACTGTAAAACGGGAGCTATGGATATTTCTTTTGGGAATCAAAAAGTAAGAATTAATGTTTTTAATACCCCAAAGTACACCCAAGAGGAGGAAGACTGCTTTGTAATCAATCAGATAGATGAAATAGTTGAATCTAATTCCTCCTTAGATTTACTACAAGATGATGAACCCACTGAAGATACTCAAACCCAGGAAGTAAATACCCTGCTTAATTTACCTCAACCATCACATTCATTACCTTGGTCAGTGAAAATTGAGCCCTTACCTGAGCGAAAAATTGAACCACTACGTCCTTCAATTCAGGCCCCACCACAACTTGAACTAAAACCTTTACCTGAATCACTTAAGTATGTATTTTTAGGATCAAAGAAAACCCTACCAGTAATAATTGCTTCCAACTTAACTACTGAACAGGAAAACCAATTGGTAAATATTCTAAAAACATATAAAGAGGCCATAGGGTGGACCGTTGCCGATTTAAAAGGAATTAGTCCGTCAATATGCATGCACCATATTTATACAGAAGATAATGCCAAACCAACTCGAGAGATGCAAAGAAGGCTTAACCCTAACATGCAAGAAGTAGTCAAGAAAGAAGGTAATTAAATGGTTAGATGCTGGAATTATTTATCCTATCTCTGACAGCCACTGGGTGAGTCCTACACAAGTTGTTCCAAAAAAATCTGGACTTACGGTTGTCCGCACTGAACATGGAAACTTAGTACCAACACGACTTTCCACTGGGTGGCGTGTCTGCATAGATTATAGAAAACTCAATACAACCACCCGAAAAGATCACTTTCCCTTACCCTTTATCGATCAAATCCTAGAAAGACTAGCAGGCCAACAATACTTTTGCTTTTTAGATGGATACTCAGGGATACAATCAGGTAGCAATCTACCCAGGAGATCAAGAAAAGACCACCTTTACATGTCCCTTATGGAACCTTTGCTTTCCGTAGAATGCCATTCGGATTATGTAATGCACCTGCAACTTTTCAACGGTGCATGATGTCAATATTTTCAGACATGATAGGAGATTTCTTAGAAATATTCATGGATGACTTTTCAGTCTTTGGAGAATCTTTTGAGAGTTGCCTCAACAATTTGAAGAAAATATTAAAATGATGTATTGAGGCTAATCTAGTGTTAAGCTGGGAAAAGAGCCACTTCATGGTTCAAGAAGGGATCGTTTTAGGACATATAGTATCTAAGAAAGGGATTGAGGTAGATAAAGCTAAAGTTGAACTAATTTCTAAACTTCCTCCTCCCACTTCTGTCAAACAAATTCGATCTTTTCTTGGTCATGTAGGATTCTATCGTCGCTTCATCAAAGAGTTCTCTAAAATTTCTCGTCCTTTGTGTAATCTGCTTGCTAAGGATGTTTCTTTTAACTTTGATGAAAATTGTCTTAAAGCTTATGAAATCTTAAAAGAAGCTGTGACCAAAGCTCCAATCATACAACCTCCTAATTGGTCACTACCTTTTGAAATTATGTGCGATGCCTCAGACTTTTGCCATAGGAGCTGTCCTAGGCCAAAGGGTAAACAAATGTCCTGTAGTGATCTATTATGCTAGTAGAACTCTGAATGAAGCACAAATGAATTATACCACCACTGAAAAAGAGTTGCTAGCCATTGTGTTTGCCCTAGAAAAGTTTAGATCATATCTATTAGGATCAAAAATCATAATTTACTCGGATCATTCAGCCTTGAGATACCTGCTCTCAAAGAAAGATGCTAAACCATGATTAATTAGATGGATTTTACTGTTACAAGAATTTGACATTGAAATTCGAGATAAGAAGGGATCTAAAAATGTTGTAGCAGACCATCTGTCTAGGATCCTAGTGAAAGATAATGAACCTGTATCAATCAGAGAATCTTTTCCAGATGAACAATTGTTAACAGTTTCACATACAAAGACTCCTTGGTTTGCAAATATTGTCAATTACTTAGTCATAGGACAAATTCCTGATGGCTGGTCTAAGAATGAAAAGGATCGATTCTTTGCTCAAATCAAATATTATTTTTGGGAAGATCCTGAGCTTTTTAGAATTTGTGCTGATCAAATCATTCGTAGATGTGTTCCTGAATCTGAACAATGGAGTATCTTACAATTTTGTCATACTCTTGCTTGTGGAGGACACTTTTTCTGGATGAAAAACTGCGGCCAAAGTATTACAGAGTGGTTTTTATTGGCCAACATTATTTAAGGATGCCCATACTTTTAGTCAGGAGTGTTTTAAGTGTCAAGTGTCAAGCCTTAGGGAATATTTCAAAGAAAGACATGATGCCTTTGAACCCCATCTTTAGTAGTAGAAATTTTTGATGTATGGGGAATTGATTTTATGGGACCTTTTCCACCTTCCAATGGATTTGAATACATTTTGGTAGCTGTCGATTATGTTTCTAAATGGATTGAAGCAATAGCAACACGAACCAATGATCATAAAGTAGTCCTAAAATTTATTCAGAAGAATATCTTTTCTAGGTTCGGATTTCCACGTGCTATCATTAGTGACGGAGGTACCCATTTTACAAATCATCCAATTTTGAACTTTATTACGAAAATATGGGGTGACACATAAGATAGCTACACCATACCATCCGCAAACAAGTGGTCAGGTAGAAGTCTCTAATAGGAAAATCAAGAATATCTTACAAAAGACTATTAGGCCTGATCGAAAAGATTGGTCAGATCGATTGGATGATGCATTATGGGCCTATAGGACAGCTTATAAAACCCCTATTGGAATGTCTCCCTATAGATTAATCTATGGAAAAGCATGTCACCTTCCGGTAGAACTTGAACATAAAGCATATTGGGCAATAAAATAATTAAATTTTAATTTAAACAAAGCTGGTTCCAATCGGATGTTACAATTGAAGTGAATTAGAAGAATTAAGGCAAGAAGCTTATGAAAATTCAAAAATCTTATAAGGAGAAAATGAAAGCCTTCCATGATAAACATATTTCAAGAAAAACCTTTGAACCAAATCAACAAGTCTGGTTATTTAACTCAAGGCTTCGATTATTTCCTGAAAAATTAAAATCCAGATGGGATGGACCTTATATAGTTAATCATGTATTCCCACATGGTGCAATTAAACTCTATGATCCCAGGACTAAAAATTTTTTTAAGGTAAATGGCCAAAGGCTTAAACCATATATCGAAGGGATATCATTAAATCAAAATATTGATCAAGTGCAATTAATAGAACCATAATGAATTAAACTGCATTTTGTCTGGCTGAAGACAATAAACTTAGCGCTTATTGGGAGGCAACCCAATACTTCTTGAATCTAATTTATTTTTTTAGTTTCTCTTTTTAGGCTAAGTTGGAGAACCAAAAAGCGGGAGAAGGATCATAAGCTTCAAGACCCATGCTAAATAAATAAACATAATTTACACTCTTTTATTGAGGACAATGTCAATTCAGTTGGGGGTAAAAAGTAAAAAAAAAAATATAAATAATAATAATAATAATAAAATAATAAAATAAAAAATATATATATATAAAATAAATAAATCAATAAAAATAAAAATTAATAATAATAATAATAATAAAATAAATAAAATATTAAAAAATTTAAAAAAAAAATAAATAAATAAATAAAATAAAAATAATAAATAAATAATATATAATAAAACTATTAAAAAAAAAATTTTGAACAAACCATATTTTGGGAAAGAGAATCTTAAGCAAAATAAACTAGGAAAAGTAATAAAGTTAGAAAGTATTAACTAATAATGGTAGCGAGTTAAGAAGCAGATTACTTGGTCAGACCATTAGCAACCTACTTAGGTCATTTAAAGGCTAACAGCACTTCTACTTGCACATGCACACTAATGAAGCACAGCAGGTGTTTGATTATAAGGCTAAATTGAGGATTCAATTATCACTAAAAATTGATGGTTTATATATACTTCAATTAAAGAAACTTGAATTTAAGGAAAGAGCTACCTGCTTTCTAAAAAAAAAAAAAGTGCAAAAAATAGAGTATATGTGGATTGCCCTAAACTAGAACTTTGCACCTTAAATGTAGAAGTTCACATCAAATGGTGAAGGGAAAGGCCAGGATGCTCAGCACAATTTAAAAAAAAAAAAAAAAAAAAAAAAAAAAAAAAAAAAAAAAAGCAGTGTGAAAGCTACCTTAATTCATGCACTTAACTTGGGAGTATATAAAACTAACCAAAATAGGTGATAAAAAGAAGATTCATTTGCCCTTTGAATCAACACCCAAATGCTAAGTTAGTATTCACGACACAAAGTGCTGAAAATCTTTAGATGAACTCTAAGAAAGTTTCTGATTAATCTGCCGTGAAATTTACTTCTGAAACTCAATACTTAGTTAGTGATACTGTCTAAACTTTTGATCTTAAATCCTAGATTTATTTTTGTGAAGGAAGGATCTCAACAAAATATGGTAATTGATCTAAACTAAATTCTTTCTTTACTCGAGGACGAGCAAAGCTTAAGTTGGGGGGTGTGATAAGCATCATAAATTCACCAATAAAAGTATTAATTTATTAATTAATTTATATTAATTTTTAAGAATTATCAATCAATTTATATATAATTTTTAAAAAATTCATATTTTTATTAATTAAAAAATTAATTAAAAAATAATAAAAAAATAAATAAAAATTAAAAAATAAAATTTTATTATTAATAGAAAGAGCTCATTTTTTTGATCACAACGAAATAAATTTCAAGTAAAACGGAGCTAAAATGAAAAAGATATGAATTTTTAAAAAAATATAAAATAAATAAAAATTAAATAAAAAAAAAGAAAACGGCTCAACCGGCTCCGCAAGCCGAGCCACCAAGCCAAGCCGAGCCACCAAGCCAAGCCGAGCCATCAAAGCCGACTCAGTCATTGAAGCCATCAGCCGGTCTACGATCCAGGCGTGGACCGCCAGCTCAGCAAAATCCGGCGAATCAGAGCCTGCCACGTGGTGGACCTAGACCCTTAAAGGGTCTACAAAATTTTATCGCGGCTCACAGGGCAATCTGGTCATTTCACTCGGTGACAGAAGCGTTGATTGGTTGCGGTGTGCGGTGCGGCCGGTCTACGCGGTCCATGGGAACAGTAATTGCGCGATCGGACGGCTGCGGTTGATTGCGGTTAAGATCGGACGGTCAGCATTTTTTTCGGTTGCCAATTTCACTCGGATCACCATCAAACGGCAGCGCCTGATTCCAGCTTCGATCCGACGGTCCAGAACGCTCCCGGCGGTGATCAGGACTCCCGAAGCGCGATTTGCGGCCAGATTTCCTCGATCAAGCGCGATCGGACGGCCAGAATTTAATTCGAGCTGATCTGGGCTGATAGGCATCCGATTTTGATGATTTTTGAACCGTTCGATTCCTATCGGATAGCCTGATTTTACCAGATTTACCAGAGACATAACAGAGTTGTTTTTATTCAAATTTTATTCAAATTTTTATGATTACAAAGGGAATTAGTCCCATATTGCTTTTAGAAATAAATATCTACCTCTTCTAGCTCTATAAAAAGGATCCTAAGCCTCTAAGAAAGGAGGAGGGTTGGAAGAGGAAGCTAAGGTATAGGGTGGAAGTCAAGCTCTGGGATTAAAGGTTGCTTCAAAGCTGCGGTGCTGCTGAGAAGAAGAGCCGGTCTTCTACGCCATCTTCATGCCTACGCCGATCTGCGATCTTCATCTAGTCTTTTTTTTCCTTTAATTTCTTGTATTAAAATTCTAAATTTTCTTTAATTTCTTGTATTTAAATTCTGCATCTTAGTTTTAAATTTAATAAAGAAAGTTTCATTATTCTTTTCAATTCTAGCTCTTTAAATTATTTGTTCTTTATTGCTTTTTAATTTTACTATAAGTAGTTGCTAAGATCTAAATAGTAGATCTTAGTATCAAATTTATTTTTACATAATTTAAATTCTATTTTTATTTATAGATCTATTTTTTGACTTTAATTTTAAAAAAAAAATCCTTGCTTTCTTTTCTTGAAAAAAAAAAAATCAAAGATTTTAGAAATAAATCATTGCCTCTCTGTGGATTCGACCCAACTCACCACTTTCTTCATAATTTTTAGTTAGTTTAAAAAGTAAAGAGTCGGATTTAAATTGATAAACACGGTGTCTTAACGACAGCATCGTGTCCCTTTCATTTGGAGATCGATGGAGCATTAAAGGACTTCAGCTTATCGGCCAAACTCCGATCCTTGCTTTCTAGCCTGGGGGATCGATGGATTGATTCCCTTATCTCGCCCCATGGAGGAAACCCTAACCCTAAGGAGGGATGGGAGATGAAAAAAAATTTCTTCTTTCAACCGTGAACAGAGGAAGGAGCACCTTTAAGTAGTTCCTTCTTGCCAAACTGCGGAGATACATACCACCAGTCTTTGGCATTTGGATGGCATTTGAAGATGAAAAAATTACGGAATAAGAAAATGATAGGTCGGACGCCAACCATGGTGCACAGAGAGAAAAATCCTATAATGAATCTAAAAAAATTTGGTGCCATAGCAGCAAGAAAAATATTGAGAAACCTAAATAGATTAACCACGAAAGGAGGTAAGGATAATCTAAGTCCAGCTCGAAGGGTTTCGACATACAGACAGGTTCGACAAGGAGGAGGTGAGCAAACTCAATCGTCGGACTCAAGAAGTTCGAGCTCGTGTCCAAAAGAAATCCCAAACTAAATTCTAACCAAGAAAAGATCGTCGGACCAAAGTCTACAAGGAATTATTGCAGGCACAAAAGGACAGGCCGACTCCAAGGGTTCGGCCTCCTCAGGAGGCAGGTTCACCAAGGTTAAAGGGGCTGGGCTCTCAGAACAAGTTGATCAGGATCCCTCGCTAGACATTTGGATCAAAGTGAAATTGAGGAATCACTCAAAAATCAGGAAAAAAAAAAGATGTACAAACTTCGACAAAAATAGAAAGAGTGAAAAAGCAAAGAGCGCAGAAATAATCTAAAAAAGTATCGGAGGGCTAACCTAGATCGGCTGAAAAGAATAAGAAGATGATGAATGTATCGAAAATCGAACTGGGGTGCACCTGGAACCAAAGAAAATGAAGAAAGAAGCTTGGACCCTTGCTCGGGACGAAGAAGGAAATCAGAGGAAGGAGATGAGGATTTCAAAAGAAGTAAAAGGCTCGGAGGAGGAGGACGGGTTTAAATAACCCCTGGAATTCTAAGATGGTTATGATTGCAGATCTTTTTCAGTCGGTCTCTGATCGATGTGTGTCCTACTTATTATGGCAGAAAGCTTCGAACAGGCAGATCCTTAATAGCGCCGTACTTCGAGTAGACTTCTGATGGAAAATTCAAAAAACGTCTCTTTGGATCATCCTGCATTTACGAAGCTTTGATGCCAACCCGGTAAAAGCCAAAATTTCTCATCCAACCCAGACGCAGAAAATCCAATAGGATTGAAAAATCTTTCAAACTTCGCCAGTCTTCATTTTACTCTCATCCTTCGAACTTCGAACTTTGGAGTAGGAGAACTAATTTTGGGGATAAATCTATGCCTGCCAAAATTCGGCTAAGACTCCGACTCTTGATTAGTTCCGTCTGATTGCAACTACGACAATCGAATCTCAACCCACGAAAGTATTCGAACTCTGAATCATTCTGAGATGGCCGACCTTCGACACTACAGTCAAATAGTCCAATTGGCTGGGAAGATCAATTTCGGATTCAGTAGGACGTTGCAGATTTCTTTTCCAGACGAACTCGAATAGTTAATGCTTCTACCCCATAGAACCGGCTAAATCTCTGGCTCCTACGCATTCTATTCAGCCAATCTCCTTCTGTGAAACATCTTCAGTAGTCGAATTTCTTCCGAACTATCCTTAGATAAACTTCAGCACTTTATCATTATTCGTCGGTGAGCAATCCTGGGAATGGCCGAACCTCAAAGGAATAATAAAGGCATCAATGTTTCAGTCATGCTTGCTTGTTGTGGCCATCGATCAATACTTGATCCAGGCGGATCCCTCGCAGTCGGACTCCTTTCGATTGGATGTCTTCCATGCCTCTTCGCTGGTCGAACCCCTGCCGAACTTCTCTTTCGATCGAATTTCTTCCAGCCGTCTGAAAGGACCATGGCGTACACCTTCAACATAACAAATAAAAGTCAATACATGGTCAATCTTGAGAACCTCCGAACTTCTTCGAAACAATAACATCCAAGAGCCCTTCATCACCTGCAACCATTCCATCCGAACTACGGTTGTTAGGTCTATAACAGACTAGCACGTCACGACAATGGACACCATCCTCCATAACAAACTTCACGTGATTTCGAACGGTCTACTACCAAGCGATTGCAGCGATCACTATCAATTTGTTACAGGCTTCAGGATTACAAAAGAAATCCTCCAGATACGTTTTCTTCAGACTTTCTTTTTTTTTTTCCAAAATTCTGCAACTTTCTTGACTAAGCAATCCATTTTTGTTGGTTGAAAGAACTGACTTGATCGTCAGAGGAGCTTGTCGGAGCCACCACTCTGGGCTCTGGACGAGACTTGTTTTATAGATCACCAGCAGCGACATTGTCTTCTCCGACTTTAGCACTTCTCTAGCGACAATCAGATTTCACACCAATAGATACCTTAGAAAAAATAGTGAACTACAAATGGTCACCATTTCAAATACAATGCATATCATATCATATATAATACATACTGTGCCGTACATGGTGCATAGCTTTCAAACACAATGCATATCATATCATATATAATACATACCATGCCGTACATGGTGCATATTGTTTGATAGCTATTTTTTGTATTTTGTGCTAAAAAATAACCAGTATCATCCAAATAAAAGATAAGGACTATGTTGACTCATTCATTGATTATAAATGGACGAATTAATCCTAGTTGTTTTATTTAACTATAAAATATTGCTTGTCCTTTATTACTATCAAAATTTAATCTGGCTAGAATGTTATTGGATCTACGATTGTAGAAAAAGATTAATTTTAAAATCATAGATCTGCACACAAAATGAATAAAAAAATAACTCGTGAGATTGGCTCCGACCAAGCCATTCGATGCCTAAATTAGATTGGACTTTGAAAGAATAATAATAAATAGAATATAATAGAGAACTATAGTATAAAATATTATCCTATTTTGGTCAATCTTATTTTTAGTGGCTTTAAAATCAATTTTTAGGAGCTTTGCCTTTGGAAGTTCGATCTATTGGAGCTCAGCCTTTTGATGAGCTTGACCTTCTGAAGTTGGCTTTGTGATGAGCTCGATCTTTTGGCTTTCTCAATCTTTAGATAAGCTCGACTTTCTCGATCTTCTGATGAGCTTGATTTTATGATGAGCTCGACTTTTTCGATCTTTTGATGACCTTTTTGGCTTTCTAGATTTTCTAATGAGCTCGACCTTTTTGGCCTTCTCAGCCTTCTTGACTTTCTGATAATCTTCTCGGCTTTCTCAACCTTTTGATAAACTTGGCCTTCTCGACTTTCTGATAATCTTCTCGACTTTTTAATGATATTCTCGGCCTTTTGATGATTTCGATCTTGACTTTGGGTTTGGATGCTCATAGGCTTGTGATCTTATGAAAAAAAGAAAACTACAATAATAGATGAGAGCTTGAGAGCTTCTCACCATGAGAACTTTAGATTGTAAGAGTTTCTTCCTTTTTTAACCTTTTCATTTTGAGGTTCCTTGGTTTTATTTATATAGGTATGGAGCAGGGATACAATATAATCAGGCGTGAAAATAAAGGGACTCTCTTATTATGAACATCATCTTCTTTCTTTATTTTGATTTAAATCAATCATAATCATCTTTTATTTCTAAATTTTTTAATTATAAAATTATAACTATTTAAATTTTAAATTTTTATAAAATTATTTATTATGTATAAAAGATTAATTTATGATATATATGCATTAATTTTTTAATTAAAATGCCAACCAACAAATCTTATTTTACATTCTTTTGGGGAGCGTGCTTCTTTCTCTTTTTTGTTCTTTTCCCTTTTGTTAGGAAAAAGTAAGGGACGACGTTTTGCACTGCCCCGTAGAACTGCAAGTTGGCCAATTCAACCGGGCAAGATCCGCTGACATTGTAGATAGAGTCATCCCAAAAGCATCGCCCTTCGTAGAGAGAGAGAGCAAAATACGGAAGGCAAATTTCCTGATTGCCTTGTCTATGTATATGCGACATTAAAAGCGTTCCTAGATATCCAGTTTATATGAATATGGAGCTTTCTAACAAAAAAAAAAAAAAAAAAAAGAATATGAAGCTTGATGCTGGGGAGTGTAAAATAATCAAAAAAAAAAAAAAAAAAGAAAAGAAAGAAAAAGAAAAAACTCCCACCGCTGAAGGCAGTTGGCATAATTTATGAAAATTGATGAGATGCACAAAAAATGATTGATTTATAAGTTAGCATATCAAGACTTATAATCTCATGGGTCTTTTTATACAATTAATTGCGTATCTACTTTTGCGAGTGCAATCACATTAGAAAAGCAGCGGGATCATGACGCACCTGTACCTCAGTGAGCTTAGCACTTGCCATTGTAAAACCCAACACTAATCAAAAAAAGCGCGAAGCAAGCACGTGGCAATTGGTTGGAGAAATTATTACGTAGATTCATCTTATTATTGATAAAATATTTATAAATTTTGATTAATTTTTTTTTATTTCATAATTAATCATGATCAATTTAGATTAATAATTAATGAAGAATAATTTATCTGTGCATTTTTTTATTATCTTTGCCTATGATTGAATGAATCTATCTTATAATTTTTGGATTGGAGAAATGTCCCAAATACAATGATGTTATGCAATTAATATTGATGTTGCTTGTCACAGTAATTCATATTAACAAAAAATAATATAAAAGAACTCATTTATAAGTCAATTCATCACGTATGATGAGATTATAGCCATTCATCATGCCTACCTATCCTATAAAAATAATGACACTTATTAGATGTTCCAAAACCACTCGGGATTGCACAAAAAATTGAAATTGAAAATTGCAAACATATTTGCAAATTTCTACCTTAGATTGATTACATTATAGATCATGGCTTTCTAAATGATACGTTCCATCCATAGCGATTCACAAGTAGATGTACATTGCACCGGTGGTCCATGATGTTGATTTGTGTAATGAAGCTCCCTTATACATCATTTATTTTGATGGCTGCAATCCACCAGAGATAGATTAGATCTTCATCATTCGATCACGATTCCTTCTGTGACAGTCTATTCGTGCATGTTCTGGCTTTTTTTTCTTTAAAGGGTAAAATCGGTATATGATATTATTAAATACGACTAGGGGTGTAAATGGATTGGATTGAATTGGATTATACCTAAATCCAACTCCAATCTGAAATATTTTGAACTTAAAAACTTAGCTCCAAAATTGAACCAAATACTCTACTAATCTAATCTAATTCAGTCCAAAAAGTTCAGATTGGATTGGACTAAATTTTTGAACTTTTACATATATTAGACTATAATTTAGATCATAATTCAAAAGCAAGTTATATGAATTCAAAATATACACTACTTATAAATACTTTACAATATCGTCCTATATCTAACAACTAATATTATAATAATAATAAATAAAAAGTAAAAAATATAATATTTAATATCAAAGATCTTTATAAGTCATGCTATGGTAGCATCATATTAAAAATATAATAACTAGATTTTCAAGAAAACTATATCGCTAAAATATAATAAGTTTCATAACATTTAAAAGAAACTAAATTTGAAAAACACACACGCACACGCGCACGCGCGCGCGTGTATATATATATATATAAGTAACTTTAAGAAAGAAGAAATCTTTTCCTAGATGAGACTTTAGCTGTGTTAAGTAACTCCAAGAAAGGAGAAACCTATCCCTAGAGGCAGTAAGACCCGCAGACCCATTTTTAAGTCAGGAAGAGCCATTGTGTAGGGCAGGACAGTTAGTCATATTTTAGAGCAGGAAACACTTTTTAGTAGTATTAGATGTTACTAATGGCATAACACTTTTCTAGAGTTACTTGTATTTGGGATAAGAAACTCTTTTTAGTGGCATTGGACGTTATTAGTGGCATAGCACTTTTCTAGTGATCCTTAGATTCAGGATTTTAAGCGACTAGTTTTTAATTAAGTATGAGTAGCACTTAAGATCGGGATTTGAGGGACTAGTTTACAATTAAGCGTGAGTTTGCACTATCTACTCACAATTAGAATCAGAATTTTTTGAGGAACTAGTTTTCAATTAAATATGAAATTTCTATTCAAAAACTCTTCTTCTTCCTCCAACTCAGACTTCTGTTATGTACTAGCCTCCGATTAGATATGAGTTTTCTATCCAAAAATTCTTTATCCTCCTCCAACTCAGATTTCTATAACTAGGTTTCAATTAAATATAAATTTTTTATCTAGAAACTCTTCTTCTTCCTCTTTCCAAGGTGAAGGGATAAGTAATAGCAAGATCCTGTATGATCCAACTAAAGTAGGGATAAGAATTGACATAGATAAAATCTAGATAAGTAGAAATCCTATAGAAAACACTAGTAACTACAACCCTTCAAATATGGAATCTCCAGAAAAGGATTCATATCCTCATAATCCCTATGACTCTTATGATCCTAATAATCCTTCAAACACAGAAGAAATCACGAATCTTTATGATTCTTCAAACATAAAAGAAATCTCAGATCTTTATGATCCTTCAAACATAGAAGAAATCATAGATCTTTATGATCCTTCAAACATAGAATAAATTCTGGATCTTTATGATCCTTCAAACATGGAGACTCTAGGAGAATATCCATATTTTTATTATCCTTCAAGTATGAAAATTCAAGAAGAAATTTCATATCTTCCTCCAAATATAGAGACCCTAAGAAGGACCCCAATCCTCCATAATCTCTCAAGTATGGAAGCCTTGAGAAAAATCCCAATTCCTTATGGTCCCTCAAAGCCTACCGACTAAAACCCATCTTTCAGACCAAAAACTTGTAACCCAAACAATTATGAAATAATAACCAATATAGACATCAAACATAACCAATTAGAAAAACTAGAAACATAAATCAAAAGGGTAGCTCATGACATAGACAACCCTCTACGTCTTGAGATTAAAATTTTTGAATTTCAAATAGACAAAGAATAATTAAGGAGAGACTTTAATGGAGAATAAAATGTCAAGAAAATACAATGATTCTTCAAAACTTATGATAGAGAAAAACAAAGTTTGTTTTGACAGTATCCATAATTTGGTGTTTTACTAGTTCTAGCTTTCTGAGTAATGGTAGAATATAGATTAGTCTCCTTCAAATATGGAAGTTCAAGAAGAAATTCCATATGATCCATTCGATCTCAAAAAAACTCCTTCGAAATTTCAAAAAATCATCAATGGTGTTTCTGTATCTTATATCTACATTAATGACATCCTAATATTCTCAGAGCAACACGACAAACATCTTGCCCTTCCTACATCAAAATTGAACCCTTTTAAAATACCAATTAGATTTCTAGGCTATGAAACAAATCAAGAAACCACCAAATCCACCTTAAAAATTCTAGAATTCAAATACAAACCTTCTGACAAAATTCTCCTGAATCATGTTAAGGATCCCAAAACTGTTACCAAGCCATTCTATGGCAGATTCAAAAGGAACCCTCCTCTGAGAGAAGAAAGCCAAATCCAACCAATAAGAACAATAGAAGCTCAAAGCAAAGAACTTATCCAATACCATACAGGTATTTGGAACAAAACATAGAAAAAACATTCAACCACAAAAGACATTCAGATTGGTCAAAGGGTATTGTGATGGTGATCTTGCATTTATATTTTTCAGTAATCTGGGTTTTCTAGAAACTAGGTTTGAGATTGAATTTTAAGAATACTTTTGCTTTTGTAATTCTAATTGGATATCTTATCAAAGATTTGTAATTGGTAACAAGTTCAAGTTTTGGGATACTCCTTTCTATCTCAATTTTTTTTTGAGTATAAATCATTTTCTTTTGCAGGTACAAAGTCCAGGCTCTGTCAAAACTACAAACATACCACAGTGGCATCCATCCAACAACAAACAAAGCAAAAATATCCTACTATCAAATCAAGCAATCAAATCAGAGGAAGAAGAGTTTTCGGGTAGGAAACTTATACTTAATTAGAAGGTAGTTGTAGGATTCTTTGTCTGCACTTATTCCTTCATCCTAAAAAGAGGAGGAAGAATAGTTTCCCTCTACCTGATTGAAATCTAGTCTTAGTAGATTGAGTCTAGGTACCACTTAGAAAAGTGTTATCCCACAAGTAACTATCAATGCCATGATAAAGAGAGTTTAAAGTGTTATCCCACTAGTAACCTCCAATGCCATGATAAAGAGAGTCCACCATAAACACCAATCTCTATAGTCTCAATCCTCAAAAACCTTATTGGCCCAAACCTACCATGCCTAACATGGGCTTTGGGAAAAAACCATTGCAACAAAATCAGTTTTGAACCAATTCGTACATTCTGAGTCTTTGGATCTCTGAACAGTCTACTTTATGCTTAATTTTGAACTAGTTCGTATATTCCAAATTTTTAAGTAGTCTACTTTATACTTAGTTTTGAACCAGTTCATGCATTCTGAGTCTTTGATAAAACAATCGATAAAACTTCTTTTGTGGTTGAATATTTTTTCTGCATTTTGTTTTAGATACCTATATGGTATTGGACAAGTTCTTTGCTCTAAGTTCCTATTATTCTTATTGGTTGAATTTGGCTTTCTTCCCTCAGAGGAGGGTTCCTTTTGAATCTGCCATAGAGCGGCTTGGTAACAGTTTTGGGATCCTTAACATGGTTCAGAATAATTTTGTCAGAAGGTTTGGATTTAAATTTTAGAATTTCCAAGATGGGTTTGGTGGTTTCTTGATTTATTTCATAGCCTAAAAATCTAATTGGTGTTTTAAAAAGGTTCAATTTTGATGTAGGAAAGGCATGATGTTTGTCGTATTGCTCTGAGAATACTAGGACGTCATTAATGCAGATATAAGATATAAAAATTTCATTGATGATCCTTTGGAATTCCAAAGGAGTTTTTTTGAGATCGAATAGTATGGTGTTCCATTCAGATTGCTCAAAGGGTATTGTGAAGGTGATCTTGCATTTGTATTTTTCGATAATTTGGGTTTGTCAGAAACTAGGTTTGAGGTTGAATTTTAAGAATACTTTTACTTTTGTAATCCTAATTGAATATCTTATCAAAGGTTTGTAATTGGTAACAAGTTCAAGTTTTGGGATACTCCTTTCTATCTCAGTTCTGTTTTGAGTATAGAAAGATGCAAGTGACCAAGGGGATCTATCGGGTCTAATTAGTTATTTGGAGGTGTTTAAAATATTATTCTATGATTTCAGAGAATATCAAAATGTCATCAATGTAGGCGATAATAAATATCCTTAACATATTTAGGAGAATTTTGTCAGAAGGTTTGGATTTGAATTCTAAAATTTTCAAGATGGGTTTGGTGGTTTCTTGATTTGTTTCATAGCCTAGAAATCTAATTGGTGTTTTAAAAGGGTTCAATTTTGATGTAGGAAGGGCAAGATGTTTGTCGTGTTGCTCTGAGAATACTAGGATGTCATTAATGCAGATATAAGATACAAAAATTTTATTGATGATACTTTGGAATTTCGAAGAAGCTTTTTTTGAGATCGAATGGTATGGTGTTCTATTCAAATTGGTCAAAGGGTAATATGAAGGTGCATTTGAGATCGAATGGTATGGTGTTTCATTCAAATTGATCAAAGAATATTGTGAAGGTGATCTTACATTTATATTTTTCGATAATCTGGGTTTGCCAGAAACTATATTTGAGGTTAAATTTTAAAAATATTTTTACTTTTGTAATCTTATATATATAAAATTTAAAAGTCAAACTAGAAGTATGGATTGGGTTTGGTTTGGATCCATAATTTAAATTTTGGATTGAATTTAAATTTTATAATATTAAATTTAAATTCATGTTTAAAATTTAGAATTTTTAAAAATTAATTCTAAATTTAAAATTAAAATTCAAAAATTTAATTTAATTTTCTAATTTAATTTGGATCGATTTAAATTTTAAATTTTTTTCAATCTACTTGCACCCTAAATACGACCACGGGAATCTGAGGATAAGAGGCCATGAAGGTCGATCTGTTTGTTTTATGGAGCGAAATTCTATACTTAAAAAATATCGTAGAATTTGGATGCTGTCCATCGATGGATGATTGTTTAAATTATTTAAATATTTTTAATATATATATATATATTAGTATTTAATGCACGCTTGCGTGGAGCCGTCATTTCCTTGTTTTATTCGACGTCGTAACAAACCCAGTGCAATTATTGTAGGAGTCGTCGATTCTTTGGAGATAAGGCAATGCTAGTAAGCTACGGAAGCTCACTCAAAAAAGAGGTCCCTCCAAGTGCTCGGCGGCCCACGAAGAAGTGCGAGATGGACGCCGGGAATCTGATCGAGATGCCGACGGACTCGACAGCGCATGTGCTGATCTTTCCCTTCCCACTTCAAGGTCATGTGAACTGCATGCTCAAGCTGGCCGAGCTCCTCTCCAGGACCGGTCTCCACGTCACCTTCCTCAACTCCGACTACAACCACAACCGTCTCAGCCGCAACTCCCGTGCCTACGTTCTGCTCGCCCAAAGTCCGAGATTCCGCTTCGAGTCCATCCCCGACGGCCTCGCCGATGAGAATCCCCGGTCGGCCTTTCATCTGATGGAGCTAGAGGAGTCTGTGAGGACTCGGTCCGCCATCCCGTACCGCGAGCTGTTAACCAATATTAGTGGTCGCGGGGATGACGGAAAATGGCCGCCTGTGACGTGCGTCATAGCGGATGGCGCCATGACGTTCGCGGTGGACATCGCGGAAGAGCTGGGAATTCCGGCGATCGCTTTCCGAACGATCAGCACGTGCAGCTTCTGGGCTTACTTCTGTATTCCCAGGCTCTTGCAGAGCGGGGAGCTCCCCTTCCCAGGTATGGCTAGCTAATAGAATAGATCAAAGCACCCGTCGGTAAGTCCGTGTATTTTACAAACAACTATTCTATACTTTGGCGTATATATATATAAATTTGGCAGATGAGGCGGACCTGGACGAGCCCGTCCGGAGCGTGCCGGGGATGGAGGCCTTTCTAAGGCGGCGAGATCTTCCGAGCTTTTGTAGACAAGCAGGAGATGAGGCGGACCGCTCGCTCGAGTTCGTGACAACCGTGACCGCTAACACGAATCGGGCGAGGGCGCTCATACTCAACACCTTCGAGTCACTGGAGGCCACCGCGCTCTCTCACGTGCGCTCTCACTTTCCCGTTACCTACGCCGTCGGACCGCTTTCCGCTCTGCTGGAATGCTACAGGTCCCACCGCCCCAGCAACCCGGCGGTATCTTCCACTTCCTCCATGCCGTCCGCCAGTCTATGGGAAGAGGACCGGACGTGCATGACGTGGCTAGACACCCAGCCGCACAAGTCTGTCGTCTATGTTAGCTTCGGGAGCCTCGCGGTGGTGTCTCAGGAGGTGTTCCTCGAGTTCTGGATCGGGCTGGTCAACAGCGGGCAGCGGTTTCTATGGGTGGTGAGGCCGGATCTGGTGGAGGAGGCGATGCTACCGCTGCCAGAAGAGGTGAAGGTGGGGACAAAGGAGAGGGGTTGCCTTGTCGACTGGGTCCCGCAGGAGGAGGTGCTGGCGCATCCGGCCGTGGGGTGCTTTCTGACTCACAGTGGATGGAATTCAACTCTGGAGAGCATGGTGGCAGGAGTGCCGATGCTCTGCTGGTCATTCTTTGCGGATCAGCAGATTAACAGCAGGTTCGTCAGCGAGGTATGGAAGGTGGGGCTGGACATGAAAGACTTGTGCAGTAGGAGCATAGTGGAGAAGAAGGTGAGGGAAGTGATGGAAGGGCAGAGGGCCGACGGGTGGAGGAGCTCTGCGAGAGAGATGGCGAAGATGGCGAGGGAGAGCGTGGCTGAAGGCGGTTCCTCCCACACAGACTTTCGAAGGTTGATCCAACACATCACGTCTCTAAGCTCGCATGGTGCTTGGACACAAATTAGGACCATGCAACCTAAGCAAATTAAGGCCAGATTGCAGTGATACGCAAATAAGTATCTCCCCTGTTGCTGGAGTTTTAATTTATGGATAAATTTAAATTTTAAAAAATAAAAAATAATTTTATCTTCTATTTATTAGTAGTTTCAAAGGTTTTAAATTTTCTTTTAGTTCAATATTGAATATGTGAAAACAAGTCTTTCTTTAAAGGGAAATCTCTTCCCCAAAAACGTAAGTTAAGCTTTGAGGAAAATGAGCTGATGACCACGTACATATGCGCGCTCGTCTCGGCTCAACTGTGCAAGCTTTCGATCAATTATTTTTTAAAACTTTGTGGATAATAAATTTTTAATGTTATTTTACTATTTCAAAACAAAATAACAACTTTTAGGTATTATTTCACCAACAGTTGCCACCGGCACCATACAGACCAGGTTATCGACGGTATGACGAAAGGAAAGATCGCACATCAAAACACCACTTTAGTAGTATGGGATTGGTACGTTAATTCAGGGTTTCTCTAAGAAAATTGATACCACGCTGTCTTGAAAGCAGGTTCAAGTATTGTTCTTAACTTTTGTCTTTGGATTAGCGGACCATCCACGTCGAACAGCCAAATAGACAGTGACCTGGTCTCCATCTCCACCCATTGTACGCAGATCGGCACGTTCATTGGGGATTTACGGTTCTGTAAAACAGACATGGCAATCCAAAAAATCTCATTAGAATTCTCCTTTTTAACTACCCGTAAGTTTCCACGCTGGCATCGAGGAAGGTTCTAGGCAGCCTCTCGATCGCCAGTCAATGGCAGGCAACTCTCCCGCACCTGTCTTTCTGCCTAGGTCTTTACAAAGTGTGCCGTGATACGTGTCATTACCTCAGCCTTGCATCATTACCTCCGCCTTGCCCCGTCCCTCTCATCTCTCACCGCCCACCACAAACCCCGTATGAGATATCTATCATCTCTCTTCCTAATTGTATACGTATCTCCTATTCTGTAATTGGTTGCTGAAAAAGGGAGAGGGCGATGGGCAGAAGAGGCGTCATGGACGATGGGATGGGAGGGATGACTCTACCAACCATGCCCGGTCATCATGATAGGGGCGGCGACACGGCGATGCGCATGACCTTCTTCCGGGGGAAGCGCGTGGAGGTCCTCTTCTCTGGCTGGCCCGGCGACCGAGGACTCGGCATGTACCTCCTCGCCCTCCTCTGCGTCGTCGCTACCGCCTTCCTCGCCGAATGCCTCTCCCCTGTCCCCGACCGTCTCTCCCAGGCTGCTCCCACCGCCGAATCTCCACCGCCGTGCTGCTGACTTTCCTCCGTGCCGTCCGGCTGGGGCTGCTTTACCTCGTCATGTTCGCCGTCATGTCCTTCAACGTGGGTGCCCTTATCGCCGGCCATGCCCTCGGCTTCTCCTTTTTTTTTTTTACTTATTATAAATATTAGGATTTTGCTGACGACCGCTTTTAAAGAATCAGCAAAATATCTTGATCCAATAAAATTATTTTTTATAAAAATTATTATATTTATTATATTTTTTATAATTATTTTTATCTCTAATATTACATAAATCAAAATATTTTACTATTTTTAAGAAACATTAAATATTTCTTTTTTCTTTTTTGACTATACTCTATCAAAAAAATTTCTAATGATTAAAACCCTAACTTTTGATTTTTTTTTAGACTTACATAATTATATTCTTTTTATGTCATTTTATTTTAAAAATATTAAATTTATTTTTTTATTTTTATTTTTTTCTTCTCTATTTTATTCCTCTCTTTCCTTCTATATAAAAAGTTTTCAAAAATGATAGTCTCAACGAGGGAAAATGTGGTGGCATAGGGGGATGAAAAATCAAAATAACAGAATGATGGGTTTCAGCCGAATCAAGGCATCAAAATGATCTAGAAGAAACAAGATGGCGTTTTTATGAGAGAAAATTGAAAAAAAAAATATCTATTAGAACGAGGTCAAGATAAAGAAAAGATAAAGAATAATTTTAAAAAACTTTTTTTTCCATCGGTGAAGAAATCCGAAGAAACTAGAAAGAAATTTTTTTTTTTTTTTTTATACTTACAAAACGGGTTCTGGCTCTCTCCCTTGATCGGCTGTGGGCCCTCCTTGCTCTGAGATTGGAAAAAGAAGAAAAGGCAAGAGAGAAGGGAGAAGAAGACCCCTCCCTCCTTGGCTTGAGTGGTTAGAAGGGGACACTAAGTGTAAACCAAAGGAAGACTCTCCCCTCACTCAGTTTTTATGCACTTAATTAATAGTATTTGCAAGGAGGCTTGAATGCTTTCAAGAGAATCAATCTATCTTGTTATGGATTTTGTTGGTACAAAAACTCGTCGTCGCCGAAGGTAGCCAGGGTCGAGGCCGCTGAGGTCACCGTCGAGGACCTACAAAATAAAGTCCCGTCCGAAACTGGTGGGGAATGACTCCGGCAGGATCCTCCAACGATCAAGTCAGCTTCTGGCCAACAAGAATGGAGTGCTTGGAACGAGTTCCGGAGCTTAGAGATGAGGAGGAGAGCTTAGAGATCAGAGAGTTCAGAGAGCTTAGCCTGGGCGTATCTGGAGGGTCCTTTTTATAGCAGAGCTTAGTTGATGGTGACGGCCATGCCGTCTGGCAGAGAGTCGTTGGGGCTGCATGGAGTTTGGTATGGAGAGGATGGCGTCGTCCGGTGGATCGTGGGGGCCATACTGGCACGTCGTGGGCCACATGGAGTCCGGTACGGAGAGGAAGACGTCGTCCGGTGGATCGTGGGAGCCATACTGATAAGTTGCGGGCCGCATGGAGTCCGATACAGAGAGTAAGGCGTCGTCCGATCTTACGATAGTTCGTTCAGAGGAGTTCGGACTTGTAGGAGAGTTCGATTGAAGGAGAAACCCGGGAGGAGTTCGGCCGCCGAAAGGTTCGTAGGAGCTCGGATGGCCGAACGGACGTCTGGGAGGAGTCCGTCTCCTGAAGAAGTCCCGTCGCTTGGAGTCCAAGGGCTCGGCCGCCAGGAAGTTCGGCTGGTGGTGGGAGTTCGGCCCGAAGCCTTGATGAGTTCGGCTGCTGGCAGTTCGGTCGGCTGAGTTCGGCCGCGGCCGCTTGGCAGTTCGGTCGGCTGAAGGAGTTCGGCCAGACCAGTGCGCTGAAGCTCTTCTACGGCTACTATTTGCATTATGCTGAGCGTCGGGCCGGGCTTCGGCAGGAGTGGGATTTATCTCCAACAGTAGTCCCCCCACTCCCGAGTTCGAAATTCGAAGGAAGGGAGTACCAAAACAGGCGACTGCCGAAGTCCTCTTCCGGGCCCCGCGCTGGTTGTAGCTGAGGCTCGGGGGAGGTCTCATCTCCAGCCAGTGTTCGGAGTTGAAGCGGAACTCATTTCCTGCGGCCGAGGTTGATGTGGGCGCTCGGGGGCGGCCTTATCTTCCGCAGCCGGGGCTTGCCGTAGGCTTTGAGGCTCGGTCTCGGATCTTGCTCACGTCAGGACGAGGTTCCCCTCCCGTTCCCAATGGGCTGTGGGGGCACATGGGGAGCGTCGTCCTTGCCTCTCCCTCCATCTCGTTTTAGGTGAACGAGGCTTTCGACCTCGCTCGCGTCAGGACGAGGTTCTCCTCCTGTTCCCAACGGGCTGTGGGGGCGCATGGGGACCGTCGTCCTCGCCTCTCCCCCCATCCCGTCCTCTGTGAACGGGGCCTTCGACCTTGCTCGCGTTAGGACGAGGTTCTCCTCCTGTTCCCAACGGGCTGTGGGGGCACATGGGGACCGTCGTCCTCGCCTCTCCCCCCATCCCGTCCTTTGTGAACGGGGCCTTCGACTTTGCTCGCGTTAGGACGAGGTTCTCCTCCTGTTCCTAACGGGCTGTGGGGGCACATGGGGACCGTCGTCCTCGCCTCTCCCCCCATCCCGTCCTTTGTGAACGGAGGCCTTCGACCTTGCTCGCGTTAGGACGAGGTTCTCCTCCTGTTCCTAAATGGGCTGTGGGGGCACATGGGGACCGTCGTCCTCGCCTCTCCCCCCATCCCGTCCTTTGTGAACGGGGCCTTCGACCTTGCTCGCGTTAGGACGAGGTTCTCCTCCTGTTCCCAACGGGCTGTGGGGGCACATGGGGACCGTCGTCCTCGCCTCTCCCCCCATCCCGTCCTTTGTGAACGGGGCCTTCGACTTTGCTCACGCTAGGACGAGGTTCTCCTCCTATTCCTAACCGGCTGTGGGGGCACATTCGGACCGTCGTCCGTGCTTCTCCCCCCATCCCGTCCTTTGTGAACGGGGCCTTCGACTTTGCTCACGCTAGGACGAGGTTCTCCTCCTGTTCCTAACCGACTGTGGGGGCACATTCGGACCATCGTCCGTGCTTCTCCCCCCATCCCGTCCTTTATGAACGGGGCCTTCGACTTTGCTAGGACGAGGTTCTCCTCTCGTTCCTAACGGGCCATTTTTGCTCGCTTCTTTCTCCGAGGGGAAGCCACTCGCAGCACATTTCCGTTTGAGGGTCGTCGGGGTGTTGTTCCTCCGAGTTCCCTCGGGCAGCGGGTCCCATCCAGATGACCTCCTCTATTACATGCTGGCCTCCTTAATTGGGAGCATGCTTCTCTTGACTTTGTCGCTGGGGGACGAAGAATCACCGATGTAGCTAGCTCCTAGCTCCTCCCCGGGGTGGCGTTGATGACGCCATGAGGCGGCCGACCTTCTTGTCTTTTCTAGTTACGGCAGTGCCTTTAGCCGATCTTCTCCTGCTTCAGACTGGCGTCGGAGGAATTTATCCCATCGTCCCTTTTTGACGAGCTCTTCAATCTCGTCTTGGAGCTGAACGTGTTCCTCAGTGTCGTGGCCGTGGTCGCGATGGTAGGGGCTTTACTTGCCTCGATCGCGCACGTTTGGGGAGGCCGTAGTCCTTCAGGTCTTGGCGGCTGGCTCTTAACTTCGTCGAGAATTCGAGTTAGAGGAGCGGGTCGTAGCTGCGGAATCTTTCGGGAGGAGGATTTCTTCGCGCCCTTCTGTCGGGGCTTCCTTTGCGGTGAGCTCGAGAAGTTCGGGCTTCGCTTGCGTTTCCGAGCTTCATTTCTTTGTCCGATTCCCTGAGCTCAAAAGGGAGAGTTCGGCCTCTTGCTTCCGCCGAACTTCACTTGGGTGATTTCGATGAGCTTCGATGAGTTCGGCCTTCCTCGCGAACTTCATTCCGCTGGGAGAACTTTGCTCCGCCCTTGTTTGTGTCCGGAACTTCATTGCGATGATGAGCTTCGCCTTGAACTGATGAGCTTTGGGGATGAAGCTCGGCTTTCCACCGAACTTCATTCCGTGGGAGAACCTTTGCTCCACCCTCGCATGTGCCGAACTTTATTTCGCTTCGACGGAAGAACTTCTGCTCTCCGTTTCTCTCCTAGGGGCGAATGGGCTCTTCCTTAAGGCCGATTCCCCACGCTCTCATGGCGGGCTTGCTTTTTCCCTATCGTCATGCGATACTGAAACAATAACGTCGAGCAAAGGAGTTTTATTAAGGGAAGCCTACTTGGTGATACATTCTCAGATTTTCTGAGTTCCAAGGTCGGGGAAGCACTATTCCTCCGAGCTCCTTCAGGCGATAGGTTCCGGGTCGGATGATCTCTATCACTTCATACGGACCTTCCCAATTTGGGACGAGTTTCCCTTGGCTCTGAGACTGAGAGACGGCTGCTCGTCGAAGCACTAAGTCTCCCACTCTAAATGCCTTGCTTTTGACCCTGGAGTTGTAATATTGAGCCACCTTCCGCCGGTAGGCGGCCATCCGGATGCGGGCTTCCCTCCCTCTTTTTCTTCTAGAAGGTCGAGGTTGACTCTAAGGTCCTGGGGGTTGTGCCGCTCGTTGAAGCCCACGACTCGTGCAGACGGGAGTTTGAGCTCGATCGGGATAACCGCCTCGGTACCAAAGGCCAAGGCGAAGGGCGTCTCACCGGTCGGTACCCTCTGTGTAGTTCGGTATGCCCAGAGGACGTGGTAGAGTTCGTCCACCCAAGCACCCTTCGCCCTATCGAGCCTTGCTTTGATACCTTGCAGCAGGGTCCGGTTGGTCACTTCAGCTTCCCCATTGGCTTGCGGGTGAGCCACCGATGTGAAATGGTGGGAGACGTTTAGCCCTTCGCAGAACTCGACAAACCGTGCTCCAGAGAACTGCCGCCCGTTGTCGGTTATGAGGGTTCGGGGCAGGCCGAACCGACAGATTAGCGACTTTCATACGAAGTCCTGCACCTTGGCCTCGGTGATCTTCGCTAGTGGTTCCGCCTCGACCCACTTGGTGAAGTAGTCGATCGCGATCAGGAGAAACTTCCGCTGTCCGAACGCTGTTGGGAAGGGGCCGAGTATGTCCATTCTCCATTGCGCGAAGGGCCATGGCGCACTGAGCGGAGTAAGTTCGGACGCTGGCCGCCTTTGCACGCTGGCGTTCTTCTGGCAGCGATCGCACCTCTTCACATATTCCACGGAGTCGTGAAACAGGGTCGGCCAGTAGTACCCCTGTCGAAGTAGTTTTTGCGATAGGGACCTGGCCCCTGCGTGACCTCCGCAGAGTCCTTCGTGCACGTCCCGTAGTGCGAAGTCGGCCTCAGAAGGTCGGAGACATCTCAGCAACGGGAGGGAGTACGACCTTTTATATAATCTGCCCTCGTATAAGACGTAGCGGGAGGCCTGATTCCTGAGTTTTCGAGCTTCTTTTCGGTCGTGAGGAAGGACCCCTTCTTTAAGGTAGGCGACCAACGGGTCGATCCAGCTGGGCTCGAAGTCCGTCCGTAGGATGGCCTGAGATTCTTCCGTGGTCGGGCACTTCAGAGTTTCCAAAAATACTTCTTTGGACAGTTCGGTCGGGGCAAAGGTGGCCAACTTGGAGAGGAGGTCGGCTCTTGCATTTTTCGTCCTCGAGACGTGTCGAATGCCGAAGCTGTCGAAGGCCGGAATTAAATTTCTTACTTTTTCGAGGTACCTCACCATGCTTTCCTCCCGTGCCTCGTAGCCGCCGCCAACCTGACCGACCACCAGCTGGGAATCGCTATAGACCTGAAGCCGATCTACTTTCAGTTCCCTTGCTATCCGCAATCCGGCGATCAGCGCTTCATATTCGGCTTCATTGTTGGTCGCGGGAAACTCGAAGCGCAGCGCGTACTCGGCGACGATCCCCTCGGGGCTGACCAAGACCAGCCCCGCACCAGCTCCGGCGGAGTTGGATGAGCCATCCACGTGCAGAACCCAGAAGCTTTCAGGAAGGTCGGCCCTTTCTTCGGGGAGGCTCGGCTGCCAAAGCTCGGCTTCGTCGTAGCTCGGTCCTGCTCCGATGTCGGTGTCGCTCGATCCAAGCTCGGCTTCGATCGGAATGGTGCATTCTAGCACAAAATCCGTCCAGTATCTGGGCTTTGATCGATGGCCTGGGCCGGTAGTTGATGTCGAACTCTGTGAGCTCGATCGCCCATTTTGCGATTCTTCCGGAAGCGTCCGCTCGGTGGAGGACCGCTCTTATCGGTTGGTCTATGAGGACCGTTATGGTGTGCTCCTGGAAGTAAGGTCGGAGCCTCCTGGCAGCAATTAGAAGACAGTAGGTTAATTTTTCTAACCTGGAGTACCTGGTCTCTGCATCCCTCAGAGCTCGGCTCACGTAGTAGACCGGTCGTTGTGCCTTCGCTTCTTCCCTGACCAACACCGCCGCCAGGGCTTTGGGGGAGACAGCAAGGTACAGAAATAATTCCTCCCCGGGTTCGGGCTTTGCCAGCAGCGGGGGTGAGCCGAGGTAGCTTTTGAGCTCTTCAAATGCTTGTTTGCACTCCACCGTCCAGCAGAAGTCCTTCGATCGCCTGAGAACTTGGAAGAAGGGCATGCACCGCTCGACCGACCTTGAGACAAAGCGACTTAGGGACGCCACCTTTTCCGGCCAGGCGCTGAACTTCCTTTGATTGTCTTCGGAGCAGTCATTTCTCGAATAGCTCGGATTTTCTCGGGGTTTGCCTCGATTCCGCGTCTTGACACCATGAATCCGAGGAATTTTTCGGAGGTCACGCCGAAGGCGCATTTGATCGGGTTCAGCTTCATCTTGTGCCTCCTGAGCGTACCGAAGGTCTCTTTAAGGTCGGCCAGGTGGTCTGTTGAAGCTCGGCTTTTGACGAGCATGTCGTCCACGTACACCTCCATGTTGCGGCCGATCTGTCCCTTGAAGACCTTGTTGACCAAGCGCTGGTACGTCGCTCCTGCATTCTTGAGTCCGAAAGGCATGACCCTGTAACAGTAGAGACCTCGGTCAGTAATGAAGGTGGTCTTTTCTTCATCCTCGGGCGCCATGCGTATCTGGTTGTAACCAGAAAAGGCGTCCATGAAGGTGAGGAGCTCGTGGCCCGAGGTTGCGTCCACCAGCTGGTCGATCCTGGGCAGGGGGTAGCTGTCCTTCGGACAGGCCTTGTTCAGCTTCTTGAAGTCGATGCACATCCTCCACTTGTTGTTCATCCTTCTTGACGAGAACCACGTTCGAGACCCACGTCGGATAGTTGACCTCCCGGATGAGTCCGGCTTTGAGGAGCTTGTCCACTTCTTCGGCGATCGCCTTCTGTCTCTTCCGGGGCTGGTGGCGCAGCTTTTCTCTGATGGGCCGGTGCCTCGGATCGACGGCCAGCCGATGTTCCATGACCTCGGCGTCGATCCCCGGTACATCCGCTGGGGTCCATGCGAAGACGTCTGCATTTCTTCTGAGGAAAGCGATGAGCTGCTCCCTAACCTCGGCCGCTAAGCTGGAGCCGATCTGCACCACGTGCCCCGGGCTTTCCGTCATGCAAGGGTACGGAGATGAGGTCTTCCGCAGGCTCGCCCCGCTCCTCGGTGAGGTCGTCGCGGACGTCCAGCCCATCAACAAGGTAAGGGTCGGGCTGGTTCCCCCTGCGCAGGGTGGCCGAGTAGCAATACTTCGCCAGAGTTTGGTCTCCTCTGACCTCGCCGACCCCGTGACTCGTCGAAAATTTCATCTTCAAGGTAGTAGGTTGACACTACCGCCCGGAGTGCATTTAGGTCGGGTCGCCCGAGGATAGCATTATAGGCGGACGGGGTTCTCACGACTTAAGAAGTCGAACCTGCGCCTTGGCCAATTTTGGGTGTCGGCCCGCCGTCACAGCCAGAGTCATTACACCTTCGACCGGAATGACGCCGTCCAGCAAATCCTACCAGGAGGGAATTCACAGGTCCCTAAGCGGTCATCAGGCAGGGACATTTTTGAGAAGGCATCGTAGAACAATATGTCTGCCGAACTTTCATTATCCACCAAAATACGACGCACATCATAGTCAGCGATGTTCAAAGAGATTACAACCGCGTCGTTATGTGAAAACTGGATCCCCTGGCCGTCCGCCTCGGTGAATGTCACAGGCTCCACAGTCCTCCGCCTCTTTGTCGGTCCCTCGAATCCGCCGGCCTCTTCTTGCTGAAGCCCCTCCGAGACAGTGTTGATGATGCCAAGAGGCGGCCGATCCTCTTGTTGGTCTCCCCCACCCGGCGGCAATACCCTCAGCCGATCTTCTCGCTCTTCAGGTCGTCTTCGCAGGAATCGGCCAAGTCTGCCTCGTCTGACGAGCTCCTCAATCTCGTCCTGGAGCTGGATGCACTCCTCAGTGTCGTGACCGTGGTCGCGATGGTAGAGGCAGAACTTGTTGGGGTTGCGTTTGCTGGGATGGGAGTGCATTCTCTCCGACCTCGAAAGTCATTCCTTGATCTCCATCAGCACTTGGGCCTTCGGGGCATTGAGGGGGGCGTAGCTGTAAAATCGTCGTCGTGGAGGACTTCGGTGCGGAGGGGAACTTCGACGCGGAGGGGAACCTCGGTGCGTCCTTCCGTCGGGAGTTCCCTACCTCCGAGCCCGAGGGGGAGTTCGGGCTCGCCCGCGATTGGGGGGAGTTCGAGAGCGCGGTCGTGCCTCGGTCCGCTTCCTTTCTTCGGCGGGCCTTCCTGGCCTGCTGATTCATCGCTTGTCGCGAGCTTCATCGTCCTTGGCTTCGAAAGCCTCCTCTGCCCGGGCATAACTTTCGGCCCGAGCTAGCATGTCAGCGAAATCCCTGGGGTATTTCTTTTCCAAGGAGAACAGCAGGTCGTTCTTCTGAAGGCCACCTTTGAGGGCGGCCTTTGTGACTGATTGGTCCAAGTTCCGGACTTCCAGTGCAGCTGCGTTAAATCGGATAACATAAGCTCGGATGGGTTCTCCCTCCTTCTGCCTGATGGCCATCAAGGAATCCGAGCCTCGACGCGGTCGCCTGCTACTGACGAAATGGGCGGCGAACTGCTGACTCATTTGGTCAAACGATTGGATGGTGCTCGGCTTGAGCGTCGAGTACCAATTCCTGACTGCTTCCTTGAGGGTGGAGGGGAAAGCCCGGCACAAGATGGCATCTGGCGCACCATGGAGCAACATTATCGTCCTGAAGGCCTCCAGGTGGTCGACCGGATTGGTGGTTCCATCATAGCTCTCGAAGTACGAGAGCTTGAAGTTCGGCGGGACCTGCTCCTACATAATTCTCTATGAGAAACGAGGGTCAGCGCAAATATCATTACCACGGGAGGTGGGAGTATGACGAAGTTCTTCTATGCATCGGCTCATTTCTAAGAGCCTTTGATCTAGGAGGTCCTCGCGATCCTTGATCTCCAAGGTCTTCTTGCAGAATGGGCGCGAAGCTTCTCCCTGGGTCGAGCCGCGGTCCGAGCGGGGGCTCTCCCCCGGTTGCTTTCCCCTTCCAGGGACTGAAGGTCGGGTAGTCCATGCCGGTCGCCCCTGGGCCGGACCTCGAACTCCGAAGAATCCCGCACCGATCGAGCTGATACCGGGTCCTGCGGATGCATGGCCTGCATCGCCTGCACTGCTTCCGTAATATCACGGACCTGCTGGGCGAGCAGGCTGAACTGCTCTGCGTCCACCGCGGCAACAGAGTGAGCTCGGGTCGTCGGGGCTGGAGCGGGAGCAGACGGACCCAAACTGGATCGGGCTGCGGAGGCCGCCGATCGCCGGGTCGAGGCTCTTCTGGGGGGCATTTTCTTTTGAGAAAGGAATCCCGAAGGGGGAGAGGGAGAATCCGGAGCGGGAAGAAGGAAATTATCGCCGAGCACTCCTTCAAGAATAAAGAAACCTCGGAGGTTCAGGCCCTCCTTCTAGCGCCAATCTGTTGGTGCAAAAACTCGTCATCGCCGGAGGTAGCCGGGGTCGAGGCCGCTGAGGTCACCATCGTGGACCTACAAAACAAAGTTCCGTCCGAAGCTGGTGGGGGGTGGCTCCGGCAGGACCCTCCGACGATCAAGTCAGCTTCTGGCCAATAAGAATGGAGTGCTCGGAATGAGTTTCGGAGCTTAGAGATGAGGAGAAGAGCTTAGAGATCAGAGAGTTCAGAGAGCTTAGCCTGGGCATATCTGGAGGGTCCTTTTTATAGCGGAGCTTAGTTGATGGTGACGACCATGCCGTCTGACAGAGAGTCGTTGGGGCTGCATGGAGTTTGGTACGGAGAGGATGGCGTCGTTCGGTGGATCGTGGGGGCCATACTGGCACGTCGTGGGCCGCATGAAGTCCGGTACGGAGAGGAAGGCATCATCCGATGGATCGTGGGAGCCATACTGGCAAGTTGCGGGCCGCATGGAGTCCGATATGGAGAGTAAGGCATCGTCCGGTCTTACGACAGTTCGTCCAGAGGAGTTCGAACTTGTAGGAGAGTTCGACTGAAGGAGAAACCCGGGAGGAGCTCGGCCGCCGGGAGGTTCGTAGGAGCTCGGATGGCCGAACGGGCGTCTGGGAGGAGTCCGTCTCCTGAAGAAGTTCCGCCGCTTGGAGTCCAAGGAGCTCGGCCGCCAGGAAGTTCGGCTGGCGGTGGAAGTTCGGCCCGAAGTCTGGATGCTGGGAGTTTGGCCTCTTGGCAGTTCGGTCGGCTGAAGGAGTTCGACCAGACCAGTGCGCTGAAGCTCTTCTATAGCTACTGTTTGCATTATGCTGAGCGTCGGGCCGGGCTTCGGCAGGAGCGGGATTTATCCCCAACAGATTTGATGGATCCTCCAAATATTTTTATCTTCTTAGGTCAAAGACGATGGGAAAAGGGGGCTGGGGGAGAGGGCAAGGGGTGGGGGTTGGCCCTCATGGTCATGGCCTTCCTTAACATCTTCTGATGGGATTAAAGATGATGGGACAAGAGGGTTGGGGGAGAGAGCAAGGGGTGGGGGTTGGCCCTCATAGTCATGGCCTTCCTTAACATCTTCTAATGGTGACTCTGGAAAAATATCGCTCGTTTTAGCGAGAGAATCAATTTATCTTATTGTGGGCCACATGGATCTTCCAAATAATCTTATCTTCTTAGATTAAAGGTAATGTGACATGGGGGTTGGGGGAGAGGGCAAGAAGTGGGGGGTGGCCTCCATGATCATGGCCTTCTTTAACATCCTTTAATGGCGATCCTAAAAAAAATCTCTCGTTTCACCTACGACACCACTTTCTTCTATCGAAAATTTAATTTTCAGTCCCTTTGGTGCCGCTCCAGCAAATAATTCTTATTGACTAAAACTCTAACTTTCGATCCCTTCTTTTAGGCTTATCATAATAATTAAATAAACATAATATACAATTAATTTACTATTTTATATATATATATATATATATATATGATATATAATTAATTTTTATAATTAAATTAACATAATACATAGTTAAATTATCACTATACATAATTAAATTAATATGGTATACAGTTAATTTATCACTATATACAATTAAATTAACATGGTATTTAGTTAAATTAATATAATATATAGTTAATTTGCCATTATACAAAGTTAAATTAATATGGTATACGATTAAATTATCATAATATATGGATAAATTAATATGATACATCATTAATATATCCATAGTTAATTTACCATCACGCTTGGAACCCAACATCCTGGATGCATGACAGCCGCATAAACCCTAGATCAATGCCCTGGAGAATATGCAAGGCCTAAAAACATTACTTATAATCTCAATATTCTATGAATATTATCCATCTTAATTCATATTAAATAATTTTATATTAATAAATTTCAACATTGTATCATTTACAAAACTCGATCATCCATGTCATTATTGGTGCTTTATCTAATCGATCATTTTAATTATGATTTCAACCATCGTCAAACCTACATATCTTGTAACTCTGAAAAAAAAAAGAAAGAAGAGAAAAGGATGATGAGCTTTACAGCCTAGTAAGAATTACTGTATATTTTTATCAATAATAATAATTTAATTCAAAAGTATAATAAAATATCGATGCATATATCAAATATAAAGAATAAATCAAATAAGTGTGTATCAAGTAAATCATACATCAACATGTGATACTTTTTCATTTAGTATCCCATGCTTAACTTTGTCATATATTTTTCTCTTATCATGCTTTCATGTTTTTTAATTTCTTCTTTTCTGATTTTGGACTAATCAAGATTATGCCTCAATCTCAATTCATGGTCTCATCCATAATCCCACGCGTAGGCCCATGGGAGGCTGTCCCAGGCATATGCTCCTAGCGGGCTGTCTAATGCATAGTCTCATCCATAATTTCATATGTAAGTCCATAGAGGCTGTTCCAGGCATAAGCTCCTAGCGGACTATCCATATGATAACACTAGTCTAAATCACATCTTTTACATCTTATTATTATATATTAATTTTATTTTATCAATTTAAATTTATATGATATTTAAAAAAAATATATCATGTCCATACGCTCATACCAATAATCATTGATATATATATGGTAAATACATAACACACTCATGCTAAAATTATACTAGCCATATTAGTATATATCTTAAAATAATAATCCATCAATATAAATTCAATGATGTAAAACCAATAATATAAAACTAATATGCAAAGTAGCATATATAAATGGTAATTATGCACAGAGACTCTTACCTCTATTTATGATAAATAAAACTGTTGGGAATTAATCTCGCTTCCGTCGAAGTCTAGTCTGATGCTTAGCCTAATGTAACTGATAATCATAGAAGAGCTTCGATCAAAAATTCTCCAGCAGCCAAACTTCTTTCGGACTTCTCTTTCAGTTGAATTTCTGCAGAAGTTGAACTTCTTCCGGACTTCTCCTTCAGTCGGATTCCTCTAGGAGTCGAATTTCTTCTAGACTTCTCCTTCAGTCGGATTCCTTCAGGAGCCGAACTTCTTCCAGATTTCTTCTTCAGTAGAATTTCTCAAGAAGTCAAACTCCTTCCGGACTTCTCCTTCAGTCGAATTTCTCCACCAGTCAGACTTCTTCTGAACTTCTCCATCAATCGAACTTCATGTGAATTTTTTCAGTGGATTACTTTCAGATTTCAAGTAGTATTCCTTTCAGATAATCTTCTCTAACCGTATTCTCTTTAGAAGTCCGAACTCCTCTGAAATTGATATATGTTAAAGCTCTTCACCAAACAATGCATGCTTCCTCCAAACTTCGACTATTAAATCTTAATGAACAGACGACTCCACTACCGAATGGTTACGATAGTCATTATCAGTCTGCTATAGGCGATCCCACTATCGAATGATTACGACTGTCATTATCAATCTATTACGAGCGATACATCTCTCCGTAATAAACTTTACGTGGCCCCGAGCGGTCTATGAATGGACAGTTACGACTGTTATTATCAGTCTACTACGTACGATACCTCTCTCCATAATAAATTGTACATGATCTCAAGCAGCCCATGATCGGACGATTATGATTGTCACTATCAATCTGCTCTGGACTACATCTATAAAAGAGATCATCCAGATATGTTTTCTCTAAGCTCTCTTTTTCTTCCCAAAACTCTGCTGAATTCTTGCCTAAGCACTCCATTTCTGTTGGTCAGAAGAGCTGACTTGATCGTCGGAGAGTCCTACCAGAGCCACCACCAACGACTTCGAATGAAACTTTATTTTATAGGTCACTAGCGGCGACCTCTTCTTCTCCAACTCCAGCTTGATCCGACGTTAACCAGATTCTGCACCAATAAGATTGGTGCTAGAGGAAGGGTACCTATGTTCCTGAAGTTCTCTTATTCTTAAAGGAGTGCTCAACAGCTATCTCTCTTCTTCCTCTCTAGAGTTCTTTCCAAAAAAATACCTTCCAAGAAAGCTTCAATCCGACGATCAATGGCCTCTACAGCCAAATTCTGTCCAGATTTATCCGCTCTCGCTTCAGCTCTAGTAACTCAAGTGCCACCTGTAGTCATGGTAGATGCAGGGCAGTTCAACCTGCTGGTCCAGCAGGTTCGCGATCTCACAGAGGCGGTGCATGCCATACATCGTTGGCTCCGGCACCAATTCAATTGGAGCAAACTTCTCCGGAGCCTCATGATCTGATCGGAGGATGGCTGACTTGGACTAGCCGATCGATGATCTTCGAAAAGGAGAAGCAAAGGGTGGAGAGCCCTTGCTCGGACCATGGCTTGACCCAGAAGAGAGCTTTACCTCCGTCCCACTAGAAAACTCTGAAGATCAACAATCGTGAAGATCTCCTGAATCAAAAGCTTCAAAAAATGAGCTGACGAATCGAAGAGCTCCATCATACTCCCTCCTCATACAGTAATAATATTTGTACTAACCCTTATTTTTCTCAGAGGATTATGCAAGAGCCCATTTCGCCGAACTTCAAGCTTCCTCAATTTGAAAGCTACGATGGAACCTTTGATTCGGTCGATCACTTAGAGGCCTTCCGAACCATGATGCTACTCTATGGCGCACCAGACATCATCTTATGTCGAGCTTTTCTATCTACCTTAAAGGGAGCAGTAAGAAACTATACTCAACATTGAAGTCGAGTACGATCTTCTTCTTTGATCAAATAAGCCATCAGTTTGCAGCTCACTTCGTCAGCAATCGAGGTTTGAATTTTCTGATAAATATCAAGTAGAAGGAGGAGAAATCTTTTCAAGCTTATGTCATCCGATTTAATGCTACTACATTGGAGGTTCGAAATCTAGACTAGTCTATTGTAATGGCTGCACTCAAGGGCGACCTTCAGAAGAATGATTTACCGTTCTCCCTAGAGAAGAAGTACTTCGGAGACTTTACCGATCTGCTAGCTTGGACTGAAAGATATGCCCGAATGGAAGAAACCTTCAAATTAAAGGATGAGAAAGTCGCAGAAGAGCGGCAGACGGACGAGTCTAATAAACCTACAGCTGATGGAGGACCGAATGAAGTTCGACCATGCTCACGGACTTCTCCTGAACACAAGCGAGTCCGAACTCCTCCTCGAGGTCATCGTCAAAGAAGCTCCAACAGAAGGGCACGAAGAAGTTCTCCTTATGGAAGGTTCTATAACTATGCTCCCCTCAATGCTCTAAATATGCAAGTATTGATGGAGATCAAGAAGCAATTGCCGAGGCCTGAAAGGATGCGTACTCATCCTAGCAAGCGCAATCCTACCAAATACTGTCTCTACCATCGTGACCATGGTCACGATACTGAAGAATACATTTAGCTCCAAGATGAGATCGAGAAGCTCATCGAAAGAGGTCAGTTGGGTTGATTCCTCAGACGCCAGCCAAAAGTAAGAGAAGATCGACCGAGGGCACTACCACAGTCAGAACCACCAAGGAGGGAGGAACAGCAAGAAGATTGGCCACCTCTCGACATCATCAATACTATCTCTGAGGGACTTCGATGAGAAGAGGTCAGCGGATCTAGAGGATCAGCAAAAAAATGGAGGGCTGAAGAACCCATAACCTTTACTGAGGTAGATGCACGGGGAGTATAGTTCTCGCACAATGATGCGATTGTAATCTCTTTAAATATAGCAGACTATGATGTACGTCACATCTTAGTTGATAATGAAAGTTTGGCTAACATCTTATTTTATAATATTTTTTTTTAAAATATCAATATCTAATAGCCAGTTCGAACCAATAAACTCTTCCTTAGTAGGCTTTGCTGGTGCTGCAGTACCAGTTGAAGGTGTAAAAGTCTAGCTATGGCTGCCGGGCAATATCCAAAATAATTTAGAGCATAGGTGGATTTTCTGGTAGTAAAGGCTTCCTTCGCTTACAACGTAATTCTCGACCGACCTAGTTTAAATGCACTTCGAACGGTGGTGTCGACTTATTATTTGAAGATGAAGTTCTTAATAAGTTACAGGATCGAAGAGATCAAGGAAGATCAAGCTCTAGTAAGGCATTGCTACTCAATTATCCTACGAAAGAAAGAATAGTCCGACCCTTATCCTATTGATGAGCTAGATGCCCAGGATGACCTCGTGGAAGAAAAGAGAGAATTGATACAAGATCTTATGACCATCCTCCTGAATGACGAAAACATGGAGCGTACAGTGCAAATTGGCTCCAATATAGAAGATGAAGTTCGGGAGCAGCTCATCGCTTTTTTATGAAGGAATGCCAATGTCTTCATCTAGATTTTGATGGATATGCTTGGGATTGATGCCAAGGTTATGGAACATCGGCTGGCTGTTGATCCCAAGCATCAGTCAGTGAAAGAAAGAGTTCGAGGCTATGCACTAGAAAGGCAGAAGGTAATAGCAGAAGAAGTCGACAAACTTTTCAACGTCGAATTTATCCGAGAAATTAGCTATCCGACTTGGGTCACTAACGTGGACAAGTGAAAGATGTACATCGACTTTAAGAAGCTTAACAAGGTCTGTTCAAAAGATAGCTATCCTTTGTCCAAAATTGACTAACTGGTGGATGCGACTTCAGGCTACGAGTTTCTCACCTTCATGGATGCCTTCTCTGACTACAACCAAATTCTGATGGCATCGAAGGACGAGGAGAATACTACTTTTATTACTAATCACGACCTTTACTGTTACAGGATCATGCCCTTCGAGCTTAAAAATGCAGGTGCGACTTATCAGTGCTTGGTCAATAAAATTTTCAAAGAGTAGATCGACCGCAATATGGAGGTTTACATCGACGACATGCTGGTCAAAAGTCAAAAGACTATCAATCATGTCGTTGATCTTGAAGAGGCTTTCGATGCGCTCAGAAAATATAAGATGAAGCTGAACCCAACCAAGTGCTCCTTTGGGGTAGCTTCAAAAAGATTTTTGGGATTCATGATCTCGAGATGAGGGATCGAGGCCAATCCGAAGAAAATTTGAGCTATCTAAGAGATGACTGCTCTGAAGTCCATCAAGAAAGTTCAGCACCTGATCGGGAAGGTGGCATCTTTGAATCATTTTGTCTCGAGATCGATCGAATGCTGCATGTCCTTTTTCTAAATCCTCAGAAAATCAAAAAATTTTCACAGGACTTAGGAATGCCAAAAGATATTTGACAAGCTCAAGAACTACCTCGGCTTGTCCTCCTACTGGCCAAACCCAAATTTGGAGAGGAACTATTTCTCTACCTCGCGGTCTTCCCTACGACGCTAGCGACAGTCCTGGTCAAAAAAGAGGCAAAAGTACAATGACCAGTCCATTACATAAGCTGGTTCCTAAGGGATACTGAGACCAGGTATACAAAGTTGAAAAAATTGACTTATGCTCTTCTGATTGAAGCAAGAAGACTTTGACCTTACTTTCAGGGACATGCTATAACGCTCCTCATTGACCAGCTGATCAGAGCAATATTTCATCAAATGGATGCTTCTGAAAGAATTGCAAAATGGGCCATTAAATTAACGAAATTCGGCATCAACTACCGACCTCGACCAGCAATCAAGGCTCAAGTACTGACCGACTTCATAGTTGAATGTACCATTTCAGATGAAGTCGAGCTTAAGCAGAACGAGACCGGCATCCCATGGTTATAGTCGAGCCTCTCCAAAGAAAGTGTCGGCCTTTTCGAAGATTTTTGGGCCCTTTATATGGATGGTTCGTCTAACTCCACTGGAGCAAGTGCGGGATTAGTTCTAGTCAACCCCGAGGGAGTCATCACCGAGTATGCATTATGCTTTGAATTTTCTGCAACTAATAACAGGGCCAAATATAAAGCATTGATCGTCGGATTAAAAATAGCAAGAAAGTTAAAAGTAGATCGACTTCAAGTCTACAGTAATTTTTAATTAGTAGTCAGCCAAGTTAGTGGCAACTATGAAGTACGAAAGGAAAGTATGATGAAATACCTTAAGAAACTAAAGGATTTGACTCTAGCCTTCGACAGTTTTGGCATTCGATAAATTTTGAGGGCAAAAAATACAAGAGTTGACCTCCTCTCTAAATTAGCCACTTCAGTCCCAGCCAAACTGTCCAAAGAAGTATTTTTTGAAACTCTAAAATATCCAAGCTCAGATAAATCGTGGCTCGTTATACAGATGGGGCTCGAGCCAAGCTGGATTGACCCGTTAGTTGCCTATGTCAAAGAAAAAGTTCTTCCTCATGATCCGAAAGAAGCTCGAAGACTTAGGAATCAAGCCTTCGGGTATATTTTGTATGAGGATAAGTTGTATAATAGATCGTATTCGCTACCGTTGCTGAGATATCTCTGACCATCAGAGGCTAACTTCGCATTATGGAAAGTGCATGAGAAAATTTATAAAAGTCATGTAGGAGCCAGATCCCTGTAATAAAAACTACTTCGGTAAGGATACTATTGGTCGACCTTGTACCATGATTCTATGGAGTATGTTAAGAAATATGATCGCTGTCAGAGAAATGCAAGCATACAAAGATAGCTGACCTCCGAGCTTACTCCATTAAGCACATCATGGCCATTTGCGTAGTGGAGAATGGATATAATATGCTCCTATAGCCTATTAGGAACAGGAGGAGAACTTCATCCTTACGTGAGCAAAGTTGAAGATCTCATTCATTTTAGATGAGATGAGAGAAGAGGTCCTAACAACGGTCCTAATGTACCCCTACAGTCTATTAGGAGCAGGAGGAGAACCTTATCCTAATGTGAGCAAAGTCGAAGACCTCGTTCATTTTAGAAGAGATGAGAAGAAAAGCCCCGACTCGATCGGAGATAAGATCTCCCCCGAGCTTCAACTTCAACAAGAGATAGGATCTCCTTCAACCTCGACTAGAGATAAGATCTCTTCCGAACCTCAACCTCAATAGGAGATAAGATCTTTTTCAACCTTGGCTGGAGATAAGATCTCCTTCCCTTGAGGAGATAACTTCTCCCCCGAGCTTCAACTTTAAAAGAAGATAAGATCTTCTTCAATCTCGACTAGAGATAAGATCTCTTTCGAGCTTCAACTTCAAAAAAAGATAAGATCTCTTTCATCCTCGGCTGGAGATAGGATCTTCCCCGAGCTTCAACTTCAAAAGAAGATAAGATCTCTCTCAACCTTCATAGGAGATAAGATCTCTTTCAAACTTCAACTTCAAAAGAAGATAAGATCTCTCTTAACCTCCATAGGAGATAAGATCTCTTTCGAACTTTAACTTCAATAGAAGATAAGATCTCCCCCAAGCTTTAATCTCAATGGGTGCAGAGCCCAAAAAAAAACTTTGGCAGTCATCTTTTTTGTACTCTCTTTCTTTGAATTTCGAACTCAAGAGTGAGGAGACTATTATTGGAGATAAACTCCACTCCTATTGAAATGCTTAGCCTAATGTAACTGATTATCATAGAAGAGCTTCGATCGAGAATTCTTCAGTAGCCGAACTCCTTTCAAACTTCTCCTTCAATCAGATTCCTACAGGAGTTGAACTCCTTCCGGACTTCTCCTTTAGTTGGATTCCTTCAGGAGCCAAATTTTTTTTGGACTTCTCCTTCAGTCGAATTCGTCGAACTCCTTTCGGACTTCTCTTTCAGTCGGATTTCTCCAGGAGTCGAACTCTTTGCAAATTTTTTCTTCAATCAAATTTCTTCAGGAGTCGAACTCCTTTCGGACTTCTCTTTCAATCAAATTTCTCCACCAGTCGAACTCCTTCTGAACTTCTTCATCAGTCAAACTTCATCCGGATTCCTCCGGCGGATTATTTCCAAATTTCAAGTAGTATTTCTTTCAGATGATCCCCTCTAACCATATTTTTTTTAGAAGTCCGAACTCCTCTGAAATTGATATATGTCAAAGCTCTTCACCAACCAATGTCTGCTTCCTCCAAACTTCAACTATTAAATCTTAATAAACAGACGATCCCACTATCGGATAGTTACGACTATCATTATCAGTTTGCTACAGGTGATCCCACTACCGGACGGTTATGACTATCATTATCAGTCTTTTATGAGCGACACCTCTCTCTATAATAAATTTCACGTGGCTCCGAGCGGCCCATGATCAGATGGTTATGACTGTCATTATCAGTCTACTATGGGCGATACCTCTCTCTATAATAAATTCTACATGACTTCGAGCAGCCCATGGCCAGACGGTTACGATTGTCACTATCAATCTGCTTCGAACTCTGTCTATAAAAGAAATTCTTCAGATACATTTTCTCTAAGCTCTCTTCTTCTTTCCAAAATTTTATTAAATTCTTATTTGAGTACTCCATTTCTGTTGGCCAGAAGAGCTAACTTGATCGTCGGAGGGTCCTACCGGAGCCACCACCATCGACTCCGGATAGAATTTTATTTTGTAGGTAATCGACGATAACCTCTTCTTCTCCAACTCTAACTTGATCCGACGTCAACCAGATTCTGCACCAACAATAGTTAATTTATCACTACACATAGTTATATATATATATATGGTATATAGTTAAATTATCACTGCACATAGTTAAATTAATATTGTACATAGTTAACAAAATATAGTATATAGTTAATTTATCGTTGCATATAGTTAAACAAATATGGTATATATTAGAGTATATTAAATGAGATACATATTTTATTTCTTATCACAAAGATTCATCCTAGCGGACATAAAAAGAAGAGAAGTGCTTTATATATGGATTCATCAAGAAATATAAAATATAGGCAATGCAAAAATAGACTAGTGTTGGGTATCGAACCATGCTTGGCTCGGCCCGACCCGACCCAGGACCAACAGGCTGGATACTGTAGCGGGCTGTACTTGGCATGATCCAACTACTAAATGGGCCATGCCAACATTGCATGAGAATGCCAAACCCTCCGCCCAGCACGGCCCTAGGCACGAGAATTGATAGGCCAGACCTAGCATGGCCTGTTGGCCCATCAGGTCTTTTTTTTAGTCCAAACGGGCTATGCAAAGGCATGACCCATAACATCTTCAAATGGACTAGACCGATCCATAATGGCTAAAATTATTTTTTTTATTTTTTAAGGGATTCTAACGGCTATTTTTTTTTTTTTTTTTATCATTTTGATTCCTCCAACAGTCAAAAAATGACTAGATTGAGGGATATTTTGGAAAAATAAAAGTTTAAAAACTTGTATAGATAGGGCCCTCATCTTTCATTCTCACCACATCAATTTATTTTTAATTTTTAATTTTTTAAAATTAATAAAATTTATTTTTAATTCTTAATTTTTTAAAATTATATATTTTTATTTTTTATTTATTGAGATGAGTTTTCTCTATTTTCTTCTTAGTTCTTTCTTACTCTTTATATTCTGGAGGTTAGGCCTAGCCCTCCTTTCTCTTTTGTATAATTTTGATTTATATTAATAAACTGATAGGGGTCCATGCCAAATCCTCCATCATTACAAGATGGTTTTTACTTTTATAAAAAAATTTTAATATCTCCTATCTTTTTTTATTTATCCTCTAACTTAATTTATTTTATAAAAATTATTTTTAAAAATAAAAATTTAAAAAATATAGCATGCCAAATGGGTCATGTTAAAGCATGACCCATATGGGCTGGCGCGAGGGTCGTGTTGGGCCTAGGCATGTGCCGTATCGTGCCGGGCTCAGCGGACCATGCCAGGCCTAGGTCGTGGACCACCAAACCCCCAGCCCAACCTAGCCCCTAGTTTTGAGCTGTGCCATGGCATGGCCTGCTATAGTACTGGGTGGGTCATGCCTGGCACGACCCAATTCATGCCGGGCTGTGCCGGCCCATGGGTGACCCGACCCGATTTCCACCTCTAGAATAGACATAGTATAAGGACTTCTAATGAGGTTATTGAGTAACATTTAAAATTAGAGTTGTTTTATGAGAAATAAAATAGTTGATACTACTATGGAATGGAACTATGGCAGCGGTTTGTAACTGCTGCCATAGACTAAAAAATTACTGTCATAGGCTATGGCAGTGGTTAGCTAACCACTGCTACTACGATCATCGTCATAAGTCTATAGCAACAGTTATTACAGTGGTTATACGAACCACTGCCATAGGTTATTATAGTGGTTATACGAACCACTGCCATTTATAGCCTATGGCAGTGATTCACTAATTGCTGCCATAGATTGAGCTATGGCAGCTATTTTCTAACCACTACCATAGATTTTCTATTACAGTGGTTATGGAACTGCTGCTATATGTTTAATGCAGTAGTTTCATAACTGCTGCTATAGGTTAATGACAATGGTTGGCATATAACTTATGACAGTACTTGGCATGCCTATGATAGTGATTTTGCAATCACTACTGTAGCTTTTGAATAATAAAAAAATATAAAATTTTTAATTTTTTATATATTTTATCTGATAAATACAGATATATATAATATAAAAAAATATAAGAAAATATTATAAATATAAGAATATTTTTGAAATACTTAAATTTTATTATCGAATAAAATTTATTATTATATTTTTTAAAAAAAATAAAAGTCTCCTAAATCTATATCATCATCATCGGGAGATGGAGCACGAGCTGGAGGAGCCGAAGCTCGAGGGGCTAGAGCTATAGGAGCTAGAGTTGGAACGTCGACCAACATGTCCTCAAGGCTCACGAAATCAGCTCCAAAACATGCGTTGAACCTCGTCACCATGGTGCTCAGGATGCCCTCTAGATGAGATATACGCTCCTCAGCATGAGCAGCCCGCATTGTAGCTTGATCTACCCGCACCGTAGCTTGAGCTGCCTGTATCGACGCCTCCTCAAGCTGCTCTCGACTGACGATACTGGAAGCATGTGAAGAAATGCTCGTCTCAGATCAATAGCTCATCGACGTATTTTCGGGCCTACATCGGATCCTCTTAAAGTGCCCAGGCCCCAAGACCTGAGATAGATGGTAATGGAGGCCAGAGGTATCCGAGCCTTCGCTCGTGAGCGCATCTGATTGATCCTGTAATTATAAATTCAAATAAAATAATATTATTAATGTTATAATACTAATCATACTAATATCCTATTTATTACTTACAAAAATCCTTCCGATCGTGATATTTATCGATCTGCCCTTCTTGTCCGTATAGTTGGATCGAAAGATCTCACTATGACTGGGCATCACTCTATCTCTCAATGGCTATAACCATAGATCAGTTTATTAGAAACATAAAAAAATATCAATTTAATTTATCTAGTAAGATTCAAAATTCATTACCTCTCTATGCACACGATTGACCATAGACTCACGGTCTAGAGCGTGCGTGTACTCACTATTACAAAAATGGCCTATAACAGTGCATACTATGGCAACGATTTTCGAAACTACTGCCATAGTTCCTACGACAGCAATTTTCATTAACCACTGCTATAGATCGGACCTATGGAAGCAGTTTTTGTAAGCGCTACCATAGATCCGACATATAGCAGTAGTTATAGAAAATCGCTATCGTAGGTCGGATCTATAGCAGCGGTTACAAAAAACTACTATCATAGATCGATCTATAGCCATGATTCATTATAACCGCTACCATAAGTCGGACCTATAGCAGCAGTTAGTAAGAACCACTGCTATAATCTAGTTTATGACAGCGGTTAATTATAAAAGTTGCTATATATTTTTTTCTTTTTTTTTTTAAATATTATATAATTTTAAAATTTAATATCCATCTTAACCGTTCATTATCTAAAAAATTATCATTAGAGTGTCGTTGCAAAAGGTTGCCTCGATCTGATCGTCCTAGCTTTATCGATTAGAAAAATTTGATTTCGATGACCACGAACGATGATGCGATGATCTAATAAATGGAGATCTTTGATGGATCCAAAAATCTGCAATGATGATCTCGATGATGTTTGTAGCGTACTATCAAAGTTTTACTTCAATCGAATATCATTATCTTGGTCAATTTAGTATAGGTTAGTTTCAATTATTAAATGATAAATGAGTGATCAAAGGATCAAATCGTGTTCGATTATGAGATAATTTTTTTATAAATGATCTGATATACTATTTTAATTATTTTTTATGATGGTGATTATAAAATTCAATTCGTGAGATGAAGAACGATCTAAAATTATACATCTCTTGATAACCATTATGAAACTTTACTGATTATTATGCTCGTGCTTTTGCAATATCTGCTTAATATAAATAGTTTATATGAAAATAATTTAAATTTTACTATCATCACTATATAAAATATTTAAAATTATAATAAAGATCATTTAACTAAAAAATTATCTAATAATCGAATGCCGTTTAACCCTTTTATCGCTTGTTTCTAATTTAACGGTAGAAATCATTCCATACTAAATTGACCATGATAACGATATCCGATTGAAGTAAAACTATGATAGTATGCTACAAATATCATTGAGATCATCATTGTAGATTTTTGAATCCATCGAAGATCTCCATCTATTAGATCATCGCATCATCGTTCGTGATCATCGAAATTGAATTTTTCTAATCGATGAAGCTAGGGCCATCAAATCGAGGCGATCTTTTGCGATGACACTCTAATGATAATTATTTAGATAATAAAAAATGAAGATGGACATTAAATTTTAAAATTATATAATATTTATAAAAAAATAAAAAAAAATTATTTTCAATCTATGGCAGCGATTATCAAAAATCATTGCTATAGATCTATAGCAGCGGTTATAGAACCGCTGCCGTAGATCTGTGGCAGCGGTTTTGGATAACCGCTATCATAGATCTATGACAGTAGTTCGATAACCGCTGCCGTAGGTTAGGTTAAAAATCTTTAAAATTTTTTTTTCCTTTCGTACGCGCTCGATCTCTCTCTCTCTCCCTCCTCTTCATCGCCAGTGAGCCTCCTTCCCCCCGGTCGACGTCGCCCCTCCTTCCCCTTCGATTGACGCCGCCCCTCCTTCCCCCTCCCCCTCCGGCCCCCCATCCGCGACCGCCCCTTCCCACCACCCGCCACCTCCCACCCGGCCCCCACCCCTCCATCCGACCCTCCCTCGACCCCCAGCGAAACCCCTCTGACGAACCCCTATCCGACCCTCTCTCGACCTCCCGCAAAATCTCCCCTCCGATGAACCCCCTCCACCCTTGCTCGGCCCCCGCGAAACCCCACCACCCCTCTGCCCCCCCATCCGATCCTCCCTCGGTCCCCAGCGAACCCCCCGCTTCGACGAACCCCCATTCAACCCTTCCTCGCCCCCCTATGAAATCCCCCTCCAACGAACCCCCATCCACCCTCGACCCTCCGCTAGCCCCCCGTGAAACCCCTCCCCCACACTCTATCCTCCTCCGACCTCGGTGCGAAACCAAACCCCCTTTCCGACGAGCCCCCCTCCACCCTCCTTCGGCCCCGTGAAACCCCATCCCCCCACCACCACCACCACCATTCTGACCCTCCTTCAGTCGAGTACGAAGCCTCCTTCGATCTCCTCATCACTGTACCCTCATCCTCCTGGCCCCCATCCCCGACCGCCCCTACTCTCTCTCTTTCCTCTTTTTCTCTCTCTCTATCTCACTATCTTGCTTTTGTTTTGCAGGTTACCTCTAGTGTCGTCGTCCTCCTCTAGCATCATCGCCGGTAATCCTTGAAGCTTTTGATGCAATCCGCTCTCTATAGCCACAGATATAATTTTTTTAAATTTTATTGTATTATTTATTAATCATGTATATTTATAATAATTTATAAAATATTTATAATAAATATTATAAATATTTATTATAAATATTATAATTATCTGCATGCCATAGTTTTTGGGATGTGCCATGGTGGTAGCCTTGGGCCGTCCCATGTCGATGGCTGTGGACTAGATCTATCAATGGGTTGGATTTGGATCAGAATCTAGATATTCAGATCTAAACCTAATTTTAATTACTGGTATCGGATCCAAATCTGAATACCCGATGGGTCTGTACTTGAGAGAGGAAGGGAGGGAACCGGCCTCGCCGCCAAAATTAGGAGCGAAGGGGTCCGATCTCGCCGCCATCATTGGGAGGGAGGGGTTCCAACCTTACCGATGAAGAAGATCGAGAGAGGGAGAGTGGGAGAGCGAGAGAGCGAGAGAGGGAGGGATGGGGTCCAGCCTCACCGGCATCACTAGGAGGGATGGGGTCTGGCCTTGCTGGCGAGGGAGATCGAGAAAGTGACAGAGGGAGGGATGGGGTCCAGCCTCGTCGGTGAGGAAGATCGAGAGAGGAAGAGAGAAAGATTGAGAGATGAAAAAGCTGGAAGGGAGGGGTTCACCCTCGCCGCCATCGCCGACGAGAGATATTGAGAGAGAGTGAGAGGAAGTGAACGAGGGGATCGCACACAGTCGAGCTGGCTCGGATACGCAGACGAGCCAGCTCGGGCTGTGATCGAGCCGACTGGGGGAGGATCCTAGTCGGATGTCTCAGGCATGGAGTCGACTATCTTAGGTACGGAGCCGGCTCGGCTTCCAAGTGAATAGAATTTGATATGTCTCTCTAAAGTTCCAACTTTAAGCCCTAAGGTGCTACCATCATCTACTTTGTTCTTCTTTCAGATTTTTGGATTAACACCAAGGTTCGCGCAAGAGATCGGATCTACGACTGTTGCTCATCCTTAATTATTTATGAATGTAATTCATGTTGTAGAATTTATTGCATAATATTTTCTGGATATTTATATCATGTTGCTTTTGTTTATTGCGTTGCATAATGATAGACCCATTAATTGATTAGTGTACATATTAGAGACTATTTATTGATGCTATACTAATATTATTATTCAATATGTTATATTAATTAATGTTCATTAACGTTGCAGATCATGATGGCATCGAAATGCCATCTAGCTTTCACCCCTGTCCCTAGGCGGGTTACGTGCAGTTCAGCATCCGAGGAGCAATCAAAGCACACTCCATCCACCTCAACATCGACTGCTCAGGGACCTCCACCGTCGTAATCTACTCCATCGATGATATCTACTCCACCGACGGCATCTACTCCACCGACAGCTGAGCCTCTACCGTCGTCCATATCTGAGGCACATGCTACTACGCATGCATCTGAGTATACATTTTTATTATATTAGCATAACTTTATTTTTTATATAGTATTTGTATACTTATGTATTTGCATAACGTATTTACATTGCAGGTGCATCATCCAGCCGGATATTTTACGATCCCACACATATGACAAACATATGAAACTGCCAGCATCAGGTGATGGTCTATTACGATGTGGAGGGGAGGCTGGTAGGAGAGACCGCATGGGAGATGCATTTTTTTTTTGGAGTGCTTATGAGACAGTCGGACATCATTTCATAGAGTCTAGAGACTGGCGTTTGATGGATGCTACTGTCAGAGATCGGATATGAAAGGAGATATGGATAAATACGTGCATCTTAGTTATATTTATGTATTTTATATGTTTACACTGTATATGTTTGATTAGAATAATTTTGTAACTGATTCTTTATAAATTTGTGTAGAGGAGGTACGACTTTTTTGATCACGAGAGGGCTCGAGATGTCCGACTGAAGAAGATCAGGTAGTTGTACTAGGGTTATAAGATCAAGCTCCAAAGAGGATGGCTCGAGCACCAATGAGATACTCTGGAGGAGCTTGTTCTCTGGATATAGGACTGTCCTTCGAGTTAGTAGGAGAGGATGGTTAGATACTAGAGAAGTCAGGAGTTCGAGGTAAAATTTCTAACTTTTAAATTTTTCAATATGCTTAAAATTTTATTTAAATATTTTTTAAAATATTTATTATTTATTTGAATACTTGTTAGGCTATCTTCCATCAGAACTGGAAGAACCGTGCAACCTAAAAGTATACGCACACTCTAGGCCACGAGTGTATGGCCAATCGTGTGCATAGAGAGGTAATTAATTCTAAATCTTACTAGATAAATTAAATTCATATTTTTTATTATCTTTCTGATAAATTTATTTTTTATTATAGTTGATGAGAGATAGAGTGATGCCCAGCTATAGTGAGATCTTCCAATTTAGCCGCACGGAAAAGATGAGCAGGTTGATAAACACCACGATCGAACGTATTTTTATAAGTATTAAATATATTAGTATATATGATTAGTATTATAGCATTTCTTATAAAATTTTATTTTAATTTATAATTATAGGATCAGTTAGATGCGCTCGCGAGTGAGGGTCCGGATACCTCTAGGCCTCATGACCATCTGTCTTAGGTCTTGAGGCCTAAGCAATCTAGGAGGATCTGATGCAGGCCCGGACATACGCCGATAGCTATTGGTCCGAGGTGAGCATCTCCTCACAGACTTTCGGTGTTATCAGTCGGGAGGAGCTTGAGGAGGCATTAGCATGGACAGATCATGCTACGACATGGGCAGATCGAGCTAAGAAGCGTGCATCTCATCTGGAGGGCATCGTGAGAGACATGATATCGACGCTCAGCACGCATTTTAGAGTCATGAGCTTTGAGGATATATTGATCCGTATTTTAGCTCCAGCTTCGATTCTGGCTCTAGCTCCGACTCCCGATGACGACGATGATGATGTAGATTTAGGAGACTTTTGATGTATTTTTTTTAAAAAAAATATTATAATAAATTTTATTCGATAATAAAATTTTAGTATTTCAGAATAATTTTTATATTTATTATATTTTTTATGTTATATATCTATATTTATTAGATAAAATATATAAAAAAATAAAAATTTTATTTTTTTAATTATTTAAGATCTACGGCAGCGATTTTATAACCACTACCATATCCATGCCAACTTCTGTCATAGGTCCTTGGTGCAAACGGTGTCAACTGCTGCATTAGACCTATGGCAGCGGTTAAGAAACCGCTGCTATAGATTACCTATGGCAGTGATTACGTAACCGCTGTCATAGATTAACTATGACAGTGGTTACATAACCGCTGCTATAAATCGATCTATTGCGGTGATTTATAAATTACTACAATAAGCTATCTATGGCAGTGGTTCAAACAACTACTGCAACAACCACTGCCATAGAGCTATGGCGATGACCGCAGTAGTAGTAGTTAGAAAACCGCTGTCATAGCCTATGAAAATGATTTTTTGGGCTACGACAGTGGTTACGAACTACTGCCATAGCCCTTTTTTATTGTAGTGACTCCTGGGCTAATCGGTACTCCCAGTTCTGAAAGAAGATAGCCTAACAAGTATTTAAATAAATAATAAGTATTTAAAAAATATTTAAATATAATTTTAAGTATATTAAAAAAATTAAAAATTAAAAATTTTATCTCAAACTTCTAGCTCCTCCAATGTTTAACCATCCCCTCCTACTGACTCGAGGGACATCCCTGTATCTAAGGAATAAGCTCCTTCGAAGTATCTCATCAGTGCTCGAGCCATTCTTTGCGGAGCTTGATCTTGTAGCCCTAGTACAACTTCCCAATCTTATTCAGTCGAATATCTTGAGTTCTCTCATAATCTAAAAAATCGTACCTCTTCTGCACAAAATTATCAAAAGTTAATTACCAAATTATTCTAATCAAACAAAGTATAAACATATCAAATGCATAAATATAATTAAAATACACTTACCCATATCTTCTTTCATATTCGATCCTTGACACCAGCATACATTCATCATCAATCTATGGGCAATACCCAAATGATGTCAGACCACCTCACAAGCACTCCGAAAAAAAATGCATCTCTCACGCGGTCTCCCCTACTAGCCTCTCCTCTGCATCATACTACACCATCACCTGATGCTAGCAATTTCATATATACGGCATGTATGTGGGACCGTAAAATATCCTACTGAATGATGCACCTATAATGAAAATATATTATATAAATATATAAATATTATATAAATAAATAAATAATATAATATAATAAAAATATATACTTAGATATTGGTGTTGAAGATATGGCTGATGATAGAGGCTTAGATACCGATGGAGTAGATGCTAGCGGTGGAGTAGATGTTGATGATCCCTGAGCAGCGATGTGGAGGTAGATAAAATATGCTCCGATTGCTCCTCAGATGCTGAGTTCCGTGTAACCCACCGAGGAACGGGGGTAAAAGCTAGATGGCATTTTAATGCCATCATAACTTACAACATTAATGAATATTAACTAATATAACATGTCGAGCAATAATATTAGTATAGCATCAATAAATAGACTCTAATATTTATACCAAAATATTGAAGTCATCGCCTAGTGGCATCTATAATATGGACATCACCATCACTCCTGACAAATGTATTTAAGACCTCAACAGTACCAAATAAGTTTTATCCTAGAGGAGTACTTTGCATGCATGGTCCAACATCATTATCAACTTAGGTATCATCAAAGATATGTTGTTTGATTACTGTAATTATCTATAGAATTATTTATAATTTTCAAACTATTCAAATTGGATAATCAATTGATCATTATATATAATTCTTCCATCTGTACAATTACATATAAATGTACGGATGCTAGAGATTATGTACACGAATCAATTGATGGGTCTATCATTATGCAATACAATAAATAAAAGCAACAAGATATAAACACCAAAAAAATATTATGCAATAAATTCTATAATATGAATTATATTCATAAATAATTAAAGATAAGTAATAAATAATTTTACTTTCTATTATCGGTCGAAGGTTTTCTTAGCGATCGACACGACCTACGGCTGCGGGCATGGCTCGAAACCTATCGGTGGGGATGAGGATTGTCTTAGCGGTCGGCACAGCTCACGACCGCTGACATGGCCTAGAACCCACTGGCGATGATTTTTTTATCAATCAGTATAGCTCAAGGGCTGTCCACGACCGCCAACATGGTACAAGGCTACTAGCATGGCACGGTCCAGAATCCATCGATATGAGTTTTTTTATCGATCGGCACTGTCCATGGCTACCGACATGGCATGGTCCAAAAGCTGTCCACGACCCTGGACACGGCACAGCCTCATCCAAAACCCACCAACACGGTCCAGAACCAACCAGTAGAAGTTCTCTTACCCACCGACATGATCTACGATCGGTAGATAATTATAATATTTATAATAAATATTTATAATATTTATTATAAAAATTTTAAAAATTATTATAAATATTATAAGTAATTAATAAATAATACTATAAAATTTAAAAAAAAATATACCTACAGCTATAGAGAGGAGGTCATACCAAAAGCTCCGAGAGTTGTCGGTGACGGCGCTAGAGGTAACCTACGAAATAAGAGCAAGATAGTGAGATAGAGAGAGAAAAAGAGAAAGAAAAAAAGAGAAAGAGAGAGAAAGAGGGGACAGAAAAGGAGAGGCGGTCGAGGGGGCGCCATAACGAGGAGGCCGGGGGAGGGGCTAGTGTGGTGCGATGAATGGGGAGGGTTGGATTGGGTGGTGGGGGTTGGGGGGTTGGACTGGGTGGTCGGGGTTGGGGGTTGAGAGGGGAGGGCGGGGCGGGGGGCACCGAGAGGCAGGGTAGCCGGGGATGGGGGGCCAGAGGGGCAGTGATGGGGAGGCCTAGTGGGTGCATGGTGACGGGGAGGGGCAGCCCGTGAGGTGGGGGTGGCGGGGGTTGGGGGATTGATCGAAGAGGGGTTAAGAGGCGGGGTGGCTGGGGATGTGGGTGCCAAGGGGGTGCGATGACGGGGAGAATGGGTGGGGTGCACGATGATGGGGAGGGGCATCTTGGAAGGTGGGGATGGCGGGGGTTGGAGGATTGACCGGGAGGGGGCGGTCGGGGATGGGGGGCCAGGGGCCACGGTGACAGGGAGGTCGAGGGGGGGTGCGTGGCGACAAGAGGTGCGGCCCGAGAGTTGGGGTGGTGGTTTGGGGAATTGATCGGGGAGGGTTGGGGGGCGAGAGTAGGGGCGCCGGGTATGGGGGCTGGGGGGTGCGGTGATTGGGAGCCCGGGGGTGCACGGTGATGGGAGGGCGGCCGAGAAGTGGAGGTGGCAGGGGTTGGGGGATTGATCGGAGAGGGGCATTGGAGGGGCCAAGAGGCGGGGGCGGCCGGGGATGGGGGGTGAGCAAGGAGGAGGGGGCACCAAGAGGTGGGGGCGGTCGAGGAGAAGGAGGGGTGGCGCCGGTCGAGGAAGGAGAGGGGTGGGGTCTCACCGACGGCGAAGAGGAAGGGGAGAGAGATAGAGGGAGCACGGAAGGGAACCCAATTTAGGGTGGGTTAATTTTAATCTAACCAACGATAACAATTTTTGAATCGCTGCCATAGCTCTACGGCAGCGATTTTCGAACCACTGCCATAGGTCTATAGCAACAATTTTCAATAATCACAGCCATAGATTGAAAATTAATTTTTTATATTTTTACTTTAAATATTATATAATTTTAAAATTTAATGCACATCTTCATCATTTATTATCTAAATAACTATCATTAGAGTATCGTTACAAAAGATCGCCTTGATCCGATGGCCCTAGCTTCATCGATCAAAAAAAATTGATTTCGAAGATCATAAAAGATGATGTGATGATCTGATAGATGGAGATCACCGATGGATCTAAAAATCTGCAATGATAATCTCGATGATATTTATAGCATACTATCAAAGTTTTACTTCAATCGAATATCATTATCATGGTCTATTTAGTAGGGAATGATTTCAGTTGTTAAATAAGAAACAAGCGATCAAAGGACCAAACGACATCCGATTACGAGATAATTTTTTAGTTAAATAATTTTTGCTATAATTTTAATAGTTTTATACAGTAATAATCATAAAATTCAAATTATTTTTGTATGAACTATTCATGCTAAGCAGATCTTGCAAAAATACGAGCATAATTACCAACGGAGTTTAAGAATAGTTACCAAGCGATGTATAGTTTTGCATCGTTCTTAGACCCACGAGTTGAATTTTATAATCATCATCATAAAAATGATTAAACTAGTAACCAAGATCATTTATGAAAAAATTATCTCATAATCGGATGCCGTCTGATCCTTTGATCACTTGTTTATCATTTAACGGCTAAAATTATTTGGTACTAAATTGATCAAGATAACGATATCCGATGAAGTAAAATTTTGATAGTATGTTACAAACATTACCGAGATCATCATAGCAAATTTTCGAATCCATCGAAGGTCTTCATCTATCAAATCATCGCATCGTCGTTCATGGTTGTCGAAATTAAATTTTTCTAAACGATGAAGCTAGGGCCATCGGATCGAGGTGATCTTTTGTGATGACATTCTAATAATAATTATTTAAATAATGAATGATGGAGATGAGCATTAAATTTTAAAATTATATAATATTTAATATAAAAATATAAAAAAAAATATGACAGTGGTTATACGAAATCGCTGCTATAGATCGCATCTATTGTAGTGATTATTTTAAACCGCTACTATAGGTTTAACCTATGGCAAATCTATAGCAGTGATTACATGTAACCGCTGTCATAGATTGATCTATAGTAGCTATTAAAATAAACTGCTGTCATATATCGGACCTATGATAGTGGTTCAGTGTAACTGCTGCCATAGGTCGGATCTATAATAGCGGTTCTTTATAACCGCTGCTATAGGTCAATCTATGGCAGCGGTTCTTTATAATCGCTATGGTACATCCTATTACAGCGATTTCAAAAATCGCTGTCATAGTATACGCTGCCAGAGTCTCTTTTTGCAGTAGTGTGAATATTACAAAAGTGCTATTTATTTTAAACTTGTAGAGTCTAATAATATATATCTTTTTTAGTCATTTAGTTGCTTTTGACTTGAACTTATATGCTTTTTTCTTATTCTAAATTTTGTGTATTACCTTACTAAATTTTAAATCCAATAATGGTAGCAGAGAATTCAGATTAATGAAACAACTGAGTTAACATAGTATATAGTTAAATAAATATTATACATAATTAAATTAATATAATATATAATTAACTAAATATAGTATATAATTAAATTAATATTACATATAGTTAAATGAATACTACATATAGTTAAATTAATACTATACGTAGTTAGATTAACATCTTATATAGTTAAATAAATGTTGTGTACAGTTAAATTAATATGATATATAGTTAACTAAATATGATATATAGTTAAATTAATATGGTATACAGTAAATAAATATTTAATGCATAAAAAATAGACTAAAAAACTAGCTGTTATGGGCAACAGCATTTTAGGGATCGACCCATGGGTTATCTCTTGTGGCTAACACAAAAAAGCTGCTATCTGTTTGAGCCTGTGGCTCTGCAGGGGTCGATCTATGGGTCACCCTAGCACAGGAATTGTCTCATGGGTCATCTCCTTTAGCATGCCATCCCAAAATTAGCTGTGTATCATAATAGATTAACTGTATACTAATATAGATTAATTGTGCATCATAATAGATTAATTATGTACCGATATAGATTAACTATATATCATAATAGATTAAATGTGTGTCATAATAGATTAACCATATACCATAATAAATTAACTATGTGTAAATATAGATTAACTGTGGACAATATATATTAACTATGTACCAATATAAATTAATTGTATATCAATATATATTTACTGTATATCATAATAACCAATATAGATTAACTATGTACCATAATAAATTAACTATATATGTACTATCAATTTATTTTTAACTAGTCTCTAGTATTCTTTTTATGGTTACCATAAAAAAAACTAGATGATGAGGTCCTACTAAACCCTCCACTCCCTATACAATTCAACCTCATTACCCATAGCCCTCAAACCAAGGATGAGGATAATGTCATCTCTTGTGACCAACATAAAAAATTGCTTTTTGTTTGGGCCTATGGCTCTGCTGGGGTCAACCCATGGGTCGTCCCTGGCACAAAAGGTCATCCCCGGCACAAGAGGTCATCTTCTTTTGCATGCCACCCCAAAATAAGTGTGCCAACATCTCCTTTGAAAAGGAGATGACCTAGGGGTCGTCTCTTCAAGTCTAAAATGGATTTTCTTCCATTTTTGTTTATTGAAACTTTCGAAATCACATCCAAATATTTTGAAATCATCTTGAATGCACTTGAGGCTTCCGAAAAGCATCATCTTCATCTCTACCACGATGGATTTATAACTTTGGCATTTTTCAAGCATCCTTATAAATTTAAATTTTTTGAATTTTTTGAAATACACATTTAAGCTCCTCCAAAGATAAATAGTCATTAGTACTCTTTTCAAATATTTTATGATCATTAAAATTAATTTTTGGGGGAACAATCTTAAGTCGACTTGTCGTGTCAAGGAGTCGACTCGACCATCTCATGAGTCAGCTCATTGTCAAATATAAAAAGTCATGCTTTATATTATTTTTGAGAGAGCGGCTTGGGGTTTCTTCGAGTTGTCTCTCCAGTGTGTTTCATGACATACCCAAATTATGCCATAATCGACTCGATTGCGCCAGGAGTTGACTTGACTTCCTAAATTGGCTTTTCTCAAATGAATGATTGAATTCTAATTTTATTTTATTTTATTATATTTTTTTGCTAAAATGACTTCTCAAATGCCATATCCATGCCCAGTTCACTTTCATCGCTCTTATGCCATTTGTCACTTTAGGTGTTAGCTTCAATGCATATAATTTTACCATATAATACAATGATAGCTAGTGTGGAGATGTCTTTTTTTTTTCTAAGTTAAACCACCAAGCAGAGCTACTGGATTGAAGAAACTGAAAGTGAGTTTGGTTCGTGATCGAAATTGAAATCGAAATAAATTGAAATGGAAATTAGAATGGTAAACCCTCTAAAGTATTTGATTCATGATCGCAAATGGAATCGAAATCAAAATGGAAATGGATGATTCTCATTGTTTTTGTTTGGTTCATTTGGAGATAGGAATCGAAATCAACTCAAATTTCCACCATTATCTCAAACTTAAAATTCTTTAAAAATTAATTATTTTCATTTATTTTTAATACTTTTATCTTATTTAATACTAAAAAAATATATTAAGAGATTTAAAATTAATTATAATTTATAAATTTGAATAATCTAAAATTTATAGACTAGATCAGATTAGAAATAGAAAAAGAATGGATCTCATCTGAATACTTGCATCCCAAAGTTGTAGACTCTATCTCGCCCGACCGAGCATCAAGCTAATTCTTGGTCTCAACCAACCTTCTTGGCCATTTTAGATTGTGCTACACTTTTTTCTCCATTGTGCATCAGTGGGAGTCCTTCATTTATGTATAAGCTATTTATGCATAAGCTACAAACCTTTGATAACTTCCATGATCTCTCTCTAGCCTTTGTTTCCCTCCTTCTGCCATTTTTCTTATGGGAAATGCTGGTTCTCATGACCATTCGGTATGGTAAATATATTTATGGGCCTATGTATGTTTTTCTTGATTGGTGAGGAGTGCAGTTTGTTCTCGCGGGTGGGTTGGCTCACCGTGTGCACCACACCCCACTGAGACGAGACAAAACCTCATGTGGAGAAGAAGGAGAGAGGATAGAAAAGAAAGAAATGACGGCGAGAGTAGAGGATAGGAAGATGCTTTTATAGGCTCCAATATTGTCGTGCTATGATCAGCAGTGGGGGCTTTGAGCTCTCTCTCAATGCCACCGTCTCCCTTATCGCCTTGCATGGTTCGGTCCGCCGCTTATGGGCCCATGTTGATACTCGTCGGAGGTACTCGTCGGGAAGAACGGAATTAGGGAGACAAAAATTTAGGGAGACTACCGTATTTAATTTGGAGGCATTTTTGTCGCTTAAACTTAAATCCTTATTAAAATAATAGACCGGGAGTTATAATTCTGGTCAACAAGATTTAAAAGTTGAAGTCCGACCTATTTGTGGACCGGACGTTAAAATCCCCTAAATATCAATCTATCTTTTATCTTCTATTATATATACTAAGGCTATGGGAGATAGAAAATTTTTCATCTGTATGAGGAGGTCTCTCTGATATGTATTGCTATTTATCTATTTTTATAATATTTTTTTGAGTAATTATATTTTTTTCAATCTATTAATAATATTTTTATTTCTATTAATTGCTATTGATTACATTTCTTTAGGGAGAGAGAAAGTTTTTCATCTCTTTGAGGAGGTCTCTCCTATTTATCTATTTTTATAATATTTCTTAAGTAATTACATTTTTTCAATCTATTAATAATATTTCTATTTCTATTAATTGCTATTGATTACATTACTTTACCATTTCTAATAATATTTTATCATTTTACCATTTTACCTTTTAGGCTGTGGGAGATATTTCTATTTTTATTAATTGCTATTGATTACATTTCTTTATCATTTTTAATAATATTTTTTTATAATATTTTACCATTTTACCGTTTTACCTTTTACCATTTCTATTTCTGTTTTCCAAAAAAGAGGCAATAAGGCAATGGATGGAAAGAGAGAGAGGAGAATGAGACCAGTTTGCACTGCTTTCCTCCTTCCCTCCCTCCTTCCTCCTCCTCCTTTCTCCCTCTCTCCCTCGAGTTTTGCAGTCGAGAGTTCTCTAGAAGAGCTCCTCGCATCCATTCCAGATCTTTTTGGTTCGTTCTCCAATATCCCTTTTTCTTCCCTATCTTTATAATTTTTTATAAAAATTTATGACTATTTATATTTTTTTATAATATTTCTTGAGTATTTACATTTCTTTCAATCTATTAATAATATTTCTATTAATTGATATTAATTACATTTATTTTTTCTATTTATCATTTTTTTAATCCATCATCTTGTAAAATATTTGCGAATTCACTGAAAAATTGATGATTTATTTATAGGCTATGGGAGAGAGAAAGTTTATTAATGTCTTTATTCCTTTCGCATGCTCTGAATCTGTCCCTCCCTCTTCCAATTTATGTAATTTGATTAGGTTGTCTTATCATATGCTTATTCTCCATTCCTCTACCAATTTATGTGATTTGATTAGGATGTTATTCTTCAATGCAATGAGTCTAGCCACTATATATAGTTGATCATGAGGGGTGTTGAGTTATATTCTATACTTTTTATCTCGTGTGATTTTTATTTTTCTATTTCTATTGGTGGGGTTTATCAATATGGAGTATTCTTTGCTTGATGAGCTAAATGCTACTAGGGATGATTGGATGATAAGAGTGAGGATCTGTAGGATATGGGAGTCTGTTAATCTGAAAAATAAAAATGACTTAATCAGTTTGGATATGATTTTTATTGATGAGGAGGTGATGATTGATGTTGTGTAGTGCATCGAAGAAAATTTTTTATTTAAAACTACCTTTGACTGGTTTAACATTTTTAAAATTACATTATTTAATTATAGAAAAAATTGATGCATGCAATAATAAGGAAGAATCCAGTAAGCAGCTTTAGGCATCTATTGGCTAAGGATTCTGTTTTTGGTGTAAAGAATTTCAAGGTTGTTGGTAGCTAGCACTGGGCTGTATCAATCAATTTTGAATGATTACAAGATCATTTTTTTGGTTATAACTTCAGTTAAAAAGATAGAAGAAGGGATTACAAATATTGCGAACCATGGATTCCAATTATTACTACAGAGTTATTTGATTCAAGGATTAATGATAATAGAATCCTATTAGGTGTGTTCTACTCTGATTTATACATTTATGATTTATCCCTTTTATCTCTAATGTGTTCTTCTTGCCTAGTTAATTTATTTTTTTTCTCCTCTATGTTATAGATGTGATTGAGTATTTGTCCAGCATTGGTGATATTGAGACTATTGGAATGGGTCGAAAAAGGATAGATATTAAAGATATAACAAATTAGTAAGATATTGTATCAAATTATGAGTATTTTTCTATTATCATAAATAAATTAGTAAGATATTTGATGTCCTAAATGCATAGCTCAGTAATGGCTAAAATTACTTTATGGAAAAAGTTAGTAGAAAATTTTGATTTTAGTTTCTATGAGAAGAATCTCGGTCCTTTCATCATGATAGCAATTTCTACAACAGTTAGAAAATTTCAAGGTGATGATGCTTTAATTGGATGAGTTTCATAGGCATTATGCTTGAATTGAATTCAAAAGATGCAAAGAATCTTTGGAGTGTGATTTTAATATTTTGTTTTCTAAATAGGTGAGGCTGCCTTTTCCACCATAAGAGCTACAAAAATCTATGTGAATCTACAAATGAAATATGTGGCATCATTGACTAAAAGGTTAGTGTTCATTTTTAGGATCAAATGGAATGCAAGTTTGACAATATATTTTACACACCTATTGAAATGTTGTATAGGTTTTCAACTATTTCTATTGTTGTCTAAGCTCTTGAGAGCTCTTCTCCGAATAAGATTCCTGTAAAGGAACGGATGTTCATTAACAGGATGAATATCAAACAATTATTGGAAACTGATTGGGACATTAATATGAAGGTAACTTTGATAATTTTTGTTTCTTTTCTATAAATGTCAAAAGTATCAATGTCTTTCTAGTGCACAATATTTTTTTTGCAGGAATATATTGTTACTGTCAGGGCAAAGATAATAGATATTGATAATTTTTTTGGTTGGTGTTACATTTCATGCAACTTATGTAGCAAGAAAGTAGTTGCTACTGATGGTGTCTACATATGTGATATTTGCAATAAGGAATACAAGTTTTCTTTGGTCAAGTAAAACGACGCTTATTCTTTCTAATTTAGTGTTCGTGTATTTAGTATTTTTGTTATTTTTTGTTTTGAAAGTATTTTTTGTGTTGTCTATGATAACAGAAGTCTCTTATTAGTTAAGAAGATGAGAGGCCATCATTAAAATAAGCTGTGATATGGTGCATGTGTTTTGCTAAATTATAGATACAAGATACATCTCAAAGTGAAGGATAAAAAGATAAAACTGCAGCATCCATCTTTATTTTTTCAGTATTGATGCTGAGAAGTTGCTTGATACATCAGCTGATAAGTTGCTTAATAAATAAACACCAAACAATAGTGATGTTCCTTCATAGATTCGTAGCCTCTGCAGAAAGGATTTTGTTTTCAAGTTAAAAGTTAACAACTATAATTTGAAAGAGGGCCTGAAAAATTTTTGTATTTCAAAGATTTTTGTGCCTGATGAGAAACTTGAATTACAAAACAGATCCTAAAAGGAGGGAAAGGTATAGTGGGATTTGGTTTGTGGTGATTTGTTTAACATATATGTTTTGTTAGTTATTATAATATGATTGTCTTTGCATAAAATTTTTTTGAAAGAAGATCAGAACTATAAGAAGAGGTGGCTGAGCAGGGGCAGTTTGGCAAAGAAGGTAGATCCTATAACCATTTTGTTTATGATATTTCACTTTGTCAATGGAAGCAATCTGTGGAATTTACTTTAAAAGGTTATTTTTTTAGGAGGATTCCATTGAGGGGTCATCAAACTCTTTTGAGGATTCTAAGGTAGAATATGATGTTCCTAATACTGTTAAAGATAGAAAGAGAAGAAAGAAAATTGTTGATGATGATGATATTGATGATGCTAGGAGGAGCTTGCACAATAAGAAAGCTATTTAACGTTGTGATTAGCTGTTTTGGTGTTCCCTGAATTAGATTTCCTTATCATATAAAACAGTTAGCTAAGAACAGTTGTTTTAAGTTTTTTGATTGGGTTTGTTTTAGGTTTTTAGGTTCTTGCACAAATTTCCTTGCAGGTCAATATTTGTCTAGTTGTCCATATGTCTCTCTTAGAATGAAATAAGATTCTAATATTATACGATCACCAGATTGTTATAGTGGTTGCTGGTTGATAGATTTAATGTTTTAAGACTGTGACTTGGGATGGGATATGATTTGAGTTTATTATTTCCACATGATTAGCTTATGGATGCAGTGTCTGTGAAAAGCACAATATTTATGCAAGACATTTTTCCAAAATAAATATCTAACAAGTCACCTATAGCTATAAAGCTAAATAAGCTGCTGCATAGACAAAATTGTCTCCACGATCTAAGTCGCATCTGGGTTAGAACTTCATGGGTATCACTAAAAGAACTGATTGGTAGATTAATTCTGCATGATGAAAGAACCTTGTAGGTCTAACCATTTAAATCAAGACTCTATCTACCAAACAACAGGAAGAAGTGGATGAAAAGATAAGGTGCCATATAGAAGGTAAATAACCAATGAGCCACAGACAGCCTAAAAATGGCAACAGCTTTAATTCAAATTTTCAGACATTTGAAAATGGTAAACAAACTTGCTTCATTTGTTTCCGAACCACATGCTATATATCCATCAGAAACTGATAAACCGACAAAGTTGTGCAGGAACCATAAATAACAATTGTCAGTTATACCTCTGATAGTTATAAAACATGCAGAAAGTTAAAAATGAAAGCCATCAAGCAAGCTACGAACCTTTTCATTGGTATGACCACTAAAGGTCAGAGTGCAAGCACCATTTGACAACCCACCGGCTAATTTCTATATCTAAAAAAAATAATTCAAAAACAAATTTACAGCCCATGATATTCTTAATCATAATTGTTGATAGCCCATGATGTTCTTTTCTTGAATATTTCTTTGCTTTTCATTTTTTCGGGATAAATGAGATTAAGCTTGAATTAATTCTTTTCCAAAATTTCAGCCATCTTTCACTTTGTCAATGATGGATGATTGATTTCTGCAGTTCAAATTTCATTCCATCCAATGAAGAGAGTATTTTTAGCACATTGAATTTCTTTTATCCCAAAATGTCAGATCTATTTGAGTAGATTTTTTTTTCAAAAGATGCATTTCTAATTTAATTTTAATCAATTAGAAACGAATTTTCTGCCCTTTGGAATACTTTTTTTTTCCAGAATATCAGCTATTATGAGCTGCAATAATGAAAAATGATTAATTTTTCCATTCCTTATTTCATTCCCTGGATATTCCAAGACCACCGATCACGTTAAAGCATCCATTTATGCTTGATGCATTTAAAAACCATATTATTTTATTTTCTGCTCTTTTCTACTCGCCTACCGTGATTTCCTGCTTCATCATCCATTCACGACAAACATTCAATATTAGTGCATCAAGTTGCCGAACGTTGTTTCAAGTACACCTATTTCGCTTGCAGCTTTGGTAAGGTTTTTCCCGTTCTTTTAACTTCATCTCACTGCTTATTGTTTTGTACTCGTTCCTTCAAATTTTCTATCTCTTTATACTATTTCACTCGCCACAAATTGTTGCGTCCCTGCAAGAGTTCATGGCTTCATCAAATGTTCCCACCGATTCTTTTCTCCTGTGCCAGGAGCTAACAGGTTTAGCCCGGAGAGAAAGAATGCTGAAAATGAAGCTTAGGAGGTATATACAACTAACCTGCGATGTAGCAGGGAAGGAAGGAGGAGTTTCTTGATTTACTTCAGCAAACATCATGCCAGGATGAGAAGAAAGATTCGCAAAGATGATCCTCGTAAAATAGATTGCGTTGGCACTGCAATTTGTCGAACAATCGATGCCATGGAAAAGGTAGGTACGCACGCGAGTTTTATAATTTTGAAGTAAATTTCATGAATTTGTTCTCCATCATTCATTTTCATGGATATGGTGTATGTTGGGGATAAATCCCGCTCCAGCCGAAGTCTAGCTCGATACCCGGCCTAATGCAACCGACAGCCGCAGAAGAGCTACGGCAGATGGGCTTCAGCCGAACTCCCAGCGGCCGAGCTTCTTCCAGCAGGCCGAACTAGGTAGCTGCCGAGCTTCTTTCGGACTCCCAGCGTCGAGACCGAACTTCTTGGGCGGCCAAACTCCTTTGGACTCTCCACGGCCGAACTCCTTCGGACTCCCCACGGCCGAACTCCTTCGGACCGACTCCAACGGCCGAGCTTCAACGAAGTCCTCCAGCGGCCGAACTCCTCAGCGGGCGAGCCTTAGCCGAACTACTTAGCAACCGAAGTCCTTCAACCGGGCCTCAGCCGAGCTTCTTCGGGCCTCTCAGCGGTCGCAGCCGAACTCTACAGATGGCCGACCCTTCAGCCAGCCAAACTCTCCCAACCTTCCCTTCTGCCGGACTCTCATACGAGATGAATTGTCGCCATCAGTCTGCGACAGGCGACGAAACCAGACGACATGGCTACCACCTCTGGCAATGCCACTCCCTGACGACGCCTTCCTCTCCGTACCGAACTTCATGCGGCCCACGATTTGTCAGTATGGCCATCACCGACCGCCTGACGATGCCATCCTCTCCATACCGAACTCCATGCAACGGTATGGCTATCGCCATCAACTAAGCTCCGCCTACAAAGGACCCTCTAGATACGCCAAGGCTAAGCTCTCTGACCTCTAATCTCTCTGAGCTCTCCTCTTCTCTAAGCTCCAGAACTCATTTCGAGCACTCCATTTCTGTTGGCCGAAAACTGACTTGACCGTCGGAGGGTCCTGTCGGAGCCACCCCCCACCGATTCCAGATGGGACTTTGTCTTGTAGATCTCCGGCGGCGACCTCAGCGGCCTCGATTCCGGCGACCTCCAGCGACGACGAGTTTCTGCACCAACAGATTGGCGCTGAAAGAAGGGAATGAACCTTTGAGGTTTCCTTGTTCTTAAAGGAGTGCTCGGCGACTCTTCTCTTCCCTCTCCGGAGATCTCCCTTTTCTCTCCCGAAGAGAAAATGCCCTCAGGAGAGCTCCGACTCGACGATCGGTGCCCTGCGCGCCGGGTGCGTCTGCTCCCGCTGCAGCCCCGGTAGCCCAGGCTCCATCCGAAGCCACCGCAGATGTAGAGCAGTCCTGGACGGGCTCGCGGCCCCGCCGAGATGATACAGGCCACGCGACAACCTCGGGCAGAGACTTTATCAGTAAGCCCGCCATGAGGATGCGAGGAACTGGCCTTGAGAGGAGCGTTTGGGCATACCAATCACATTTGGGAAGGAGAAACAGAGAGTCGAACTTCTCTCGCGGAAGGCCTCGCGGGAAAGCGGAGAGAAGTTCGGCTTAAGCGAGGCCGAACCCCCACTCGAGTCCGTCATCGAGGAAGCCCTGACAGAGGGGCATGGACATCCTCGGGAGAAGGTTTTGCAAGGAGGCGGAATGAAGTTCGGCCGCGTCCAAGGAGGTGGAGTGAAGTTCGGCAACGTCCACAACCTCCCAGCGCAAGGAAAGCCGAACTCCACCTCGAAGCAAAGCCGAACTTCCCTTCGAGGCTCCTCATCAATGAAGTTCGACACAAACAAGGGTGGAGCAAAGTTCCCCCGCGGAATGAAGTTTGGCACAAACAAGGGCGGAGCAAAGTTCCCCCGCGAAATGAAGTTCGGCACAAGCAGGGGCGGAGAAAAGTCCCCCGTGGAATGAAGTTTGGCACAGGCAAGGACGGAGAAAAGTTTCCCGCGGAATGAAGTTCGGCACAAACAAGGGCGGAGAAAAGTTTCCCGCGGAATGAAGTTTGACACAAACGAGGGCGGAGGAAAGTTCTCCCACGGAATGAAGTTCGGCGAAAGGCTGAACTCCTCAGGTCATCATTGAAACGAAGTTCGGCAAGGCCGAACTCTCCCTTTGAAGCTCATCAATGACGTTCGGCATAAGTGAGGCCGAACTCCGCAGAAGACCACCCAAAATGAAGTTCAGCCACGCTCGAGACCGCCCCAGGGAGATCGTGGCCGAACTCCCTCTCGAGTACGTCGCTACAACGAATTCACTGGAGGTGAAATAAAATTCGGGCAAGCAAAGCCGACCCCTCCCTGCGAGCAAAGAAGTCCGGACAAAAAAGCATGGAGTTCTCCTACGGAAAGTTTTGCGGAAAGTGGAATGAAGCTCCGCGCAAGCGAAGCCCGAACTTCTCGAGCTCACTACAAAGGAAGCCCCGATAGAAGGGCGCAAAAAAATCCTCCTCCCAAAAGGTTCCGCAACTACGATCCGCTCCTCTAACTCGAATTCTCGACGAAGTTAAGAGCCAGTCGCCAAGGACTACGGCCTCCCCAAACGTGCGCGATCGAAGCAAGTAAAGCTCCTACCATCGCGACCACGGCCACGACACTGAGGAATACGTTCAGCTCCAAGACGAGATTGAAGAGCTCGTCAAAATGGGACGACGGGATAAATTCCTCCGACGCCAGCCTGAAGCAGGAGAAGATTGGCTAAAGGCACTGCCGTAACTAGAAAAGACAAGAAGGTCGGCCGTCTCATGGCGTTGTCAACGCCACCCCGGGGAGGAGCTAGGAGCTAGCTACATCGGCGATTCGTCGTCTCCCAGCGACAAAGTCAAGAGAAGCATGCTTCGAATTAAGGATGCCAGCATGTAATAGAGGAGGTCATCTGGATGAGACTCGCTGCCCGAGAGAACTCAGAGGAGTAACACCCCGACGACCCTCAAACGGAAATGGAAATATGCTGCAAGTGGCTTCCCCTCGGTAAAATTCTCCGCTCTCAATAATATTATTTCTGGATGCGAAAACTATGCGATGACAGGGAAGAAGCAGTCAACCGCGTTAGAAACATGAGGAGAATCTCGTCCTAATGCGGCAACGAAGGCCTCGTTCACAAAGGACGAGATGGGGGGAGAGGCTCCGACAGGGGCCCTTATGTGCCCCCACAGTCCGTTAGGAACAGGAGGAGAACCTCGTCCTAACGCGAGCAACAACCTCGACTGCAGGAGATAAGATCTCCTCCGAGGGAAGCTCGGCCGTAGGAGATAAGATCTGTAGGAGATAAGATCCCCCGAGCGCGGAGATAGATCTCCCCGAGCTTCGACAGAGATAAGATCTCTCCTGAGGGAAGCTCGGCAGGAGATAAGATCTCCCTCGAGCGCGCACTTCGACCTCGGCTGCAGAAGATAAGATCTCCCCCGAGGGAAGCTCGGCTGCAGGAGATAAGATCTCCCCCGAGGGAAGCTCGGTCGCAGGAGATAAGATCTCCCCGAGCGCGCAGTTCGACCTCGACTGCAGGAGATAAGATCTCTCCTGAGGGAAGCTCGGCCGTAGGAGATAAGATCTCCCTCGAGCGCGCACTTCGACCTCGGCTGCAGAAGATAAGATCTCCCCCGAGGAAGCTCGGTCGCAGGAGATAAGATCTCCCCCGAGCGCGCAGTTCGACCTCGACTGCAGGAGATAAGATCTCTCCTGAGGAAGCTCGGCCGTAGGAGATAAGATCTCCTCGAGCGCGCACTTCGACCTCGGCTGTAGGATAAGATCTTCCCCGAGGGAAGCTCGGCCGCAGGAGATAAGATCTCCCCCGAGCGCGCAGTTCGACCTCGACTGCAGGAGATAAGATCTCTCCTGAGGGAAGCTCGGCCGTAGGAGATAAGATCTCCTCGAGCGCGCACTTCGACCTCGGCTGCAGAAGATAAGATCTCCCCCGAGGAAGCTCGGTCGCAGGAGATAAGATCTCCCCCGAGGAAAGCTCGACCGCAGGAGATAAGATCTTCCCTGAGGAAAGCTCGGCTACAGGAGATAAGATCTCCCCCGAGGGAAGCTCGGTCGTAGGAGATAAGATCTCCCCCGAGCACGTACTTCAACCTCGGCTGCAGGAGATAAGATCTCCCTCGAGGAAAGCTCGACTGCAGGAGATAAGATCTCCCCGAGCGCGCACTTCGACCTCGGCTGCAGGAGATAAGATCTCCCCTGAGGAAAGCACGCACTTCGACCCTCGACTGCAGGAGATAAGATCTCCCTCGAGGGAAGCTCGGTTGCAGGAGATAAGATCTCCCCTGAGGGAAGCTCGGCTGCAGGAGAGAAGATCTCCCCCGAGCGCGCACTTCGACCTCGGCTGCAGGAGATAAGATCTTCCCCGACGAAAGCGCGCACTTCGACCTCGGGCTGCAGGAGATAAGATCTCCCCCGAGGGAGGCCGAGATCTCCTACGAGCGCGCACTTCGACCTCGGCTGCAGGAGATAAGATCTCCCCCGAGGAAAGCTCGGCCGTAGGAGATAAGATCTCCCCTGAGCACGCACTTCGACCTCGGCTGCAGGAGATAAGATCTCCTCTGAGGGAAGCTCGGCTGTAGGAGATAAGATCTCCCCGAGCGCGCACTTCAACCTCGGCTGCAGGAGATAAGATCTCCCCCAAGGAAAGCGCGCACTTCGACCTCGGCTGCAGGAGATAAGATCGCCCCCGAGGGAAGCTCGGCCGCAGGAGATAAGATCTCCCCCGAGCGCACACTTCGACCTCGGCTGCAGGAGATAAGATCTCCCCCGAGGGAAGCTCGGCCACAGGAGATAAGATCTCCCCCGAGCGCGCACTTCGACCTCGCTGCAGGAGATAAGATTCTCCCCGAGGGAAGCTCGGCCGTAGGAGATAAGATCTCCCCCGAGGAAAGCTCGGCTGCAGGAGATAAGATCTCCCCCGAGGGAAGCTCAGTTGCAGGAGATAAGATCTCCCCCGAGCGCGCACTTCGACCTTGGCTGCAGGAGATAAGATCTCCCCCGAGGGAAGCTCGGCCGCAGGAGATAAGATCTTCCCCTGAGGGAAGCTCGGCCGCAGGAGATAAGATCTCCCCCAAGCGCGCACTTCGACCTCGGCTGCAGGAGATAAGATCTCCCCCGAGGGAAGCTCGGCCGCAGGAGATAAGATCTCCCCTGAGGAAAGCTCGACCGCAGGAGATAAGATCTCCCCCGAGCGCGCACTTCGACCTCGGCTGCAGGAGATAAGATCTCCCCTGAGGGAAGCTCGGCCGCAGGAGATAAGATCTCCCCCGAGCGCGCACTTCAACCTCGGCTGCAGGAGATAAGATCTCCTCCGAGCGCGCACTTCAACCTCGGCTGCAGGAGATAAGATCTCCCCCGAGGGAAGCTCGGCCGTAGGAGATAAGATCTCCCCCGAGCGCGCACTTCGACCTCGGCTGCAGGAGATAAGATCTCTCCCGAGGAAAGCTCGACCGCAGGAGATAAGATCTCCCCGAGCGCACACTTCGACCTCGGCTGTAGGAGATAAGATCTCCCCCCAAGGAAAGCTCGGCTGCAGGAGATAAGATCTTCCCCGAGGAAAGCTCGGCCGCAGGAGATAAGATCTCCCCCGAGCTTCGACCCAGACCAGTACAGAGCTCAGAGGAAGACTTCGGCAATCGCCTTTCCTGCACTCCCTTCCTTTGATTTTCGAACTCGAGAGTGGGGGGGCTAGTGTTGGGGATAAATTCCGCTCCAACCGAAGTCTAGCTCGATACCCGGCCTAATGCAACTGGCAGCCGCAGAAGAGCTACGGCAGACGGGCTTCAGCCGAACTCCCAACGGCCGAGCTTCTTCCAGCAGGCCAAACTAGGTAGCTGCCGAGCTTCTTCCGGACTCCCAACGTCGAGACCGAACTTCTTGGGCGGCCGAACTCCTTCGGACTCTCCACGGCCGAACTCCTTCGGACTCCCCACGGCCGAACTCCTTCTGACCGACACCAACGGTCGAGCTTCAACGAAGTCCTCCAGCGGCCGAACTCCTCAGCGGGCGAGCCTTAGCCGAACTACTTAACAACCGAAGTCCTTCAACCGGGCCTCAGCCGAACTTCTTCGGGTCTCTCAGCGGTCACAGCCGAACTCTACAAATGGCCGACCCTTCAGCCAGTCGAACTCCCCCAACCTTCCCTTCTGCCGGACTCTCCTACGAGATGAATTATCGCCATCAGTCTGCGACAGACGATAAAACCAGACGACATGGCTATCACCTCTGGCAACGCCACTCCCTGACGACGCCTTCCTCTCCATATCAAACTCCATGCGGCCCACGACTTGTCAGTATGGCCATCACCGACCGTCTGACGATGCCATCCTCTCCGTACCGAACTCCATGCGACGATATGGCTGTCGCCATCAACTAAGCTCCGCCTACAAAGGACCCTCTAGATATGCCAAGGCTAAGCTCTCTGACCTCTAATCTCTCTGAGCTCTCCTCTTCTCTAAGCTCCGGAACTCATTCCGAGCACTCCATTTCTGTTGGCCGAAAATTGACTTGACCGTCGGAGGATTTTGTCAGAGCCACCCCCCATCGATTCCGGACGGAACTTTGTCTTGCAGATCCTCGGTGGCGACCTCAGCGGCCTTGACTCCGGCGACGATGAGTTTCTGCACCAATAGTGTACATGCTTTGTTTTTAAGCGGAGCTGTATCATTTGTGTATTTTGCCTTGGTGTGCATTGGCTCGCTCTATTGTGCAGGTGACATCAGGATGCCACACAGATTTGACCTATCAATGGAGACTCTAGCTTATATAAAATCGGACTGTCCTGTGAAATATCTTTTAAATAACAAATATATGGATATTCGTGTTTTTTTTTTCCTGATGGTTTAGAACTTTGGTGTTGATATCGAAGAATATTCCTATTTTTTGCAGCATTTTCTTTTATGTTTGGGTTCTCAATATGCATACCACTTGCTTCAAAATTTCGACATCTTTTAAATCATGGGTGAAGAAATTCTTGAATGGTTCTGATCACATCCTTGGACTCTGCCATCGATCAACTAGGTTATTGTATGAACCAGGTTCAAGTGAATCAGGATAAATCTTAGAGCATATGCATGATGGATAATGTACAATTAGGAATCGGTGAAATAAAAGGGGTAATGAGGCATGTTATCCACCTTAGGATTTGACATGGTCCATTGGTTCTGATCCGACTAAAAATTAGATAATAATAAAAAAAATTATGGGTGATGCAAGGATCAAACCATCACTGGTACATAATTTATATGTACTCATTTGTCATGGATACGGATACATCAAGGAGTGATGACAATTTCACCTATCTGTAGACGAATTTACCTATCCTTTTATAGCCGTAGTCGGATCGATCAGTGTTAATTTGTTACTCATCAATGTGCAGCCCAGTGGCCGCGAACTGCGAAAGTTGAATACGAAAGCCAGACACTAGATCTACCATATGCAAGCAGTTGTTGTCAATCCAGCAAGACCGGATTCCGTACCAAGTATATTATAAACCACTAGGAGCTATGGGACCTAATGGCTTATAAAATAGTTGGTACAGCATCTAGTCTTCTAATTTGCTGGAAGCAGATTAGCAACCACTGCTTGCATGGTAGATTTAATCATCCATCAGGAACTCTTTTACCATTCTTTTTTTTTTTTTTTTTTTTTGAGGATAAAGATGTTAAACTCATCGGAATTCACGAAAATGTGAACTATTTACTCGAATAAATATCTATTTGATAGCATACACTGCTTGCATCATTAAACAATTGCATTACCATCCGCCTGAAGGAATTTAAAAATCTGGTCATTGACATAACGGTATGATGCACATAGGTAGTCCACCAGCCGCAAGTAATCTTCTACCAGCTGGCCATAACATAAATGTTATCAGCTTCAAGAACATATTCTACTCCTCCATTTTGGATTGCTTTCGTCGCTTGCATTCCCATTTCCGAGTCTTGTGTCTCAACTTTATGTTTTCTTTCACTCAAGCTCTTGCCATCTCCTGATTCCGTTCCAGCTTCTGCATTTTCCTGCTTTCTTGTCAAATAGTCTTTGGAGCTGCTTCCCGCCTTCCCTCCATTGTTTTACAAAAAATATTAACAAATAACTAATGCAAACATAAAAATAGTTGCATTATTTAGGCGGGATTTTACAAAGGTATTTGTTGCAGCTAAGGGCTCGATAGCTCAGCATATTGTCCTCTCCGATCAAGAGGTCTCACGATTTTGTTCTTCAAAAGACATCTCACGTCAATCAAGAGGAAGCCTACATCCGAGGAAGAATGATTTCTTCTTTATAAGCCAAAATTTTTCTTGACTCAAATATGGGAATAATCGTGCCCTCCTTATTATCACCACAGCCTCCTAGTTAAGGAGAAGTCTAAACAAGATTATGGGAGATACACCACAGTTTGGTAGAGGCACGTCAACCCCACGGTCGGTGCCAATATTATGGTCAACAATATTTCTGGCTTTGAAATATTAGGTATTGTCTGCTTTGATCTGCAGCCTACAGCCCGAGGCTGTATGGCCTATTTTTAAACCTCACAATTTTGCCTTTTAAAAGATTTCTCACATGGGAAGAATAGTCCATTCTTTATAAGTTTGAATTTTCTTTAATTCACAATCGGTGTGAGACTAATAGAGTCCTTCACATTATTAGAACCATAACAAAGCCTCCTCAGTCAAGAGGAACTCGGTTGTGTATGAACTGAGAAGCCTTGCAATCAATAGGGGTGGTCCTACATCCCTTCCTGGCGTGCCAACTATTGCAACTAAGAGCTCAATAGCTCGGCATGTGAGGTATTATTATCCACCCTAATCCAGAGATTTCATAGTTTTATCCTTCAAAAGATGCCTGAGAGGGACCCCTTGACACGCAATCAATATAGGACTAAGAATACCCTCCCTTACACACCATAATAGTATTTATCATGATCTAAATATTTGCCAATGCTTGTCATCTAAAGGATGGTACTAGAATTTCTATTTGCAAATATTTAATCAACATAATTAGATTACAAGACGTTAAACATTAGATGTCTATTTTTTTTTTTGAAAAAAAAAAAAGGGAAACGGAAATGAAAAATAAGCAAAACAAACCAATTCAGAATCTTTATAGACTCCATCTCAAATGTACTCGGTTCGCATGAGGACCTCCCCTTGAAAATGAAAAAACTAAGAGCTAAGTAACATCACATCTATTTCATGGTACAACTGAATTTTGATCAGAATTTGCGGTAGGTCCGGCAGGCCAGGTGATGATGGATGTTCTCATCGGACCAAGAAGAGTATGGGCAAGAACAATTGCACGAGCGTATGCCCAAATGCCTGGACGCACGGTAATGAAAGGAAACATGAGTCAAAAGAAGGTAACAGAAAAGTGACAGCCACCCAACCGCATATTTTTACTGTCATTTTAAAGCATCATGAGATGTCGAGTTACTAAGGGTTTAAACAGGAAATCGGACTGCAGATCCCAAGAATATAAATAAAATGATCTAATTTGCTATCATTGGTTCCTTTAAATCCCTGGTCTAACACATTAATTAAGATTTCATGCTTTAAAGTTATGTTTCATGATAGATGCATGGACATGGTTCCATTTTGTACGTCCTAGTAATTAACAAAACAATTCCGATAACCAAATCAAGTGATATATGTTTTTGATTTAATAAAGTGATAAATGTTATCCGCATTTCCTCATTTTTCACGATGTAAAGATGGGGGGATCCTATCATCAATTCCATTATGTAAACGAAGGAGGGTGCATCAATAGCTGTATCTGACCGAGAAACATTCTTTCCTGACGATTGGTGGCATCCTGGATTCTTTTGTAGCATTCCTGAGTTAAAACTAATGGTAGAAATCTTATCGAATAAGGATATAACCACTCTCGAGCTATTGGTCCCATTCCGTGCCTCAACTGATTCTCTGCATCTGGCAGCAGGCTGCCACATTGAGATGTCGTGAATTCTAAATGCCTCATAAAGAGAGATCGAATGTGCATGTTAAAAAAAAATCATGCTAAAGAGAAAATATTCAATATAATGGGGCGGTTTTCATAGAAGATTGTCTTCGACTCTTTTCGAGACAGCAAAATCGGTTGGGAATCAATCTAGGATAAAGTTTGACCTCCATTTTCTTCTTCCATCGGGTTAGATAGGAAATAAAGAAGTTAATTGGATGGTCTTGAATTCAAAAAGATTAGTCCTGCCTCATCACCTTGTGCATGCAAATGACTAGCTATATTCCTGAATAACCAACAAGTTTTTCTTCCTTTCTTTTTAATATATATATATATATATATGTATGTATATTTAAAAAAGAACTATGCGTGATTATGGCAAAAGTTAATTAAGGACCGGCATCAAAATGGTTTAAATAAATTAGTGCCACCAAGAATGTTGGAAGATGATGGCTATCTACGCAAATGAATAACTTGTCGAAGAGAAAAGCTTGGAACGAATAGTGTCTAGGATAAAGTTTTTGATACCAAACGGAGCCTCCATGTCATTTGTTGGGTGATTGAGCCTAATCCACCCATAAAAGAAGCTCAAGATTCAAGAAGCTTAAAAAAAAGATTAAAAAAAAAAATGGGGGTGAAGGGGCAAGCAGACCCGGCCCACTGGCTGGCGCGGCCAAGTGCCAGTAGGCTCGAAGCCAGCAGGGCCTGGCATAGGCACGCGGACCGGCCGCGAGTGCGCGAGCCAGGCGCTACGGCCTTGGCACAAACTAGGGGGTGTTTCCCCCTAGTTCACGTGGTCCACATGGACCAAAAGCTGGTTTCTCAAGCGTTTCTCATTGTCCATAGTAAATTCTGTGGATCAAATGCACTATCGGATGGGCAAGAGACACACAGAGGCTTGATCGAATGGTCAGAAATCAATTGGACTTTGATTTGGACCGAAAACTCGATTTGAAGCTGTATTTAGGCTATAAAATAGCCTATGAGCTGAGGGGTTTTGGTAGAACGCACGGGACGCAGTAGAGAACAATGAGAGCTCTTCCAAGAGAGAGAAGAGGGCTTTTTCAAGAGAGAAAATAGATCTTTTTCAAAAGAGAAAAAAGAGAGAAAGAGAAAAAGGGAGAAGATAGGGATTCTTTTTGTAAGAAAATAGGAGTTTTTCTTATGTGTAATCTAAGGGATCACCAGGTGAGTAAGTTGCCTTTAGATGGGATTTTCTTCTTCCTATTTGGGGTTGTTCTCACATCCAAAGGAGAGAAAAAAGTGATACTTTTTTTTAATTTTTTATCTCCTATAAAACTTCCTGATTTTTAGTAAATAAATTATTCTGTGCGAGCATGGACTAGAAGCAAGGGACTCCAAACCATGTGAATTTTTTGTGTTTGAGCTTATGATTTTTATTTTCTTTCTTTATACTGCAATTACCGTATCCACTGTATATCGCTTCAAAACACTCCACCCGATCGATCTATAACAATTGGTATTAGAGCAAGATTTAGGTTCGAAAGAAAGAGTAGGAGCGATGGCAGGAGAAGGAAGAAAAGTCAAGATCGACAAGTTCAATAAAAAAGACTTCAGATTCTGAAACATACAGATCGAGGATTATCTGTATCAAAAGAAACTCCATCTACCTCTTGAAGGAAAGAAACCTGAAGACATGACACGAGCAGAGTGGAAATTGTTGGACCACCAAGCTTTGGGAGTTATCAGACTAACATTGGTCAGGAATGTCACATTCAACATCCTGAAGAAGAAGACGATAGCTTATTTGATGAAGGCTCTGACCAACATGTATAAAAAGCCTTTGGCCTCCAACAAGATATATCTTATGCGTCGTCTATTTAATTTGAAAATGCTTAAAGATGCATTTGTTACTGATCACATCAACAAATTTAATCTGATTACTAGTCTATTAAGCTCTGTTAATATTAGTTTTGAGGTTGAGATTCATGTTTTAATTTTACTATCCTCTTTGTTTGAGAGTTAGGGTGCCACTGTGATCGCTGTAAGTAGTTCGTGTGGCTCAAGCAAGCTGAAATTCAAAAAGGTCCAAAATCTAATTCTCAGTAAAGATATCAGGAGGAGAGAATCTAAAGTGAACTCTGATTTTGCCTTAATTATTCAAGAAGATAGAAAAAGAATTACACAGTCCAAGCAAAGGAGCCAATCGAGATCGAAAGATGGTTGTTGGCACTATGGCAAGAAATGGCACATCAAGAAGAACTACTGGACAAGAAAGAAGAAAGGATAGAATGACGAATCCATCAATACAGCAATAGAGAAAATAGCTAATGCCCTAATCCTCCATGTGGATAATTCGATAGAGTCATGGATCTTAGACTTTGGAGCTTCATTTCACTCCATCTCATAAAAAGAGTGTATGATGAATTACACTGCCGAAAATTTTAGAAAGGTTCATCTTGGCGATGGTGAATCGATGGATATTGTAGGAAAAGATGATATGCATATAAAGATGCCGAATCAGTCGGTATGGAAGCTCAAGAATGTCAGACATGTCCCAAGATTGAAGAGGAATCTAATTTCGGAAGGATAGCTAGATAAGGAAGGATACAATATAATGTTTGTTGGTGGCTCTTGGAAGATCACCAAAGGTACTACGGTGATAGCATGAGGTAGAAAGCTGGGTACCCTCTACATAACTAGAAGCATAAAAAATTCGGTGATCAAAAAATTGGGGTCGTGTAGGTCCTCAATTGGCCTCCAAAGTTAGTTGAGTGGAGATGCCGTACGAAATACTAATATTTTGAAAGTTTATTTTTTCTATTTCAGGTGGATGCATGTTTGGGTGTCTTAGTCTCCAAGTAGGAGAGTTGTTGGATGGTGGAGCCTAATCCACCTATAAGAGGAGCCCAAGATTTAAGAATCTCAGAGAAAGCTGCAAAAAAAGTCCAAAGAAAAAATAAAAAAAAAAGGGAAAAGGGGCAGGCAGGCTTGACCCACTAGCTGGCGTGGCCCGACGCCAACAAGCCCTAAGCCAGCATGGCCCGATACAGGCGCGCAGCCCAGCACCCCACACTAGCGTGCGGCCCGGTCCGTTGCGGACGGGCTTTCACGCGCGCAGGTCGGGCGCTACAGCCGTGGGACAGACCAAGGGGCAACGGGCCGGGCTCTAACGTGCGTGGGCCGGTCGCGACTGCGTGGGTTGGGCGCTACGGCCTGTGGTGCAGACCAGGGGGCGTTTCTCCTGGTTTCACATGGTCCACATGGACTAGAAGCTGGTTTTCCAAATGTTTCTCGTGGTCCATAGTAAATTCTGTGGACCAAATGCGCTATCGGACGGGCAAGAGATGCGCAGAGGCTTCATCGAATGGCCAGAAATTAATTGGACTTTGATTTGGACTGGGAACTCCATTCTTGACTCGGTTTGAGCTTGTGTTTAGGCTATGAAATAGCCTGTGGGCGAGGAGCTTTGACAGAACGCACGGGACGCAGTAGAGAACAGTGGGAGCTCTTCCAAGAGAGAGAAAATGGCTTTTTCAAGAGAGGAAAATGATTTTTTTTAAGAGAGAAAAGAGAGAGGAAGAGAAAAAGAGAGAGAAGATAAGGGTTCTTCTTATAAGAAGGCAGGGATTCTTCTTGTGTGTAATCTAGGGGATCATCAAGTGAGTAAGTTGCCTCTAGGTGGAATTTTATTCTTTCTATTTGGGATTATTCTCGTATCCAGAGGAGAGAAAAAAAAAGTAATTCTTGAAAAAACAAGCACAAATTTCCAAAAGCAACATATATACACCATGGTGAAAGAAGGGCACTGAAGAACCAAATTTGGTATTACATGAAGTAAATGATTTAAAAAACATAGAGTAGAAAGGTATGCTCTGATTAAGTCATCTGCTAGCTTACTTTTCATGCCGATCTATCGGGCTGAGAAACCAAGTGAGCATCTTGGGCCACTTTTGACGACCAAAGGATAATTTGACCGATCACTGATATACTAACAATTCTGTTCAAAAATAAAATAATCAGTAAGATGAAATGCGCATGCATGAAAACGTACATCAGATTTTGCCAAATGGGCCCTCGAATGATGAGGAGCCATTCCAAGTACGATCCTTTAAAGGGCCTTTTTGGTTGAGCATAACAATGCAGATTAATAAACTTTAAAAGGCATCAGGAAATCCCAAAAATTGCAGTTTGCAATTTTCCCGTTTTAGTTTGATGTACAAGTAAAAAACCTTAGCAGTAAAGTACATCAATCATTTTAATAATTATTCCAAGAAACTTGAGCTAGAGCAACAAGACGGTCCGTGCAATCAAAAAAGTAAGATAATGCCCTATTAAATTTTCAGTAATATACTTTATGCACACAAAGATCCTTGGGCAAAGCGTGGGACAAATTTAAAAGTCAATTTTATTGCTTCAGGATCTCTCCATCTTGAACCGGTTCTCCAACCGGCCTGCTGATCCATCCAGTTCAAAAAAGATTAGCTAAATTTCTGTTCTTCCTTTTCTTGTAATGTGGGGTTGTTGCAACCTTTCTTTCAGAATTTAGCTTTGTCGGCTCTCCCATTCCTCTGTATATTCGTTACCTTGTGACTCTGTTCTATATCTGCTTTTAATTATTTAATAAATTTGGTGGCTTATGGCTTCTGTGCAGCCTTGCCTCCATTTTGATCAAAAAAAAAAAAATCAATAACGTTAGATTTTCTTTTCCTGATTTTTGCAAAGAGAATAACAAACCAACCTTCCTAAATAATATAGCACTATAAAGATGATGGGATTATACTTCCACGAATAAGATTGCAAATGGATCAGATCCATAATCCACCGTAGTCCGATCTGCTTAGATATGATCCGATCCATTTTAAAGGATTCATGGAGCTAGATCGGATTCTAAAATTAAACTCGTTCAATATTTTGGGTTAGATCTGATTTACTGAATTTGGATCCTACACGGTCCAAGCCGATCCAAATTCAATATTAAATTCAATATATAAATTATAAAGTAAATAGAGTATGATTAAAATTCTAAATACTCTTATAGCATTGTTATTTTTTAAAAAAATTACTCAATTTGATGGTACGATTTTGAGAAATTATTTATAAATTAAGAGTCAAGATAAATTAAAATATATATTTTTTCATAAATTTTGTATATATTAGTTTATCATACAAATTTGGTCCGATCAAAATTTGAAATCAAATTGAATCTAAAATTTTTATATTGGGATCGGATTATATATCGATCCGACCCAATCCAAATGATCCAATGAGATAAATTTTTTGATCATAGATCCAATCCAATCTGATCTGATTTTTAATTTGATTGAATTTAGGTCCAACATTAGAATCCGATCAAAAAATTAGATCGGATCGGATTGGATTACTCATGATCTAGTCCGATCCGATCCATTTGCACTCCTCTCCATGGATCGCAAAGCTCGTGAGGTAAGATAGGGAAAAGTCGGTATTCCAGAACTCATATACTTGCCGCAAGCTGAAGCAAGGCATGCTTTAGGTTTTTGTGATACAACAGGTTATTAGACTATCAAAGCAAACAGCAGAATATGTTGGATGTTGGCTTACAAGTTCTCACTGAGCACCTTAGGAGAATAAATAGGCAATTTGTCAAAAAGAGATCGGGTGTATGAAGCAATGAAGAAGTTCGGTTACCTTGGCATTTCGAAGCAAGTAGCTACCTAGTAAGCGACCAACCATGTGCATGATCACTGAAATCACCAAAAAAAAAGAAAAAAGAAAAAAAAGAAAAAAAAAAAAAAAAAAAAAAAGAGAGGATAAAGAAAGGAAAAAGGGAAATGCAAGTGGAATATAACGAACGTTAGCCATACTACTCGTTGAGACTTCTTGGAGGTTGAGACTAAAAACCGCATATGATATGATTATTACCAGGTAAGTGAAGTAGTTGATAAAATTGTACTTTTGCTGTTAATCTATCTCTCTACGAATTAACAAGTGGATAAGAACTCGATTCCACCTGATCTCATCAAGGACAAGGACCGCAAAGCAATCGAATTCCGCGAGCAGCCTCGATATTAACAAACGAAATGCCAAGTGCCCGTCCCATGAATCATGAGCATAAATCAGGGAAGACATTAACTAAACTATACATTTGCCGGAATGGTTTGAGAATGTTTCGTAGCCAAATTAAGGGGCCGACTTCTCGTCAGCATCATCGGAGAGAACTTCTTTTCCTTTGTTACACTTCGGAAGATGTCATCATCTCGAGTAGTTAACGCTACAGTTTTGAGAGGCCGCGTCGCTAGCCCTTGGCATAATGTCGGCAGATGCGAACCGGGTCCAAGTCGAAATTTGCAGGTGGGGCACCCGATCGATGTTGGCAGCTTGCTAAGACCACCTACATGGTTAATGCCTCTTATTATGGAATGGGACTGGTATGGCTTCGGTCTATTTAGGATCGACCGTCGACCTATCCTAATAGACCATCTGAGCAGAACAATACGACATTTCGTCCACGATTAGCCGACCTACAATTTCGACCGACCTATTGAAGATCATCTTCTGGCAAAATGAAGTAGACCTTCATACCTTCTCCTCATCGAATTCAGGTCAGTTGCCGAGCTACGTGAATAGGCTCATAGCTCATCAATGACCGACCTACAACCATTTCTACTGAAACTGCGTCCTCTCCGAATCGAAAAATTTGAATAAAGAGGAATCTTTCGCAATCACGTCTTCAAAGAAGGAAAGAAATCTTCCAAATCAATTCAGGGCGACTAACTCGGAAAGTCATTAGAGTCCGAAATAGATACGACTCCAACTCCTCCTCTATAAATAAAGGAGCTCCGGGACTCTCCAAGTATGTCATTCAATTCAACGCTTTCTCTTCTCATTGTTCTCCAATCTCCTAAGTTGAGCATTGGAGGGTCTTCACCGGAGAATACTCCGATGGGGACTTTATTGTAGGTGAACAGATGAAGCTCCAGTCAAGTTCGTCCTCGATCTCATATTCCTCGGTGGTCGAGTTCTTTCATCCTTATCGACTAACCTCAAGCCAGAAGATCCAGGAGCAACAGTTTGGTATGGCCTCGACCTGTTTAGGGTCGACCGCCGACCTATCCCAATGGACCATCTGAGCGGAATGATGCGACACTTCGCTCACGATTAACTGTACCTACAATTTCGGCCGACCTACTGAAGATCATCTCCTGGCAAAATGAGGTAGGCTTTCATACCTCATCCTCGTCGAATTCAGGTCGATCGTCGAACTACGTGAATAAACTCATAGCTCGTCAATGACCAACCTACAACCATCTCTATTGAAACTGCATCCTATCTAAATCAAAAAATTCGGATAAAAAAGAATCTTTCGCAATCCCGTCTTTAAATAAGGAAAAAAATCTTCCAAATCAATCTAGGGCGACTAACTCAGAAAGTCGTTAGAATCTGAAATGGATACAACTCCAACTCCTTTTCCATAAATAAAAGGATTTTGGAACCCTCCAGGTATGTCATTCAATTCAACGCTTTCTCTCCTCATTATTCTCCAATCTCCTAACTTAAGCGTCGAAGGATCTTCATTGGAGAACATTCCAATAGAAATTTTATTGTAAGTGAACAGATGAAGCTCCAATCAAATTCGTCCTCGGTCTCATATTTCTTGATGGTCGAGCTCTTTCATTCTCATCGGCCGACTTCAAGTCAAAAGATCTAGGAGCAACATCCCTCAATCAAAGCCATATCCATATATTTTACGATCAAAAAAAAAAAGAAAAAAAAAAGAGCATATCCATATAGCATTCGGCACTTCAAATCGAATCCATAACATCATAATCTATTTATCTTACTTTTCTTTTTTATTATCTCTCTTTTTTTGTTGTCTCTTGTTTAATCAAATCCAAATCTTAAATCTTAAATAGCATTTTGAGAGCATATTACTTGATCGGCGGAGAAGGGCAACCTCTGCGGTCAAAGGACCATTATGTCTCATACGAGCCGCATATACGTGAAAATTTTCCCTCTGCAATCTTACGTGCTACGCACGTTCAAGTATGGCGTATTGAAAGGCGAGAATTGACCAAATGCCAATCCGACAAAAATTTAGCATCTGGCCGCGTGAAACAAACGCATTGAATGCTTCACATGTCTCCGGGTTTGCTTATACCTCCCCTTGCATTGTAAGGGCGTCCTTTTCGCCGTTGGATGGAGTTAGGACAGTCACCAGTAGCCGTTCCATCCAATAAATCGTAGCAGTTTGCTACGGCGAGACGGGGGTCTAAGGAATGGGGCAAACAAGCCTCGACATAAATCGGGCCCGAGTACGGCAGCAGTTTTAAAATCCAGGCCCCGCGATAGCATTACTTGGAAAGCCAGTACGAAGATCCGTGAGCACGAAAAAAACAAATAGTTTCTTGAGAGTTTGTTGCAGTTTTTTTTTTTTATACTTTATTTTTATTTTTATTTATTTTTTTTTAAACTTTCTTCCTATTTTAATTATATTATTAAAAAAAAAACAGCAGAGACGCAGTTATCCAATATTCAGCAAAAGATCATCTCCTCCCCCATTAATTTTTCGGTTGTTTCTTTGATAGCCACATTTGGAAGAACACATCTTCCATCATCAAGTGATGAATAATAGATTTAGCGTGACTTTTATGAGAGTTCATGACAAATTTCTACAAGAATGAAGATGGAATTTTCATAGGATATACATTAAATAGATCTCATTAGTACTTGAACCAGGTTCAATGGACCATGCCAAATTTTATGATGATAACACGCCATATTTCATCAATTCTTGATTTCATGTTATCCACCATGCATACACTATGAGATTTGCCCTGATCCATGCAATAATTTCTCATTAAATACAGGACAGAGAGTGCAGCCAAGTCTGATGGCTTGCTAGCTTTCATAAGGTCCATGCCCATACATGAGTCGATGCCATGGCCCAGTACGCAGCATGCCTACGCACCATCAAATTATAAGGAAAAAAAAAATACTTTCTGCACTGCAGAAGGTGCAATCGTGCGCACACCACCCACGGTATTAACCAAAAGAGCCTGCAATCTAGGAGGTCCACGAACCTCCATACCAGATCAAATAAATTGGAGAACGTGAACTATTTGACCATATGAAGATCATCCATCTCTGCAGCTTGTTTGGTTCGTAAGAAAAAAAAAGAAAATATGGCCGACAAAAAAATTAAAAAATATTTTATTTAATTTTTTAAAAAATTAATAAAAAGTAAATTTTTTATGAATATAATATTTTTATATTTTATGAGAAAAAAAATTTAAGTAGAATACAGAAAAATCTAATTCTTATCCACTAGGAGTTAGAATTTGATTAAAAAAATATATCATTTTTAGATAAAACAGAATAAAATAAATTTTTTATTAAGAGTTTATATAATTTTTCAAAAAAAATAAATATTTAATTAAGCATAAGCTATTCTGAAATTTTTTATTCTCGTATGATAGTTTTCAGTATACAAAAATTATTTTTTAAAATAAGATATATTTTTTCTAAAAAAAATTATTGAAACGAAATTCTTTTCACGAACGGAAGGAATCCAAAGTGGCCGAAACGTAAATATCCATTTCATTGCCGCAGACAACTCATTAACACCATTATGCAAGGCAAAACTTTCCATTTTCTCACGAACTTATCCCCCACCCCCCAACCCCCGATGCCTCTACCACCGCACATTTTTCAGAACATATGCGAAGCAACTTTCGGTCGTCTTTATACCATAATTTTATCATTTAATTAGCTAGAGAAGTATTATTTAACTAGCTAGACGTGCAGATATTGACTGGGTCAAACAACAAAGTGGAACCCGCCCCAGTCCAAAATGGGTATGAATCAATAAAAGTCGGAAGAATAGCCACCAACGCCAAAACAAAGCCCCGACCCTGAACGCACAAGCAACCATCCCCGTCACATCTTCTCGGATAACGACAAAGTAAAACGTTCAGACTTTAGATGATATTTTCTTTTTAGGAAAAAAAAAAAAAACCATTCACTCCCGACATTTGATAGATTCCATTCGGGTAGTTGACCAGCCCATCCTGATGCATACCCTAGCGCCCTCTCATCCCATGGGCCCTAAAAGAGGGAAAGCAGAACAATCCAACACGACATATAGTATCAAGAACATATGGTGAATTTAACTTGGAAGTCATATATATATATATATATATATATATATAGAAAGCCTTTTTCCAAAATACATTGCTTGATAAAACTTGTAACAGCCCATGCTATTGTATATGGTCTTCCTAACTCCATCCTCAGACCAAAAACACAAAAGAGAGACTATAACAGAAAGACAATTACAAAGGAGGCATTTTTCCTTATTCCTCAAGCTCGTGTGCTTCTGCAATGAGAGAATTGGGATAGGCTTGACGAGTACCAAGGTAACCTTAAGAGAAGCGAGCGTCTTATTGGATAATTACCCTTTCCTGATTCTTCTGCAAAATATATATGCAAAAAGCATGACTTATTTCTTCCTTCCCTCTTCTACTTCCATTCACTACACCGACGCAAACTACTTCATGAGGTCTGTCTTCCCAGCACTTCCACCATCCCCAAATCCAATAATAACGTTTCCTAGACTACGTATTAGAAGCAGCACCAGATGCTGCTGCTCCTCCTCCTCCAAGCTGTGATTTACTTGCTGTCTAATACCTAGTACACCCAGCACTACCTACTGCAAGAGTACCACTATAAGTACGCAAGAGGTCAGTAGTGGCGAGGGTTAGTACATTCATCCCTGGTGAGACGTATATCATGGCTCCTAACGGCCGGCGGCGGGGGGACGGAAGTGGTTCCGGTTCCGCTGGGAAAAGGCGGTATTGGCCTGCCCAAGAACATCTGCGACAACAAAAAGAAAACACAATCAGCAAAGAATGGTCCTCTCAGTGCCTAAAATCTCATAATAATCACATAACAATTCCCAGTTTTTGGATTAAAGGTCCTTGCCATGATCAAGAACGAAGCCATCCGGAAAGTGTTGCTGGGCTCCCAATTCCTCCATATTCAAGTTCAAAGCCTGAACTACTCTTGCGGGAAGAAGCACAGTCGAGCAAGCTGATAAAAACCAATAAATTAGAAATATGAGACCTAAACCAGACATTTCGCCCACAAATTTATCGGTAATTCGTGATGAAAAGTAAAACATTAAAAACATGCAGCTACCGGACAGAAACCACAGTCATAAAGACAAAATTGATGAAAAGGAAAAAATATTGGAAAATAAATCTCAAATCCGTAACAGATATCGATCCAACAATGATTAAGCTGGGCTGTTCCCCAGATCGACGATAGTCTTTGTCCTATTGATTACCGAGAGTTATCACACCTGGCTTCTTGCGCGACTCGGTTGGAGTGCCGACTCTCCGAGGCAAGAAGACACCTGTGCCAGCGGACTCCCTTTTAGCGCCGGCACCGGTCAGGAAAACCGCTCTCATGCCAGAAGAACCGAGTTGGGGTTGCTGTCGGTGCTTCTGAAGAGGCGGCCACGCCGAAGATGGCAAGCCAAGAGGCCGGCCGTACCGCCCCTCCCCACCATGACCCCCGCCGCCACCCCTTGCTCTGCTCTGCCTCCCCCATGCTGCAGAGAGCTGCCGCTTCATTAACTGCGGTTGCTTCAGATGACACAACTACGAGACGATGCAAAAGATGATCAGAGAAAAGGCTCGGACCGAGAACACCAAGGAAGAAAGCTTTCAAGGGAAAGAAAAGGAGGAAAAAAAAAAAAAGACGCGCGCAAACTCACCTGCTGCTGGTGCTGTGTGAGAGCTGGCGTGTGGTAATACCCAGTGCCGGGGGCCTTGGAAGCGGCCGAAACAGGGGGAGAAGGCTTCCACAAGAGCCCGCTGCCCTGATAACCGTGATGGTTGCCTTGGTCGTTGAGACGACTCAGCCGCGTCACGTGCTCCGCCGCCGCATAGAGCAGATCCCAAGCGTCGTCTTTCTGCCGCTCTAAAGGAGTCGACGGCGGCGACATGCCCAGCGACAGGCCGTTCGGGCTCCCCTTCCCAGAAGCGGACCAGGGGCTCAGAGTAGACTGTGGTGAACCGGCCGTAACTTCCCGTGCCTACGCAGCAAATCCGGAAAACCCTAAATTAGTTGATAAGATTGATTCCTGCTACAACTTCGTGCGAAACGCCTAAAAAGATATGTATGATAACAAAGTAGTCAGATGTTGGAAAATAGATGCCTTTGCGTTGTCGACTGCAAGAACTGGCGTATCGTTGGCGGCGGCGTCCTGAAGGAAAGAGTGAGCCATCTTTTGGGTTAGCCCGGCCATGTAGTCCTCCTCGTTGCTCTTGGTGGTCGTAGAATCCGCCGGAGAGCTCGGATTCGAGTCGGAAGCGGGACAAAGGTCGGTGGAGAAGCAAGCCCCCGCAACCTCTGCTTCCGCCTTTATGGTCCTGACTCCTTCGAGGAAGAAATCGTCGCAGAGGAACTCGGACGGAAGCAAAAACTCAGCGTCCTCCATATCCTCGGCCATATCGGAAAGTAAGCAAGAAAGCTCGCTAGCTGGTCTGGTTGGAAGACGCTAAAAATAGGAGGGGAGGGGCATGACTCTGCAGTTACGCAGTTTGGCTGGTGGGAAAAGAAATAACAATAGCCCACACTGGCGGGTTTCCGCTCGTCTGGGGTCGGGCCCCTCCCTAAAGGCAAGCAGGGAACAAAGCGAGATGTAGGAAAGCAAGGGGCATGGTCGCCCCTCTCGCTCTTTCTTTCTTGAGTCGAGGAGATATGGGGTAAGGGTGGGGGGCGGAGAGACACGTGCTAATAAGTTATAAGAGGGGAGGAAGGTTGTGCCAAAAAAAACAAAGAAGGAAGGGAATGTCGACCGGAGTAGCGTGTCAAAAATAGAGGAAGGGAAGACGCCAAATTATTGTGAACAAGAAACCAAAGAAATTTAGAAATTTACCTCTGCCCGTCTCCGTTCTGCATACCTGCACGTTGACTAGTCTGTCCTCTCGTTGCAAATTGTGTCCGTTACTTCCAAAACCTGGCAAGGATAAAATTATCATTTTACTCATTACACTCCATACAGATTTGAGCCACACGGTTGGTGGGACTTCTTACGAGCTATAAGAACAACAGGGTTTTTCTCTACCAATTATGAAACAAACAAAGGAAAAAGAAGGGTAAGAATTTGGACGGTCGACTTTTCGCGCTCTTATGTCAGTTTTTTAGCCCGAGATGATGGTAGGGCCCCGGTAGCGTTTTTGATGAGGGGCCAATGTTCCGCGACTCCTGAGATACCACCACGACAGAAACTGACAAAAATGATGCTACTCGATTATCTATTTTTCCTTTCCGTTGCTTAAACCACCATCTTTCTCTTATAACTCATTTTATTCAAAGATTTGCTCCACGAATATGGTGGGGAAAGAACAATTTTTTTTAAAAAAAAGAAAGAAAATCATGTGAATCTTTTTTGTTCGTATTTTGTTAATAGAACGAAGCAGTTAGTTAGCGTGTAATGAAGAAATCAGAATCCGGTTTCCGTCGCGAAAAGGGTCTGAAAGCTCCACGTACAGTTCGAGGCAGTCGTGTCTCTCTTACGGCCAAATTGTGGAAAAATCGAGATCGAAATTACAAAATTACCTCCGACATCCTAGCGTTCCCTCTCTAATTACCGTCAACGGGTCGGATCCAGGATATTTATCTGATAAATTTGGATCTGATTTTAGTATTGGATCTATTTATCTAAATCTGAATCTCGATAAATCAAGATATAAATGGATAAAATTTGAATATTTAATATCCAAATAGATTTAAATTATATATATAATATAATATAATAATATTATATATATAAATATTAAAAAATATTTGGAGTCATTCGATCAAAGATTCAACGATCTAAAATCATTCAAAATCCTTAAACCTGTATCTCCCTCTATCTCCCTCTCGATCGTGACATTTCCTCATCGGTGGACCGTGGGTGAACCTTGATCTCGCCCACGACCCCTCGAATCTTGCCCACGACCCCTCGAATCTTCTGATGGACCATGCCCGACCTTCTTCGCCGGCTCCCTCCCTCTCTCGATCTCCCTTGAATCTCCTTTGTCAGTAACGACGGCGAGGTCGGACCCCTCCCTCCCTCTCTTGACCTTCCTCTCTCCCTCTCTCAATCTTCCTTGCCGATAAGATCGGACTCAGGACCCCCTCCCTCCCTCTCTCCCTCTCTCGATCTCTTTTGGATCTCCCTTGTCAGTGACGGCAGCGAGACCAAACCCCTCCCACCCTCTCTCCCTCTCTCGATCTTCCTCGCCGGTGAGGTTGGACCCGAGATCCCCTCCCTCCCTCTCTTCCTTTCTCGATCTCCCTCGTCGGTGGTGGCGGCGAGGTCGGACCCCTCCATCCCTCTCTCTTCCTCTTCCTCACCGACAAGGCCGGACCCGGAACCCCCTCCCTTTCTCTCTCTCGATCTCCATCGAATCTTCCTCGTCGACGATGGTGGCGAGGTCGGATCCCTCTTTTCCTCTCTCGATCTCTCTCTCTCTCTCGGTCTCCCTTGTCAGCGGCCGACAAGCAATCGTCCCCTCTCTCTCGATCTTCCTTTCAATCTCTCTTTCTTAGTTTCGAATTTTGAAATTAGATTCAAATATTCGAGATTCATTAGAATCTAAATCTGATATTTCAAGATCAAATTCATAAAATATTTGGATTTAGATCCGGTATCAATAACTAAAGTCAAATCTAAATCTAGATATTTAAATTTTAATCCAAATGCGATTTATTGATAGCTACTATCCTTCCGCACGCTAGTGCCCTGGCCGTCCCGTTCCAACCGCCGCAGCGTACGAGATCGCATGACCGGGAGGTGAGCTCACCACAAACAAACTGGAACTAAAAAATGATACCCGGTCAAATACGATGGCACGTGTGTCTCTTTCTGGAGACTGGGGCAGACCGGTCCGCCCTTGCCGCCGTGGATCATGTGACGGACCAAACCGCCTCGTTCTTGGAATCTTGAATCCATGGGTGACGTGGCAGCTGCGGAGATTCACTCAGGAGTCAGGACAACCGTTGCCTGTCGCGATCGTTGTTCCGCCGCTGTTTAGAATTTGTCTGCCAGAGTTGTAAAGGCACCCGATGCTCGTGGCACTTTAAGCAGACTACCTGCGACAGGCGGCGAGGGCCAGCTCCCCGTTTCGCGGACGCCATTCCGGCTTGTTGAATCCAGTTAAATATCTATCTCACGCCAACAACTAACAAATTTTAAATATTTATATAAGAATGAATGATGAAATGGATCTAAAATTCAAAGCCAGGTACTCTTATTAAAAATATCTCAAAATTTTAAATAATACTTTTGCTAATTTATAATCCATGCATCAAGCAGACGATAAATGATTTTAATTACAATAGTACATTAAAATATATGATAAAGTATCTATTGGTGCATAATTTGATCGACGTCGGACCGAGTTAAAGTTGAGAAAGAAAAAGCCACCATCGGTGATCTGCAAAATAAAGTCCCATTTGGAGTCGGTAGTAGTGACTCCAACAGAACCCTCCAACGATCAAGTCAGCTCTTCTTATCAATAGGAATGAAATGCTCAAGAAAGAGTTCAGCAGAATTTCAAAAAAAAAAAGAGAGCTTAGAAAAAACGTATCTGAAGGATTTCTTTTTATGGACGGAACCTATAACGGATTAACAGTGACAACCATATCGTCCGCTAGTGGACTGTTCGTCGGTTGAAAGAGATCTTATCTCCAACCGAGATTGAAGAAGATCTAATCTCCTATTGAAGTTGACGTTGAAGCTCGGAAAAGATCTTATCTCCAGCCGAAATTAAAAGAGATCTTATCTCCTATTAACGTTGAAGTTAAAGCTCGAAAAAGATCTTATCTCCAGCTGAGGTTGAAGAAGATCTTATCTTCTATTGACGTTGATGTTAAAGTTGAAGCTCGGGGGAGATCTTATCTCCAGCCGAAGTTGAAGGAGATCTTATCTCTTGTTGAAGTTAGCGTTGAAGCTTGAAAAAGACCTTATCTCCAGCTGAGGTTGAAGGAGATCTTATCTCCTATTGATATTGACGCTGAAGTTGAAGTTCGAAAAATATCTTATCTTCAACCGAGGTTGAAGGAGATCTTATCTCCTATTGACGTTGAAGTTGAAGCTTGGAAGAGATCTTATCTCCAACCGAGGTTGAAGAAGATCTTATCTTCTATTGAAGGGTTGGAGCTTGGAGAAGATCTTATCTCGAGCCGAGATTGAAGGAGATCTTATTTTTTATTGACATTGACGTTGAAGTTCAGAGGAGATCTTATCTCCAGCTGAGTCAGAGTCTCTCTTCTCATCTTGTCTAAAATGAACGAGGCCTTCGACTTTGCTCACATTAGGACGAGGTTCTCCTTTTGTTTCTAACGGACTATAAGGGTACATAAGGGCCATTGTTAGAGCCTCTCTCCTCATCTCGTCTAAAATGAACGAGGTCTTCGATTTTGCTCATGATAGAACGAGGTTCTCCTCCTGTTCCTAACGGACTACAGGGATGCATAAGGGTCGTTGTCAGGGCCTCTGTCCTCATTTCATCTAAAATGAATAAGGGCTTCGACTTTGCTCACGTTAGGACAAGATTCTCCTCCTATTTCTAACGGACTGTAGGGGTGCATAAGGGTCATTGTCAGAGTCTCTCCTCTCATCTCGTCTAAAAATGAACGAGGCCTTCGACTTTGCTCACGTTAGGATGAGGTTCTCATCCTATTTCTAACGGACTGTAGGAGCACATAAGGGCCATTGTTAGAGCCTCTCCTCTCATTTCGTCTAAAATGAAAGGTCTTCGACTTTGCTCATGTTAGGATGAGGTTCTCCTCCTGTTCCTAACGGACTGTAGGGGTACATAAGAACCATTGTCAGAGCCTCTCCACTTATCTCATCTAAAATTAACGAGGCCTTCGACTTGCTCATGTTAGGACGAGGTTCTCCTTCTGTTCCTAATGGACTGTATCGACTTACTCATATTAGAATGAGGTTCTCCTTCTGTTCCTAACATGACCTCTATTAATTGCTTCTTCTCTATCATCATATAGTTTTTGTACCAAGAAACCATAATATTAAAATGGAGGAGTTTTATTGAAGAAAAATTATTGGTAGTACATCCTCAGAAATTCTAAGATAGTGGGAGCGTTGTTCTACCGAGCTCCTTCAAGTGATAAGTTTCGGATCGGACGACCTCCTCTATTTCATACTGGCCTTCCTAATTCGGGACAAGCTTTCCCTAGCTCTGAGGCTAAGAGATGGCGGCTCGTCGAAGCACTAAGTCCCCCAGAGATGGTGTTGATGATGTCGAGAGGTGGCCGATCTCCTTGTTGTTCCTTTCTCTTTGGTGGTTCTGGCTGCGATAGTGCTCTCGACTGATCTTCACTTGCTTCAGATCAATATTTGAGGAATTGACCCAGCCGACCTCTCTTGATGAGCTCCTCAATCTCATTTTAGAGCTGAATGCATTCTTCAGTATCATGGTTGTGGTCATGATGGTAGAGGTAGTATTTACTAGGATTGCGCTTGCCAGGGTGACTGCGCATCCTTTCAGACCTCGGCAGTTGCTCCTTGATCTCCATCAACACTTACATTTTTAGAGCATTGAGGGGGACATAGTTGTGAAACCTTCTGAGGAAAGAACTTCTTTGCGCCCTTCCATCGAAGCTTCTTTGACGATGAGTTCGAGGAGGAGTTCGGACTCGCTTACGCTCGGAGGAAGTCCATGAGCACGGTCGAACTTCATTCGGTCCTCCATCAACCATGGGTTTACTAGACTCGCCCGACTGCTGATCTTCTGCGGCTTTCTCATCTTTCAATTTAAAGGCTTCTTCCACTCGAACATATCCTTTAGCCCGAGTTAGCAGATCGGCAAAGTCCTTGGGATACTTCTTCTTCAGGAAGAACAATAAATCATTCTTCTAAAGATCGCTCTTGAGTGCGGCCATTACAACAGACTGATCCAGATTTCGGACCTCTAATGCAGCAGCGTTAAATCGGATGACATAAGTTCGGATAGATTCTTTCTTCTGCTCGATATTCATCAGAAAATTTGAATCTTGATGTGGACATCGGCTGCTGACGAAGTGAGCCGCAGACTGTTGGCTCATCTGATCAAAGAAGAAGATCGTATCCGACTTCAACGTCGAGTATCAATTTTTTACTACCTTTAAGGTAGACTAAAATGCTCGACATAAGATGATGTCTGATGTGCCATGAAGCAGCATCATGATTCGGAAGGCCTCCAGGTGATCGATCAGATCAAAGGTTTCATCGTAGCTTTTAAATTAGAGAGAGCTTGAAGTTCGACGAAATGAGCTATTGCATAATTCGAAGAGAGAAAGAAAGATCGATGTAGACGTCGTCATGATGAGTCAGAACGATGTGGTGGAGTTCCTCGATCCGTTGGTCCATCTTCTGTAGTTTTTGATCGAAAACGTCATCTCGATCGCAGATCTTGGAAGGCTTCCAACTGTAGATGGAAAAGATTTCTTTCGGAGAAGAATCACGATTCGAACAAGGATCCTCTGCTTTCTATTTCTCCTTTTCAGGGGCGACGGGTATGCTTGCCCAAGTGATCTTTCTTGGGACTGATTCTTGACATCCCAATGGTGGATTTTCTGACGAAATCACCGTCAGGGGCTACCGCATGACTTGCACCATCTCGGCGAGGCCCTGAATCCGCTGCATCAGCAGGTTAAACTGCTTCGGATTTACCATGATCGTCGGTGGTGGAGGAGGTTGAAGTGCCGGCACTGAAGTAGGAACGGATGGATCTAGCTCGGATCTGACGGCAGAAACGGTAGATCTTCAGATAGTCGCCTTCTTTGGAGGCATTTCTTGAGATTGAGGGAGTGGATGGAGATGAACCTTAGAAAAGAACATCCATAAAATCAGTTGAGCACTCCTTTAAGAATAAGGGTACCTCAAAAATAGAGGGCCCCTCCTTCTAGTGCCAATCCTTTTGGTACAGAATCTGGTTGACGCCGAACCGAGCTAGAGTTGAGGAAGAAAAGGCCGCTGTCGGTGACCTATAAAATAAAGTTCCGTTCAGAGTCGGTGGTGGTGGCTCCGACATGACCCTCCGACGATCAAGTCAGCTCTTCTGGCCAACAGGAATCATGCTCAGGAAAGAGTTCAGTAGAGTTTCGGAAAGAAGAAGAGAGCTTAAAAAAAATATATCTGGAGGATCCCTTTTTATGGATAGAGCCTGTAGTGGATTGATAGTGACAGCCATACCGTCTGGTAATAGGCCGCGTAGGGTTTGGTATGAAGATGAAGAGGTATCGTCTGTAATAGATTGATAGTGATAGCCATAATCGTCCGGTAGTGGACTACTCAGGGCCGTATGAGATTTGCTATGGAGAGAGGTGTCGCCTGACTGATGTGCCCATTCGTCGAGATTTAATAGTCGAAGTTCGGAGGAAGCAGGTGTTGGTTGGTGAAGAACTTTAACATATATCAATTCTAGAGGAGTTCGGACTCTTAAAGAAAAATACAGCTACAGGAGATCATCCAGAAGAAATGCTAGTTGAAATCTGTAAGTAATCCACTAGAGAAATCCGACTGAAGAAAAAGTTCGAAAGAAGTTCGGCTCTTAGAGGTATCCGACTGAAGTAGAAGTCTGGAAGGAGTTTGGCTCCTGAAAGAGTTTAGTTGTTAAAGGAGTTCGGCCGGGATCCGACCGCTGGAGGAGTTCGACAGGGATCCAATCGCTAGAGGAAGAATTTTCGATCGAATCTCTTCCATGATTATCAGTTGTATTAGGTTAAGCATCATACTGGACTTCGACGGAAGCGAGGTTTATTCCCAACAATATCTAACTAGTATTAAATTAAAAAATTATCTTGTTGATTATTATCTATACATGTTAAAAGGTGTATAGATTGACAATTAATAGATTTGAGTAATCAAAATATGGTCTAACATTATTTCACATATTCATTTTTATATCCATTTAATGAGCAGGTTATGGAGACATTTTTACATTTGATTTTTTTTTTTTAACATTTTTGTTATGTAGAGTACATGATTAATGAAATGGATCCACAAATTAGATATTTGATTATTTTGGACCCGATTTAATATATATCTTCTCTTTAAAATACTAAAACTCATCATATTTAAAATTATATGGATGGTTAGACAAAGTGTGGACGGATCATAGGGACGTGTCTTTAGCTGTCGACAACGTGGAATTGGGTTAAAGAAATGGAAAGTTGTATTTGAAAAGTCGAGGAAAATGAAAGATTGTTCTGGTATAAAGAAACTTAATAATATCCCGTTTGATAAAATAAGCTAGAGATAGTGGAAGGAAGGGCATTTTTATCCACCGGACAGCCTACACACTTGCCTTGGCTGTTCCAGCCGTGTCTACTTCACTGAGGCGTAGGGCCACCATCCCTCCACTGCACTTGGAATTTTGGTTGATCGATGGAATGGGCCCCGTTGAAATGGAGCCGCAGGCGATTTCTTGCCGACATCTAGCCAACTTGTGTTCGCTGGACGTACATGCAATATGTTTTCCTGCAGCGATTTGCTACGAAATTTTAGAAGTTCCAAGGCACCTAATACCGCCAAAACTTGGTCCCTAAGATAGAAACAGCGCCGATCGGACTGCACGAAAAGAACAAATATGTTGGCCAATGATCCGAAGGACACGGTAGATCTATGGCACTCAGAAAAAAGAAAGTTGTCGATCTAATAACCGTCCTGAAAGTCTGAATTCTAAAAAATAAATATATAAAAATAAATATTGGTATGAAATCTGATTGTCATCGAAAAAATGCTAGAGTCAGAGAAGATGAGATCGCGGTCGGTGACCTGAAAAATAAGTCTCGTTCAGAGCTCGGAGTGGCGGATTCGGTAAAATCCTCCGATGGTTAAATTAGCTTTTCTGATCAACAGAAATAGAGTGCTCGGTCAAAAAAGTTACAGAATTTTTGGAAGAAAGAAGAGAGCCTAGAGAAAACGTATCTGGAGAGTCTCTTTTATAAACGGAGTCTATAATAAAAATAACCGTAACTGTCGGATAGTGGGCCGCTCGAGGCCACATAAAGTTTGTTACAGAAGATAGTATTTATTGTCGTGAGATACCAGTCCGTTTGAGATTTGATAGTAAAAGTTTGAAGGGATGGGCGTTGGTTGGTGATGACCTTTGAGCTGTATCAATTCTAGAGGAGTTTGGACTCCTCTAAGATAGTTCGGATGTTGGTCGGTTCATACCGTGCATGAGATCGGACTCGTGCGGAGACCTTCCTGGATGACTGCGGGGAGTTCGACCGTTGGAGGAGTCCGAAAGGAGTTCGGCCGCTGAAGGAGTCCGGAAGGAGTTCGACTGCTGGAGGAAGAATTTTCAATCGAAGCTCTTCTGTGATTAATAGTTACATTAGGCTAAGCATCAAACTGGAGCGAGGTTTATCCCCAACAATAGTCCCCCTACTCTCGAATTTGAAATTTGAAGGAAGAAAGAAAAAAAGCGATGGCCGAAGTTCGGTCCTAGGTTCTCGCGCTTATCAGGACGAGACGTTTTGATATTTACCATGCTGACATCGAAACTTTCTGTCTGAAATAAGTCCAAAAAGATAGCACTTTGAATCTCCTGCCAAAACTCTACCACAAGCTCGGTGCCATAAAAACTCCACCCATCACCGCTTTTCTATCATGATGAGTGGGACATGCGGCGCACGCAGACCGGCCGAAGTTGATCCACAATCATAACTGCTTCGGATTGTCTCTAGCTATTTAAGGCCTTCTTCTATTGTTCGAAAGTCATCCCTGCCCGAGTCTTCTTCTTCCTTCGGCCTCTGTTCGTCTTCTTTCCGTGGGTCTCATTCTTCTCTCGCCTTTCTGAGCTTCGGACATCCTTTCAATTGATCCTCATCATGTTCATCATCCTTTCATCCTCCTCGGACAGTTTAGGTCAGTTTCCTAACCCTTCTCTTAGGTTATTCATACTTATCATTTCTGGCTCCTTGTCTTTCCGAACTTTTTTTTTGAGGGGGGGGTTATTGGGGTTCATCTTGATCCAAATGTCTTCCGAAACCTCTCACTCTATCGGTTCGTAAGGCTCGTCTGGACCAACTTTCTTTGATTCTGCACCCCTGGCCAAGCTAGAACCTAGGAATATGTTCCGCTCGTCTTTCCCTTCAGACACCATCCCATCCATCCTTACCCCGAACGATTTTTTTCTGATCCGAATCCAATATGGAATTCCTCCAGAATATGACCTTGAACTCCCCAGCTCCGACGACCGGATCAGTTCTCTCCCGACCGACTGATTTTGTTTGTACTTAGAAGCTTTGCGTGCTGGGCTTAGATTCCCGCTACCTCCATTTATAGTCGTCCTCTTCCAGTTTTTAAATATCTTTTTCACATCTATCGTACCGAACTTTTTTCGGTTCGTCATAGGTTTTCTCTCTTTTTGTCAATTGACCGAAGTCCAGCCAATCATTTCATTTTTTAAGAATTTCTATACTTTTAAGTGTCATCCTTCCGTGAAGGATTAGTATTACTTTTCCCCCCAGGTCAGCAAGAAGGGGTTATTAAAATGTGCCCCTTCTTCCATTCACAACTAAAAGAAAAAGTACTTTTTTGTACATTGCCTGACCTTGCCATTAGGTCATCCTTTATGAAGTTACATTAGAGAGTCAGTTCGTCGAGCTCCTAGCTTAGATGGAGCCAACCTTGATTCTTCCGATAAACTCAAGATGTATCGAGATCCTTCTCTTCCCGACCTTCTAAAGAAACAGACCTTGCTCAACCTGGGTCTGAGTCCCCACGATCCTACTGGTACATCTTTTGATTTTTGAATCTACACAGTTTCGTGCACATGTATTGCTACTGACCACTCTTCTTTTCCTACCACAGAAATGGATGCACAAGCTGCCAAGATGCTTACCAAAGAGCTCTTCACCAGGAAGAGGAAGGGGAAGGCACAAGAAGATGGCTCAAAGAAGGTGAAGGTTGGTGTTTCCAACTCTGGAGTCTTCGCCCCCACTGCCGCTGCATTTGAGATCATCGTCGACACCGAGATTCCCCCAACTATCGAGGTTCACACCGCTAGCACAGGCTCAGCGCCTTCCATGCCCTCAGGTCCCTCCAGCAGGGATCAGGTTTTGGAGCTCTCTATCAGGAAAGGGATAGGAGAGGGAAGGAAAAAGAAAGCCATTGTGAAAATGTTCTGCAAGGCTTGCTTAGGTGGACCAGATAGCAACGACAACGAACGAGGGGATGATCCCTTCAACAACTCGGAGATCGTCCGAAAACTTGCCGACAGGTTTACCATGCCCGAGGTGGTGGATCAGATGGCCGACCTGGACCCACGGCAGCTCATCTGGAGTTCTCTTGGAACCATCCTCAAGCTAATTATTTCCTTGCTCGACTCTTTCTTTTTCTCTCCTTCTTTTCTCTCTCTCTGTTTTTTTTAACATCGATTGTTTATTGCAGTTGGGTCACCAGATGCTCGCTCACATCAAGAGAATGCGTCGTCAGGAGGCGGAGGCACAGAAGGCTCAGGAGGACCTTCGAGCCAAGGTCCGTCATCTTCAAGAGAGGGTCAACGAGGTCGAGCTTCTTGCCAAGGAGAAGGTGGCGGACATCAGAAGTCTTCAGGATGCGCTCCGCGAGGAGGAGTTTGCCTCAGCCGGACTGAAGGCTGCACTGGCCCTGGAGGAGGAGAGGAGGAAGGAAGCCAAAAATAGGATCGCCGAACTGAAGACCCAAATGACGAAGTCGATCTTGGAGGCAATGACCCGAGCCGTGGAAGAGCTCATGACCTCTCCCAAGATGCGGAACCTGAACGTCGAGTTCGGATAGAAAGCATTTATCAAAGATTTCGAGCTCTACGAAGGCAGGATAGCTCGAAGGTTCTCTGAGCTCGACCTTAGCTTTCTAGAGGAGGAGGAAGATGACGTGGAGGCGGGACTGTCTAATACTGTAGTTGATCTTTCCTTCGATGAGCTCGCTTCTGATCCATCTGAACCTACCGTAGAGGCACCCAAGCCAGTTCGAAAATCTGAGGCGGTCAGGAGCAATCCGGCTCCATCCTCCGAGGTTGAGATCCTCGAGTAGTTATACTTTTTTATTTTTTATGTCTTATAATCAAAAGTTTTGATTAAATGAAGTAATTTTTTTTTCATATCCTTGAGCGCTTTTTATATCTCGAATGCAATCTCCCACCATCGCTAATCTACTACCTCAGGAGATTTCGATAAAGCCCTTGATAAAGAACCTGAGAAAAAAAGTTCATCTTCTAAGGAAGAAGTTGAAGAAGATGGAGGATGACCTTCGAGCCTCACGAAAGAATGCTTCTGAGGCGACCAAAGAGGTCACTTACCTCCGAGGCTTGCATATGAAGGAAGTGGTGAGCTTTAGTATCCGGAAGGACAGCTTCGAGAAGAAGGTCATCGAACTCAAAAAAAATGCTAGCGATAAGTCCTAGGCACTGATAGCGAAGATCAGCTCTCTTGAAGTTGACCTGAAAGATGTTGAAAAAAAGATCCATCTTCTAGAAGGGAGCTCGCCGTGGTCTATTAAGAAGGCTCGGTATGACTCGAATTGGTCAATAAAGTTCTCTCAGCTTTAAAAGCAGCTACAAGATACTGAGGACCGACATAATAGCTTCCAAGTGACCTAGGCGAAGAAGATGTCCAGGCTTAAAGGCAAGCTCAAGATTGTCAGAGATAAGATAGCTCATCTTCGAAAGCGACTGCACAATAACTGAAGAGCTAGCGCGAGTGCTGAGTTGGAGGAGATGGCCTCCTTGAAGAGGACCATTGGCAAGATTTCAAAGGTAGTTGGGATGGAGCAGGCCAAGGTTCAACGGCTGAAGCTTCAACTCGTCTGTGAACATCGGGCTGTTGAGGATGCGGAGGCCGAGTCTGAAATTTTAAGAAGACAGCGGTAAGATCTCGAGGGTAAGTTTCAGCTCTCCAATAGAATGTATGTAGATGGTCTCTTCCAAAAGAAGAAACTTGAGGAGGTGATCCTTAGGCTAAAGCAGGCCTTAGTGATGGTCGAAATCGGCAGTCCGAAGTCCGAAGAATCCAGTTCGCCTTAAAGCTTTGGCCTCTTCCCCCTCTTTCTTTTTTTTTTTTCAGTGTAATCGGCCTTGTCGGCCTATGCTTTGCTTGTAATTAACTCATTTTTATAATGAAATAATATATTTTTTATAATTTTTATTTTGCATGAACCTAAGGCCTATTTGCGGCCTTACCTTCTTTACCTGATTTTTTTTCTGTCGTTTTCTTATAAAATGCTTGTTGCGGAGTCAAGCTCGTTGTGGACGTCGGACTTGTTGTGGGCGTCGAACTAGGACCTCTATTGTAGATCAGAAAAAGATTCTGCCTTTTGCATTTGATGTAGTTAGATCGTCATGAGAAAATAAGTATAAGAATTCTCCACCAAGCTTCTTCCTTCTCCACATCTTCGATCTACGAGGTTCTGACTTTCGCTCATATTAGGATGAGGCTTTTCTTCTATTCTTAACATGACTTATGGAGGTGCGTTAGGATCATCGGTAGGATCTTTCCCTCCATCCTATCTTATACAGATGTGGTCATCGATTTTGCTCATGTTATGATGAGATTTTTCTTCTATTCCTAATATAGCTCGTGGGGGGACATTTTGGGCCATTGACAGGACCTCTCCCCCCATCTTGTATTAAGTAGACGAGGTCTTCAACTTTGCTCATGTTAAGATGAGGTTCTCCTTTTATTTCTAATGGACTATAGGAGCACATTACGGCCATTGTCAGGGTCTTTTCACTTATCTTGTTTAAAATGAACGAGGCCTTCAACTTTGCTCATGTTAGGACAAGGTTCTCTTCCTATTTCTAATAGGTTGTAGGAGCACATTAGGGCCATTGTCAGGATCTCTCCCCTCATCTCGTCTAAAATGAACGAGGCCTTCGACTTTACTCATGTTAGGATGAGGTTTTTCTCTTGTTTCTAACGGACTGTAGAAAAATATTAGGACCATTGTCAGGGCCTCTCCCTCATCTCATCTAAAATGAATGAGGCCTTCGACTTTGCTCACGTTAGGATGACGGTTCTCCTCCTATTTCTAATGGACTGTAGGGGCACATTAGGATCCGTTGTCAGGACCTCTCCCCTCATCTTATCTAAAATGAATGAGACCTTCGACTTTGCTCACGTTAGGATGAGGTTCTCCTCCTGTTTCCTAACGGATTGTAGGAGGCACATTAAGGACCATTGTCAGGCCTCTTCCTCATCTCGTCTAAAATAAATGAGGCCTTCGACTTTGCTCATATTAGGATGAGGTTCTCCTCCTATTCCTAATGGATTGTAGGGAAACATTAAGGACCGTTGTCAGGAACTCTTCCTTCATCTCATCTAAAATGAACGAGGCCTTCGACTTTGCTCACGTTAGGAGGAGGTTCTCCTCCTATTCCTAACGGACTGTAGGAGCACATTAGGGCCATTATCAGAGCCTCTTCCCTCATCTCGTCTAAAATGAACGAGGCCTTCGACTTTGCTCATATTATGATGAGGTTCTCCTCCTATTCCTAATGAACTATAGGGGCACATTAGGACCATTGTCAGGGCCTCTCCCCTCATCTCGTTTATAATGAACGAGGCCTTTAACTTTGCTCACATTAGGATGAGATTCTCCTCCTATTTCTAATGGACTGTATTTATCGTGAGATCAAGTTTGGAGGGTAGTCCTCCTTTATCACCGGTATACAACAAAGATTAGGATGTTGAAGTAGAAAGATTTTATTATAATTAAATCATCAATAATACATTCACAGATTTTTTGAATTCCATGATCGAGGTAGGTCTCCCCTCTCGAGTTTTTTCAAGTAGTACATCCCAGGTCGGACTACCTCCGTGACCTCGTATAGTCCTTCCTAATTTGGGATAAGCTTTTCCTAGCTCTGAGACTGAGAGATGGTGTCTCGCTGAAGCACCAAGTCCCCGACTCTGAATATTTTACCTCTGACTCTGGAGTTATAGTATCGGACCATCCTTCGTCTGTAAGCTGTCATCCGAACTTGGACTTCCTCTCTTTTTTCTTCTAGTAGGTCGAGGTTGGCTTTGAGGTCCAGTGGGTTATGTTGTTCGTTGAAGGCCATTATCCGCATCGATGAAAGTTTAAGTTCGATCGAGATGACTGCCTCTGTACCAAAAGCTAAGACGAACAGTGTTTCTTCAGTCGGAAGTCTTTGGATAGTGCGGTATGCCCACAGAACATGATAGAGTTTGACCGCTCAGGCCCCTCTTGCTCTTTCGAGTCTTGTCATGATGTCTTGCAATAGGCTCTGATTAGTCACTTCAGCTTCCTCATTTGCCTGTGGGTGAACTACCGACGTGAAGCGATGGAAGATATTTAGATCTTCATAGAACTCAGCAAATCTCGTCCCAGCAAACTATCGCCTATTATCTGTTATGAGAATTCAGGACAGACTAAACCGACAGACGATTAATTTTCAGATGAAGTTTCGTACCTTGGCCTCAGTAATTTTTGCTAGTGGTTTGGCTTCGATCCATTTGGTGAAGTAGTCGATCGCAACCAAAAAAAACTTTCGTTGTCCGAACGTCATTGGAAAAGGGCCAAGTATATCAATTCTCCACTACGCAAATGGCCAAAGTGTGCTTAATGAAGTAAGCTCAGAGGCTGGCTGTCTTTGTATATTTGTATTTCTCTGACAGTGGTCACATTTCTTGACATACTCTACAGAATTATAGTACAAGATCGACCAATAGTAGCCTTGTCGAAGTAGTCTTTGTGACAGGGATCTGGCTCCTACATGACTTCCATAAATTTTCTCGTGCACTTCTCATAATGCAAAGTCGGCCTCTGAAGATCAAAAATATCTCAATAGCGATAGCGAATATGATCTTTTATACAACTTACCCTCATACAAAATGTACTGAGAGGCTTAATTCCTGAGTTTTAAACTTCTTTCGGATCATGAGGAAGAACTCCCTCCTTAAGATATGCAACTAATGGGTCAATCCAGCTCGGCTCGAGCTCCATCTGCATAACAAGCTGTGACTCCTCTGAGCTTGGATATTTTAGAGTTTCAAAAAGTACTTCTTTGAACAGTTCGGTTGGGGCTAAAGTAGCTAATTTAGAGTGGAGATCGGCTCTTGTATTTTCTGCCCTCGAAATCTATTGAATGTCAAAACTGTCGAAGGTCAGAGTTAAATTTTTTACCTTCTCAAGGTATTTCATCATACTTTCCTCCCGTGCTTCATAGTTATCACTAACTTAGCCGACCACTAAAGGACTATAGGGACACATTAGGATCGTTGTCAGGACCTCTCCCCTCATCTCGTCTAAAATGAACGAGGCCTTCAACTTTGCTCACATGAGGATGAGGTTCTCTTCCTGTTCCTAACGGACTGTAGGGGCACATTAGGACCGTTGTCAGGGCCTCTCCCCTCATCTCATCTAAAATGAACGAGGCCTTCAACTTTGCTCACATTAGGATGATATTCTCCTCCTATTCCTAATGGACTGTAGGGACACATTAGGATCATTGTCAGGACCTCTCCCCTCATCTCATCTAAAATGAACGAGGCCTTCGACTTTGCTCACGTTAGGACGAGATTCTTCTCCTGTTCCTAACGGATTGTAGGGGCACATTAGGATCATTGTCAGGGCCTCTTCCCTCATCTCGTCTAAAATGAACGAGGCCTTCGACTTTGCTCATGTTAGGATGAGGTTCTCCTCCTGTTCCTAATGGACTATAGGGGCACATTAGGATCATTGTCAGGACCTCTCTTCTCATCTCATCTAAAATGAATGAGGTCTTCAACTTTGCTCATGTTAGGACGAGGTTCTCCTCCTATTCCTAACGGACTGTAGGAGCACATTAGGGCCATTATCAGGATCTCTCTCCTCATCTCGTCTAAAATGAATGAGGTCTTCGACTTTGCTCACATTAGGATGAGGTTCTCCTCCTGTTTCTAACGGACTATAGGAGCACATTAGGACCATTGTCAGGGCCTCTCACCTCATCTCGTCTATAATGAACGAGGCCTTTGACTTTGCTCATGTTAGGACGAGGTTCTCCTCCTATTCCTAATGGACTGTATTTATTGTGAGATCAAGTTTGGAGGGTAGTCCTCCTTTATCACCGGTATATAACAAAGATTAGGATGTTGAAGTAGAGAGATTTCATTATAATTAAATCATCGATAATACATTCATAGATTTTTTGAATTCCATGATCAAGGTAGGTCTTCCCTCCCGAGTTTTTTCAAGTAGTACATTGGACTACCTCCGTGACCTTATAGGGTCCTTCCTAATTTGGGATAAGCTTTCCGTGGCTCTGAGGCTGAGAGATGGTATCTCGCTGAAGCACCAAGTCCCCCACTCTGAATATTTTACCTCGGACTCTGGAGTTATAGTATCGGGCCATCCTTCATCTGTAAGCTATCATCCGAACTTAGGCTTCCTCTCTTTTTTCTTCTAGTAGGTCGAGGTTGGCTCTGAGGTCCTATGGGTTATGTTGTTCGTTGAAGACCATTACCCACACCGATGGAAGTTTAAGTTCGATCGAGATGACTGCCTCTGTACCAAAAGCTAAGATGAACGGTGTTTCTTCAGTCAGAAGTCTTTGGGTAGTGCGGTATGCCCACAGAACATGATAGAGTTCGACCGCTCAGGCCCCTCTTGCTCTTTCGAGTCTTGTCATGATGTCTTGCAATAGGCTCCGATTGGTCACTTCAGCTTTCTCATTTGCCTGTGGGTGAACTACCGATGTGAAGCAATGGAAGATATTTAGATCTTCACAGAACTCAGCAAATCTCGTTCCAGCGAACTATCGCCAATTATCTGTTATGAGAATTCAGGACAGACTAAACCAATAGACGATTGATTTCCAGATGAAGTTCCATACCTTGGCTTCAGTAATTTTTGCTAGTGGTTCGGCTTCAATCCATTTGGTGAAGTAGTCGATCGCAACCAAAAAAAACTTTCATTGTCCGAACGTCATTGGAAAATGGCCAAGTATATCCATTCTCCACTACGCAAATGGCCAAGGTGTGCTTAATGGAGTAAGCTCGAAGGCCGGCTACCTTTGTATATTTGCATTTCTCTGACAGTGGTCATATTTTTTGACATACTCTACAGAATTATGGTACAAGATCGATCAATAGTAGTCTTGCCGAAGTAGTCTTTGTGACGGGGATCTGGCTCCTACATGACTTCCATAAATTTTCTCATGTACTTCTCATAATGCAAAGTCGGCCTCTGAAGATCAAAAACATCTCAATAGCGATAGCGAATATGACCTTTTATACAACTTGCCCTCATACAAAACGTACCGAGAGGCTTGATTTCTGAGTTTTTGAGCATCTTTCGGATCATGAGGAAGAACTCTCTCCTTAAGATATGCAACTAACGGGTCAATCCAGCTCAGCTCGAGCTCCATCTGCATAACAAGTTGTGACTCGTCTGAGCTTGGGCATTTTAGAGTTTTAAAAAATACTTCTTTGGACAGTTCGGCTGGGGCTAAAGTGGCCAATTTAGAGAGGAGATCGGCTCTTATATTTTCTGCCCTCAGAATCTATTGAATGTCAAAACTGTCGAAGGGGAGTTAAATCTTTTACTTTCTCAAGGTATTTCATCATACTTTTCTTCCGTGCTTCATAGTTGTCACTAACTTAGCCGACCACTAATTAAAAATCACCGTAAATTTGAAACCGATTTACTTTTAACTCTCTTGCTATTTTTAATCCGACGATTAGTGCTTCATATTCGGCTCCATTATTAGTTGCAAGAAATTCGAAGCGTAGCGCGTATTCGGCAATGACTCCCTCGGGATTGACTAAGACCAATCCCATGCCTGCTCCAATGGAGTTGGACGAACCATCGACGTACAGGCTCAAAAACCTTCAAAAAGGTCGGCACTCTCTTCGGAGAGGTTTGGTTGAAACCACGGGGTGCCGGTCTCATCCTGTTCAAGCTCAGCTTCATCTGAAATGGTACATTCTGCTACAAAATCTGTCAATATCTGAGCTTTGATCGATGGCCGAGGTTGATAATTAATGTCAAACTTCATGAGTTCGATTGTCCATTTCTCAATTCTTCCGAAAGCATCCATTCGATGAAGGACTGCTTTTATTGGTTGATCCGTGAGGACCGTTATGTTGTATCCCTGAAAGTAAGGTCGAAGTTTTCTGGCAATGATTAGAAGAGAGTAAGTTAATTTTTCTAAGAGTACGTGGTCTCTACATCCCTCAGGACCCGACTTACATAGTAGACTGGTCGCTGCATCTTTGCTTCCTCCTTGACCAGGACTGCTGCCAAGGCCTCCGGAAAGGCTGCTAGATACAAGAACAATTTTTCTCCGGATTCAGGCTTAGCTAGCAGTAGAGGTGAGCCGAGGTAATTTTTGAGCTCCTCAAACGTTCGTTGGCACTCTATCGTCCAATGGAAGTTCTTTGGTTGCTTGAGAACTTGGAAGAAGGGCATGCATCGCTCGGCCGATCTTGAGATGAAGCGATTTAGGGACGCCACTTTTTCAGTTAGGCGCTGAACTTCTTTGATCATTTTTGGAGCAGTCATCTCCTGAATAACTTAGACTTTTTCTGAATTTGCTTCGATCCCGCGCCTCTACACCATAAACCTAAGAAACTTCTCCGAGGTCACACCAAAGGCGCACTTGATTGGATTCAGCTTCATTTTATATTTTTTTAGCACACTGAAGGTCTCTTCGAGGTCGGTGATGTGGTTTATTGAAGCTCGACTTTTGATGAGCATATCATCCACATACACATCCATGTTGCGGCCGATCTGCTCTTTGAAGATCTTGTTGATCAGGCATTGGTATGTTGTCCCTGCATTCTTGAGTCCAAAAGGCATAACTCTGTAACAGTCAAGACCACAATCACTTTCAACTTAGGAATTAGACTGGAGTTGAGTAAAGTGCTCGATCACTTTCAACTTTCCTTATCTGGATTTGCGTATGAATCAGAGTCCAACTAAAATAGGTCATTTTGATACCATATGTTAGCCAACGTTTGGGTAATCGGATTTGAGCTATATGGGCACCTAACCTATTTGCACCGATAAGTTCATGAGTGGCTTAACTAATTGCAGTGATCGAGCAGCAGGCAATACGATGGATTCCCGTAATCCTCTCCACCTTGGAATGGAATTTGATGTGCATTACACACCACCTATATGGCATGGAAGTCAGACCATCAAGTTCGATCTTTGAATGTGAGAGGATCGATCCAATTCTTTTCTTCTCAACTTGTTAGACGGTCCATCACTCCTATCTCATCCATGGAAAAATCCTTTATTTTGAAGGTCCAGGACACTGATAATTGTTCAAGATCACATCAGATAGGTCAACAACTCTCGTATAAACGCTTTAGTTTTTAGATATCGCATGCATGGTATCGAGTCTACCGATCCTTGTTATCCAACAAAACTTTCGTGCTTCCGCTTCCTAATCCGTGCATCACATTTTGTTACGAATCTTGTCTCTCGGGATCTATACATGAGAGGTGTTAAAGAATAACAATATCAGAACTCTTGTAGTGCTTTACATATTTTGCGCCTATCCATCTAAACATCCGAGCCATCAGCAAATGAGAAGGGCTTGGGATGAATTACATGATAGTAAGAACAGAGATTGGGCTAGGCGTCAAAATCAGAGTTGCCATCGTTTCTCTTTGCTTCTGTGTACCCGATCTGCTATATATCGTCTTTTTTTACTCTAAAACTATGATTGTAATTTAATTAAAAATGTGTTTCTTAAGTGCAGGCAAAAATGAAGAAGAAAAAAAAAAAAATGGATTCATGATAGGTGACTTTGCAATATCATAATTAACTAGTCCATCATATTTAATAATAAATCAAAGAATTACACCAATTCTCCTTGGCCACCTGCTAAGGAAACTTTTCGTGTTCATTTTACAAGAGCTGCGTAACATTGCTCAAATAAAACAGTGATTAGAGGAAACCAAACTTGGAACTCTGGCTCATCACCATCCCAGCTTAAAACTAAATGTGTCTCTCCCATCCATGATGCATTTTCACCCTCCACTTCGCTAGAGAATGTTCAATGCATGACGATATAAGGTGACTTAGCCATTTCCCACAACACCCAAGTGGAATGCATGAGTACGTCACTCCGACACCACATAGACACAAGAGGATCCACTACCATCCCACTCTCCAGGCATTTTGGCATTCGGAAATTGATTCTTCATTTAACCAACTCTCTCGAGGCTCAAATCGTGGACGTGAGGATGGGGTTAATGGCATGCGACCACCTGGGTGATATACTGCACTCCTCTTTCTACCCTACACTCCTCTTTTATAAGATTTTGATCTTTATTTTCTTTAAATAAATTATTTTTTTATATTTTTTCATAATTCTTCATAAATATTTTTTTGTTTGGTATTTATTTTGAATCTCGGGCCAGCACGATCGATCTGCCACATGTAGTTTGTTATTCTACATGGTATCAAAGCTAAGATCTTAAGATTGACATCTTATGTGTTTTTGGCTTTGCATGATATTAGAGCTCTAGGTTTGGAGGGTGATTGAGCAGTTTGCAGCTTTGATCATATTTATTCGAAGCATAGTTTTTTTGGAGCAGCAACTTGATTATGTTTGTAGCTTGGCATAATTAAAGAGCTTTTAGTAATTTGCTATGCAATGGTGCAAGCATGTAAACTTTTATTTGATGATTCAAGAGATAAATCATTATAGCTGATGCTAGTACCTTCTCTATTAATGGGTTCATGCATATGATGCCTGGCCTTACTAACATTAATATGCCTATTTTTGCTACTACCTCTTCTCTTTATAAATTAAACAATACCTATTATGCATATTGAAAGGCTCTTGTAAAACTTATTTGATAGGTTAAGATTTATGAGATATTTTAGATGAGTTCGAGATGATGCCAATAGATGAGATTGCGAGAAGAAGATGAAATCTGAAATCTATAAAAGATAACATAGATTCTTCAAATTTTAATTGATAAAGAAAAGTATCCCCATATTCAGTATGTATAGGAGTCGGAGGAAGTATGAGATATTCTTACAACTGTCTACTTAAACTATGGCAATTAAAAAAATTACAAACGAAAATTATCTAAAGAGTGGATTATGGTTCCAAACTTTCCTAAAAATTTAAAAAAAATAAAAATGATTTAAAGATAAAGATTTGAAATAGGGGAAGCTTGATCAGTTAGAGACCGGATCAATTTCTAAAGACTCAGAGCATGATAAGATTAATCAGCTTGAGGATCAATCAAGTTTAGAAGAGAATCTTAAGCCGAAGAAGCTAGGTCAAATGGCTGCAGTCTCAAGTTCAGAAGAGATCATAATTGAAGAATTTGTTAATTTTGAAATTGCTCGAGAAGATTCAAAAGATGCGATAGTTCATCTAGTTTTGAAGATCCATAGCGAAGAATCAAATTATGTAGAAAAGTCCTATATTGAAGCTATTCAAGATCTAGATATTTCTTATAGAGATTTAGTCAGCTATGAAGATGAAAAGTTGTTTAATTTTGAAAACACTCCAAAATTTAAGCTATTAGAAGATTCTATATATGAGGAGTTGATTACATGTTTAGAAGAAGCCAACAGATACTTGAAACAATACAAATTGAGGCATATGGATATGACCAAATTTTTATTTTTAATTTTATTTGTATATAGGTAATAACCAATGCTCATAGTTATGATAACTAGTAACTTGATGTTCGTTGGGATAAGTTGAATGCTCAAAGGAGTCTTAGCATCGTGACTATGAAGTCAATGTCGAGAGAAAGTACTGTATGACATCCTTATCTTTAACATATACATCGAAAAAGACAAGCCAATGAAGAAATTATTATCCAAACTAATAAAGAAGTTTCGTTATTTAATTGTTACTTTAATAAATTGTTACATATTGATGTTACTGCGATAATTATGGTGATAGCTATGATGACGCTTCATGATATTGACAATTTCAGCATTATCAGTATGGACATTATTGTTATACCATTTACTCCGGTACCACTTATTGAAAAGATTCCTCATACGGAATACAGATCCTCCTGAGCCAAAATTAGAATGCCAGTGATAACATCGATACCATAATAGAAAGAAAAAAGAGATACAAGAAAAGAACATAATCAAATATGTGAATCAAGCCAAAGCTTACCTCCATGGAGCATGCAAGCTTCATTGTGAAAAAAATTACAAAAAAAAATTACATCTTCTTAACTCTCATACATCAATCCCTCTCTCTGAACAAGAAGCACACTCCCTCTCTCAAAGCTCTCTCTCCCTCATGGAGACCTCCTGAGCACTCTAGCTGCTATCTCGACTGCTATCGCTACTCTGCTGACCCACCTGGTGCTTGTGCTATATCTCTGCTGGCTCTCTCTGCTCCACAAGCCATCAGGGCCTTTTAAAGACTCAAAACCAAGTCAAGGTCAGGGACAGAACTCCTATTAAAACCCAAAAAACTCCTCTTGACCATTGGATCTCAGTTGCAAGCACCATGAACCATTGGATCTCGCCCGTACAATGTCTCGGCGGTCCGATCACACAACCTCGCTCGATCCTGTGCCTATGCACTGTGTGAAAATATGGTGCATCACTTAAGGCTCCACGTGGAGGCATGAACCACGTGGAAACATCAGATGGCGCACATGGACCATGGTGGACCATGCAGTCCGGGTCGCACCCACATGCTTGGCCTGCACCCGCACACCTAGGCCATGCCCGCGTGCTGGGCCTATGCCCGCATGCCTAGGCCATGCCCACGTGCTGGGCAGCTCTCTATTATAGGCTGCATGTGTTATGGGCACGCCTGATGCACCTATGGGCCGCACTCTCCTGCGAGCCTTACCGAGCTATGGGCTCACTACAAGAAAGCATACCTTTGGCGATGATAATTAGTGATGGCAAACTTGCCGTCAATAATAACCATTTTTATCGATCACCAATAACGACCAAAAGAGAAGTCATTTAAAAAAAAAATAGTGATAGCTTTTTTTTATTTTTAGCAACTCTTATATGCATCCCTAATAACTAATAAAATTTTTTGATTGGTAAGTTGCTAATAAATGGTATTAGCAATGGATATTATTAGCAACGACTCAAAGCATCACTAATAACTAGTAATTTTATTTTTTTTAATTTGATCGGCAAGCTTATTAGCGATGAAGAATTATTAGCGATGGCATATAGCCATCACTAATAATATTTTTTTTATTTTTTTAAAAAGAATAGTATTAGTGATCGGCCTATAATCGCCACTAAAGTAATCGCACTACAAGAATCCAAACTTGTAGCGACAGTGAAATGCCATCGCTAACAGTCCTTCCATCATCTCTAATAGCCTTGCAGTCACTAATATCATCATAAAAGCTAATCTAAAAAATTTTTATCGCTAATTGCTACTATTAGCGATGGTAAAAAAAGCTGTCGCTAATAAGGTTATTAGCGATGGCTTTAAAAATAAAATAATTCCATCATAAATTATTTTTTAATATTTAACTTAAATTTTTTAAAAAATATTAGCGATGGTATTTTTATGGCTAACGCTATTGATAATAATTATTAGCAACCAAAAATACCATCACTAATGCCATCTCTAATTTTTTTTAATTTTTAAATAAAATTTAAAAAATATTTTAAAAATATTAGTGATGATAATTTGGTCTTTAACATTGTCACTAATACCGATGCTAATAGTTAATTTTAGTTTTTTAAAAAATTATGATTTATAATATTTTTTAAATCTATTTTAATTAATCATAATGAATTATGATTTCTAATATCTATTATAATTAAAATCTTAAGATAATATGATAATCTAAAATTAAAAACTAATTATATTATATTAAAAATAAAAATTATATAATTTTTTTTATAAGTAGTATCAAAAAATATAATATATTAAAAAAAATAGGTTCGATGCTTATTGTCGTCTGCCTCCTCCTCCTCCTGCTTCTTTTTAGTACCTAATGAATGAGAGCTAGATATCCTAACATCCTACAATGAAAAAATAAAATAATATTAATAAATTTTGATATAAAAGTATATCTTTTGATATACTCTTCTAATTTTTGAATAGATTATTTCTACATATTTTATTCGATAATACAGAGCTATAAACACCCCCGACCCATCGATTAAATGGTTAGATTGAATTTTTAGCTCCTAGATCTTCTTTTTAAATTCAAACATAAATATACGAAGTTTCTAAAAATAAAAATTTAAAATAATTAAAAAAAATTAATAATATAATTATCTAATGTGATAGCTGGGACGACGAGCCTAACTGATTGTGCAGCTGTAGGATCCAAAGAATCTCAACGATCGTATCATGGATGACATCTTAGAGGCTTTGAGATTACTGGCTCAGAAGCTTCTGCACGACCTCTTCCACATATGCATCGCTCCAAGTGTCGAGGCCTTTGAGGATGCCGAAAGATATTGAGATGGTGGAGGGTCAAAGTTGTGGCCGAATTCTATGACCCAACTCCTACTCATCCTCTCGGTGGCGCTGAGCTATCCCTCAAGGTTAAGGAAGGAATGAGAAGACGGGTCATCACCATATCTCTCAGCAATATATGTCGCATAATGCATCTGCATAGTTCAGAAATATATTAGTTGTAATATAAAAATTAGATCCTACAACAACTTAAATTAGTAAATAAAGTTTAAAGTTCTTGCTGCGATCTATTGCGACGTAGAATCTAAATAGTCACCAGTCCTTCTAGACTGGTGTGTAGCCTGATCTGGTGAATGATCCAGTTATCATATCTATAATAAGTAAATAATAAAATTAAATTAATTAAAGCATGCATATAAGAATTTTTATAGTTCTAGTGAAGAGTTTTGGTATTGATTTCTTATTCGTCTGTTGACCACAATATGTGTGCCGATCGAGCTGCCTATATGCCTAATTGAATCCTGCTGGATGGGCCGATTCTGCGAGACCTTATGCCACCTACCGAAGTACTCCTCGCTGCTCCACTATTTATAGAGGGCCTGCTATATATCCGCCCACATCTAGTGATCCATGAAGGACCTCCAGTCCGATGGTGACTAAAAACTGGAGTGCTTGATGGCAGACTACCTGAGGCTATGGAGGCTATCTCGGAGCCTTTGTGTGGCCACCTCCTCGAAGATCTGACGGCCAGCCTCCTCCACCAATAACCAGATCAAACACCAAATGTGTTAATCATCTACTCAAGCCTATCACCATTAAGCTCTTGTATGTCAGCAAGGTCTTAGACAAGTAAAGCCTTCAAATCCCTTGCAATTGTCTCCTACATCTCGATCTCCATACAAGTACTACTGCTTGTAGTTTGGCATAAATTCACTTTTATATAAATGGGCAACTATTCGATCCCTATCAAATATTTCTCTATTGATACATTTCTTACAAGGACAACGAGCTCATCCTTGAACTAAGAGTGCAGTATTTTCAAAAGCATAATTACAGACGTAAGGAACATCATTGCAAATGGGGACAGTCAAAACGTGCATCTTGTGCATGCAGACTTAGAGCATGCCAAATGAGAGGCTAGATGAGCACACCAGAATGGCATCCAGGCAAATCTTATCTTGGAGTCCATGCCCAAAATTTAAAACTAATTAATTTAAATATTATTAATTTAAAATTATTTTTTAAAAAATTAATACCATCAACTTGAGCATGCGAGGGCTGGATGCCTTGCATGCCAGCTGGGACCCGAGGCCCAAGTGCGCAGGGCACACCCCAGCTCCATGTTTGCAATGCTGTCCAAATCTTTGCTTAATTTGAGCGCTCTGCATACCGAGATCAGAGCGTGCAGGATATATCTCGGTCTCATATTTGCAATGCTACCAAGTCTTTCCTCGGTTCGAGTGCTCTGCATGCCGAGACCAGAGCATGCAAGATATATCTCGGTCCCATGTTTGCAGTCCGAATCTTTTTTTGGTTTGAGCACTCTACATGTCGAGACCAGAGCGTACAGGGTATGTCTCGGTCCCATGTTTGTAATGCTACCTGAATCTTTCTTCGATTCGAGCATTTTGCATGTCGAGACTAAAGCATGCAAGGCACATCTCGACCCTACATTTGCAGTCCGAACCTTTTCTTGGTTCGAGCACTCCACATGCCAAGATCAAAGCACGCAAGGTACATCTCGGCCCCATGTTGCAATGCTATCCGAATCTTTCCTCGATTCGAGTGCTCTGCATGCCGAGATTCAAGTTTCATATAAATTAATACTTAATTAATTAATTTTTAATATTTAATTATATTTAATTAATATAATTTAAATAAAAAATTAACTTTTAGTGATGAGGCACAGACTAGCATGTAGGAATTGAGACATAAGGAGGCACAGGCAAGCAGGGATTGAGGCTTGAGGATGCGGCCATGGATGGAAGCTCGGGAAGATAGAAGGTGGAAGATGGTCGGGGGCTCGAGGAGGCGGGCCGAGTGCAATCAGGGGAAGGCAGCCAGGGGGAAGCCGTCGGTCATGGGAGAGAGGGGGTAGCTGAGGGACCGAAGGGTGGGCGCGAGAGGGTGGCAGGCCAAGGATTTGGGGAGGCAAGAGAAGGTCGGGAGCTTACGGTCGGAGGCTCGAGAAGGTGGATCAGGTGCAACCAGAAGAAAAGCCATCGATCGAGGAAGAGAGGGGGGGTGGGGGGGACCGAAGGGCGGAGGAGAGAGGGTGGCGGGCCGGGGATTTCTAGGAGATGGAAGGAGGCTAGAAGCTTACGGCTAGGGGCTCGAGGAGACGAGAGCTTGTAGCCAAGGGCTTGAGGAGGCGGGCTGGGTATAGCCCGAGGGAGGCAGTCGAGAGAGAGAGAGGATGGCGGGAGAACCGAAGGCGCGGGAGAGAGGAAGGTGGTAGGCTGGGGTTTCGCGAAGGTGGGAGGAGGCACAAGCTTGTGGTCGGGGTTTGGGTAGTAGAAGCTCGCAACTGGGGGCTCAAGGAGGGGAAGCTCGGCAACTGGGGTCGGGAGGGCAGCAGTCTGGGGGCAGTTGGGGAGAGAGGGGCGGCAGAGGGATCAAAAGGAAGGGGAGAGGTGGGTAGCAGCAGGTTGGGATTTCGAGGAGGCGGAAGGTCGGGAGGTTATGCTCGGGGGCTCAGAGAGGGGAGAGGTGGGTAGCAGGTTGGGATTTCGAGGAGGCGGAAGGTCGGGAGGTTATGCTCGGGGGCTCAGAGAGGCGAGAGGCGACCAGAGGCTCAGAAAGGCAGGCCGGGTGCAGTTGGAGGGAGACAGCTGGGGAAGAGAGAGGGTGGCGGGAGGACCGAAAGCCAGAGGAGAGGGAGGTGGTAGGTTGAAATTTTGGAAAGACAGAAGGAGGTCAGAAGCTTACGGCCGAAGACTCGGAGAGGCAGGTCGGATGCAGTCGAGGAGAGACGGTCGGAGGCTCGGAAAGGCAAGAAGCGGTCGAGGGCTCAAGAAGGTAGGCTGGGTGGAGCCAGGGGAGGTGGCCGGGAAGAGGCCGCCGGTCAAGGAAGAGAGGGGGTGGCGAGGGGACTGAAGGGCAAGAGAGAGGGCAGTGGCGATGGGGAATAAAAACGTGGGGGGTGGTGAAAAAATGAGAAGATGGTAGCAGTGGGATAGGAAAAAATGAAAAAATCGTGGATGGTGGTGTAGGAAAAAATGAGGGCATTTGGTGAAATGAGAGAAAATGAGGATGAAAAAATTATTAGCGATGGTACTTTCCATCGCTAATAATATTTCTTCATTGCTAATATAAAAAAAATTATTAGCAATGGCAAAATACCGCTGGTAATAAGTTCTCTATCCTTAATAATTATATTTCTAAAATAATATTTTTTAAAAATTATTAGCATTGGTAAGTTTGTTGTCACTTATAATATTTTTTTAATATTAATTTTTTTTCTCCTAGATTATTTTTTAGGTGGTTAAAAATTAATATTAGATTTTATTAAATTTTTGAGCTTAATTAATTTATGGATCAAGTTTTAATTAATTTAAATTATATTTAATTTAATTAGGTTTGACTTAATTTAAGGCTAATTAGATTTTAATATTTCAAGTAAAACTTGGATTCAAAGTCTAATTGAATTAGGTTTGATAAAATTTTGAATTAGATTCGAATTAAACTTAAATTAAAAATTATTTTTTTTTAATTAATTTAAATTAGATTAAATTTAATTAAGTTTGACTTAATTTGAAGATAATTAGATTTTACTATCCAAATAGGACTTGGATTCAAAGTCTAATTGAATTAGGATTAATAGATTTTTAAATTGGATTCGAATCAGGTTCGAATTAAATTCGAATCAAACTCAAATTAAAAATTATTTTTTTTATAATTAATTAAATTAAATTAAATTAGACTTGATTTAATTTAAATATAATTAGATTTTGTAATATAATTAGGATTTGAATTCAAAGTCTAAATAAATTAGGTTTGATAGAATTTCGAATTAGATTCGAATCAGGTTCAAATTGAATTCAAATCAAATCTAAATTAAAAAATATTTTTTTCTAATTAATTTAAATTATATTAAATTTAATTAAACTTGACTTAATTTGAAGGTAATTAAATTTTATTATCCAAGTAGGACTTGAATTCAAAGTCTAATTGAATTAGGATTAATAGATTTTTGAATTAAATTCGAATTAGATTCGAATTGAATCTAAATTAAAAATTATTTTTAAAAAATTAATTTAATTTAATTTAATTTAATTTAATTAATATTAACTTAATTAAAGATTAATTAAATTTTATAATCCATATAGAACTTGAATTTAAAGTTTAATTGATTTAGGTTTGACAGAATTTTGTATGAAATTCGAATCAAGTTCGAATTGGATTCGAATATTAATTTAAATTAAATTTAATTTAAGTAGATTTGACTTAATTTGAAGCTAATTAAATTTTATAATTCAAGTAAGACTTGGATTCAAAGTCTAATTGAATTAGGTTTGATAGAATTTTGAATTAGATTCGAATCGAACCTATATTAAAAATAATTTTTTTAATTAACTTAAATCAAATTAAATTTAATTAAATTTGACTTAATTTGAAGATAATTAGATTTTACTATCCAAGTAAGACTTGGATTAAAAGTCTAATTCAATTAGGATTGATAAGATTTTGAATTGGATTCGAATCGAGTTTGAATTAGATTCGAATCGAATCCAAATTAAAAATTATTTTTTTAATTAATTTAAATTTAATTTATTTTAATTAATATTGACTTGATTTGAAGTTAATTAAATTTTATAATCTAAGTAGGTCTTGAATTCAAAGTATAATTAATTTAGGTTTGACAGAATTTTAATTTGGATTCGAATCGAGATCGAATTGAATTCGAACCAGAGTTGGGATGTGTCCTGGATTATTAGCAATAGCAAATTTTTCATCGCTAATTTTATTATCAATAATTTTTTTTAAATAATTTTTTTAACTTATTTTTGAGATTTTTTTTAAAAAATATTAACAATGGAAGGATTTTCATCGCTAACAAGCAAAATCCTCCATCGCTAATAATTATTTTATGTTTAAATATTATAAAAAATAATAAATAAATAAATAATTTTAGCAATCGCTTAAGCCATTGCTAATAATAATAAAGCCAGCGCTAATAGTTTATTATTAGTGACGGGAGATTTTTCATCACTAATAAGCCAAATTTTTTATCGCTAATAATTTTTTAATATTTAAATATTTTAAAAAAAAAATACACTTTTAGGGATGTCATCTTCCATCACTAATAATTAAAATTTTATCGTTAATAGTATTAGCAATGGTTTTTCTTCGTTGGTGTTTTGGTAGCAAAAAGATATTATTAACGATAAAAAAATTTTCTGTCACTAATACTATTGCTAATATTCAATTTTCTTTATAGTGAAAGTCTCGCTAAGTACATAGATCACCAACATCGATATACATGGAACACCACCATCCATTAAGTACAAATAAATCATGCTCACTACCTGCATCCGGAGCCTCCTCCAATCCTTGACCTCCATGATGTTGGTTTTTTCTTGTATAAGAGAGCATCAATTAATCTTTATTAGATAAGCACATCTTTCACCTTCACTTGCTATAGGAAGAAGTTGCTCTTCCCATCATACCAATTGATTTTTATCTTGAAGCAATTTTGATCAATTTTGATCAACATCGCTGCAATTCGAAAGATCTGAAGCTCTGGTAATCTGGCTCTGATACTAATTATTATTATATCACTTGCTCCGGTATCACTTATTGGAAAGATCTTTCGTGCGGAATACAAATACCTCTGGACCAAGATTGGAACGTCGGTGATGATGTTGATACCGCAATAGAAAGAAAGAAGAGATACAAGAAAAAAATATAATCAAATATATGGATCAAGCCAAGACTTGCCTACATGGGGCATATAAACTTCACTATGAGAAAAGAGAAAATTATAAAAGAAGATCATATCATCTCAACTCTCATACATCAATCCTTCTCTTTCAACAAGAAGCACACTCCTTCTCTCAAAGCTCTCTCTCTCACACATGGAGACCCCTTGAGCACTCTAGACGCTGTCTCGACTGCTATCGCTACTTTGCTGACCCACCTGGTATATGTGCCGCGTCTCTACCAGCTCTCTCCGCTCTACAGGCCATTAGGACATTTTAAAGATCTAAAATCGAGTCAAGGTCTCCTATAAGAACTCACAAAACTCCTCTTGATCATTGGATCTTAGCCGTAAGCACCCTGAACCATTGGATCTCATCCATTGGATCTCATCCGCACACAGTCTCGGTGATCCGATTGCGCAACCTCACTCATTCCTGTGCTTGTGCACCACGTCTACTTAAGGGTCCACACGGAGGCATGAACCATGTGGAAACACCAAGTGGTGCTCGTGGACCACAATGGACCGCACAGTTTGGGCCACACCTATGCGTGTTGGGCCACATCCACGCACTGGGCCGCACTCTGCTGCAGGCCATGCGCACCTACAGGCCTAGTACGCCTATGGGCCATGCCTTGCTGTGGGCTACACTCTCCTACGAGCCTTGCAAGGCCATGGGCTGCACTATAGTACTATGGGCTCACTGTAGGTCGAATTCGAGGCATTTTTTCTAAAAGACTTTACAATGAGGGAAAGTGTTAAGAATCATCGCATGTCCAAATAGAACTCTTTTTTTTTTTTATTTGTACCATTTGAAATATGACTTTATCTTTAGTATTATTTTATTTAATTATTTCTTTCTAAAGGTTTTTAGAATTTGTATCCTAGCGGGTCTTTGGTTTATGAGTCAAGGTAGGAGTCAAACCCCTACCTATGTGGTAGTCTATTTAAAAGAACTTTTGGTATTTCTCTTGTATGTGAAAATTGTGTAAAGAACGTTGTGGGAAGTAAGAGACACTACAACAAAAATAATTTTTAATGGTAAATTTCTTGTGCCGTTTCTTAGTATAGACTGCTAAATTTTTTTTTTTATTATATTTCGCTAAAAATGCTGCTATCTTTTAATAAATATTTTTGTTATTAGTGGCACTTTATTATAAATACTGCTATAAATTTATATTTTACAGCATGTAACTTAAAGTGCTAGAATCTAAAACTACTATTATGGTATTTAACTAATATGTCGGTAAATAATATCATATTTTATAAGATTTTAAAAAATACTACTAAATCTTAAATTATTAATTTTTATGTAGAGTTTGGTTTAATTACACCGATCTCATATAAAATATGTTATTATATATATATATATATATATATATATATTCTTAGTATTACTTATTAATGATATGAATATATGTTAATAAGTTAAATAAATTATTTTTATATGTTAATAATATAAATTATAGTTTGGTGGTTAAAAGCTTGCAATTCAAATAAGAGATCATTGGTTTGAATCCTCTCTTTATTTGAATTTTAAAATATATGTTTATTTTTTATAATTTTTATCGACATATAAAAAAATACCAACATTAAAATTTTAAAGGCACTTTCATATGTTTGAATCGTCTATTTGTTTGAATTTTAAAATATATGATTTATTTTTTTATAATTTTTATCGATATATGAAAAAGTATAAAAAAATAAAATTTTAAAGGCACTTTCATATGTCATTAAAATAAAAATTTTTATCAATATTTTTTTCTAAAAGTACTGATAATTAATTGTCAATACTATCTTAAGACGGCACATAAGAAAATATCATAAAAATGTCGGTGAAATATTTGTGGCATTCTTTTTGGCCAATAGCGGTATTTAAAAATACTGCTAATTTTTTTTTTTGAATAAATTATTTTATTCTTCCATAATTTTTTTCTCATAATTCTTCATTAATATTTTTTTATTTGATATTTATTTTGGATCTTCAACCCATATGGTTGATCTACTACGGTATATTATAATATGCCGTTCTACACCCGCTTCTCCTGTTTGAATTATTGCCTGATATTTATCTTCTAAAACCCTGTTGAGTGTGGAGGCAGGTCAGTTGCGATGCCCACCTTGTAAGGCCTTTTCTTTTCAGGATTTCTGGGTCCGCATACAATTAGAATGACTGATTAGTTGAGTTGGGTGCAGCCTGGTCGCTACTTTGTATTAGCTTATAAATTAGATGGGGAGGTTTGAGACTCGAGGGATTTATAACGTTAACTCTTGTATCATTGGGGTCAACTAGAAAAAGATCCTGTCATAGAGTTCGAACGGTTCAGTTAAGTTTTACTGGGTTAAAATTGTTTTCATCCTGTTCGTCCTGTGAAGAAGCGACCACAAAGGTGGATATTACTTTTTAACTGATGCAATATTGAATACTTGATTAGGACGTGGTGCTGCAGGTTGCGTGATGGTCGCGCATGAATGGCAAGAATCACTAATCATAATATGCAGCTTGACGTTAGTAATTGGCATCAATCATCATCTTTAAAACATTTATTTTGATATCTTCAGGCGCAATAACATGTTTATCGTGATACTTTAAGAGGGCGGACTTGGCTTTTAATTAAAGCCATGAAGCATGTTATGTTATGTATTAAAATGATCGTTGAGCACATTCAGTCAAATAGAAATTTAAGCGCTTGCTACACTGAAACACGCTCATCAGATCAAACATGTTTAATTATAATGTTTTCAGGGCGGATCGGCACAAGTCGCGCGCACTCAGTCTTATGTTTAGGCATACTGGGAGCTTCATCCGCAATTTTCCACTTGTTGTCCTTAACTTACATTGCTGCTGATTTAAGAGAGAGAGAGAGAGAGAGAAGGGAAGATGCTTTGCTGTCGTAATCCTCGCCGCAGTAGGGGCAAAAATGCACATGGACCATCCATCCATTTCTTCCGTCCTTTTTCAACCCATCGATCGATTCCAATCTCCACCTCCAGATCAAGTTCCTGCCAGCAAGCTCTCCTCAGCCGTCGTCACGGCAAGGATCGTGGCAGTTTGTTTGCAGAGAAAACTAAAAGAGAGAAAGAAGATGGCTTTCTTTCGTGCGGTGGAAAGGAGAGGCGGTGCTGGTGCACGAAGTCTGGCAAGGATTGGGTGCGAGGAAGGATATCGGATTTGAATTTTTTGAGATTGATTAGTCCAAGCTGTCGTCTTCCGACGTGGAAATCGGCCATTGATTGTTGGGGACCGGAACCACGTGCCACCCAGCAGCTCCTGGCTTGACTCGACCCGCTTCCTGATTCATGGTCCTAATTATGGTAACAAGATCCAATTTGTTTTCTTCCTGGTCGTAGACATCCCATCCATTCGCCGCCACGGTGACGTAAATGCTAGTGTGGCTCTCCGCAATGGACCGGGACCAGCCACACCCACCACCAAACCGACCGCCATCTTTTACACGGACCACCGCTAGATTGCTGTCACATCAACTTGATTAAGCCGATTGTGATGTGCCTTTGATCTTTTAGCTTTCAAGCAGACGATATTCTCGAGCTACAGCTGGGCAAAATGGTTTAAATCTGCACGTTGATTGCTTGTTTATCAAGCTTGGTTCGTGCGTCGAACGAATCCACCATGAATCATCGTGCTCGTTTTTTCAATTTCGAAGTTCCCAGGTGCCGAAAACTCCACCCTCCAAAAGGTCATGACATCTATCGAATCATCATCGGGCTAGGTGAGCTCTTATTAATTATTATTTTAATATAGAGTTAGCTGGTAGGTCGTGTCTCAGGCACCTAATCCAACAGGAGGACAATAGTTTCAATGGAAGATTCTACCATAAGTCCAACATCAGTCCCGAACAAATTTCCAAGGAGCCGTTGGCATATCAAAACCTAGGGGTCCAGGACTAGCGACTACCCTGGGAAAAATAAAAAATGTCCCTCTCAGTTATTTTAAAAAAAAAAAAATTTTTTTGAAAAAATCATTTTTCAAATGATCCTAGATAATTATTTTTATTAAAAAATTATGAATTAAACCAGATCCACTACGTTATTTATAAATCAGGCCGACCAAATTTCGATACGTCTCATATAAAAATATATATATATATATATATAATTATAATTTTCATTCTTTCTCTTCTCTTTTAAAAAATCTATTATTATTATTGAACCAGGTGAGATTGGATAGTTAAGGGGCCACGGATATAAAGACTTTGTGGCGTATGGCAGTGGCGATAACATCATCAGCTGCAATAGCAGCTTAGATCACAAAGGTCGAGAATGGACGAGAGAGTGGAAAATATCAAATGAGAGAGAGAGAGATAGTAGGCTGGACGCGTCTATCATCGAAGCAAGAAAAATGAACTAATCGGTATAGCGAATACGGATGTTGTCGAAGCTAGCGAGAGAGATATGGGCATAGAGATATCAGATCTCTATCAGAGAGGATGACACGGGAGAGAAAGAAGATAAAAAAATTGCTAAAAAAATGATGGATCGTACGGGAGAGAAAAGGAATTCAAAAAACAAATTGCTACGATGATTTTTTTTTCCTCTCCACTAATGCCTTCATGCATGTCAAAATCTAATTGAATTGGTCAAGAAATGATATGGTTGACCTAGTTCGACCAATAATCTTAAGATAGTACTTTTAAAAAAAACATGCCAGTAAACCTCCTCTTTAATTGCCCATTTCTTGCCAGCTAGCCAGAATTGGCTTTGCTCTAAAATGCTTTCAGCAAATATCTAAGGCCCCATTTATTTAAGCTTTTAGAGCATCAAAAAAATGCTTTCCAACCCTTGAAAAGCACTTTTAGATAGCATAGTAATATTTAGTAAAAAATCGAACGCTATTTTGACCATGCCAGAAATATAAAAATATCTATTTAAAAAAAAATCGATTTTAAAACTTTTTCAAAAATATTTTTCGACTAATATTAGACAACTATTTCGATTTAAATAAATACATCTTATATCATATCATATTATATTATTATACTATAAATATAATATAATATAATAATAAATAAATATTATGATATATTATGAATATATAATATAATCTATTTTAATATTATTATATTTTAAGAATATAATTTTATATAACAATAATAATAATATAATATTATTATATTAAATTATAATTCATTATTTTATATTACATTATAATAATAATAATATTTTAATAATAATATAATATAATTAGATTATAATAATATATTATATCATGTTATAATTATATTATATTATATTTTAATATATAATAATATATAATATTTTATTATATTATTCATGTAATATCTTTTATTATCATTTTATCTTTTTTTTCTTTTAGTTATTAAATATATATTAAAGTTCTAAAGCTTGCAGCAATATATTACCATATCATGCATCATTTATTCCATTCTTCTGATGATGCTTGCAAAAATTGTTTGCTCAAAAAGAAAAGGGGAAAAAGGGATGAGAAAAGAAAAAACAGTTTCCAGCTACACAATAACCCTTTTTTTCATTGGACTTCATATATGCTTTGCCATCATTTTAAAATGTTGATGCAAGTATTGATTAACAAGATCATATACACATGATACATGAAAGACGAGAAACAACGCTTGGAAGCAACCCAACCGATCCTGCAAAGAATGATAATAATAAAATGTGGTCATATCAGGAGCTTGGACGATAACTTGCTACCATCTTTCGCATTTAAGGAGACCTGCATTTGACAACAAAAGCCCCAAAATATCAACATTCCGTTTGCACGACTGATCATTTGAACTCACAAGAGGGTTAGCGAACACATGCAGGATCTCCTAATGGTGCCTAGTCCACGTCTGCCAGCAAGCTCCCTAATCAGCTTCATCCCTCAAACTAGGGTTATTTCTAGCTGAATATTTTCTATCATTCTTGTATACACTGTTGCAGCGAGAAAATTGGGAAACATTTCTACATGAATAGGTCTTTACACATCAATGCAAAGGAAATGTGAGCTGTATGTATTTTTATTTTATTTGGTCATTTACTGAGTTAATAACGACCACACAAGCTACCACTTCTAACTTGATCATTAGTTATCTGAAAGATCAATTTAACCGGCAACAAGCCTATCATACGTGCAGGGTTGTCTACATGTGTTTTCGCGTGCCATTTAGCTCCTTGTCCGTCTCATCGTGCATGCAAGGGATAAGATTTCGCAGCCATGGTTACAGTCACCTGATAAATATGTAGCGGGCAGGGAAACTTAAGCGTGATAAATATCAATTCTGCATCACTCAAACAAATGGTCCTGATGACTCGTCTATATACAATCACCAACTAGGAAATCATAGCTTCAAATATTTATGCATGCAATCACAAAGCTCCTAACAACTAAACAATCTACCATAAATAGCAAGTCAACATGTGAAATGAACCCGCATGCTTATAGATCAGATCACAGAATACGGCACAGATAATTTGAAACAAATCTAACATATCCGGTTCTAAGTGCTTAGAAGGTGGTTATTACCAGAAGAATGTCCTCATCGGTGCCAAAGGATTTGCGTGCTTCATCGAGGCACTGCATAGAAACTCTCTCATACTTCCTGCAGAATTACAACAGTCAATTGAAAAGTGGATGAATCATTTCCTGCCCGGAACACAAAAATAGAGCAAGCCCACGCTAGCGTAATATACAACTGCAAGAGAGACAAAGGATTCAAATGTACAAAAGTTAAAAGATTCCAGAGACGACTGAGAAAAATCTATATCTGGATGAAAGGTCTGAGAAGACAAAATCCAGAGGAAACTTGGAAGAACAGAGCAGCCTAGGCAAGAGGCATCTAAATTGGTACATGTCTGAAGAGGATCGCTATCAGATTTTGTCATCCATGTCTCTAGATATGGGAGGGTTATGGAACAAAATATACAAAGACAACATAAGATAGCACGGTATGGATGAGACCTTTTCTCTAAATGTATGGCTAATGCTACAAACAAGAACTACCCCATTCCATTACAAAAGCACCAAGTGGAGTCGTTCCTCTAAATATAATTAAGTGAAGCATTCTGTACACTAGGCTCTCAAGTTGCTAGCACTCACACAGAAGTACAACCTATGAAGATTCCACATATGTTGCTAGATTAGTGGGGAAGAATTCAAAATCAATTTGCACGTACCTCCCAAACTTCGGAAAAACTTATAGTAAAACTCCATCATTTAGAACTTCTCTACAAGGCCTTTAGTTTGTGGACATTACCCCAAACAGAGTACAGTTTTCTCATATCACAGAAAGAGAACAGATCCATTGACAAATCAAAAGAGCAGATATCAATTTTCCCAACTACCATGCCATGAGGATAAGCAGAGCTACCCTGACGAAAAGAAGCAGAAGAAATTAAAAAGAATAAGAAAAGAATACTGGTAACCCTCGACAACTCCTTGCAAAGTGATTCTAATGTTGCTATGTCCAGAAGTGATAAACCTTAACTTCAGGTACAAAAACAGGATACTTAACTCTTTTTTCAGTAATTATAAATCAAATCATATAGACCTAAATGCCATAAATAACCCCAAAGTACATTTCAAATATTCAAAAGAGATGCATTTACTACAACAGTGTAGATATCCAATTTTAACGCAATCATTACCATCACTACCAAGCCTTGTCCCACCTATTTGGCATTGGCTGTATGAATCTTTACAAACCATTTCTATCAAGGGAGACCTTGGGTGTCATTGCAAGATTTTCTATACTTTTTCACAACTTCCATTCATGATAGTTACTCATTCTGAACAAAGATAATGATATATGTCTAGATGCATATATTGAAGACTAAGAGGGACAGAAATGCATAAAGATTGAATTTAGATAATGACTAGTGATGAATTATTAGCAATGCTTTCAAAGAGCAGCAAGCATTAAAGCAGCATGCAAACCAGCCACATTATTAAAAGCTTTAGTATTTAACAGCGACAGGCAAAAACATTATGCCCAAGTAGCATAGAGGTGATATAGCGTTATTTACATACAACATTATGGTTAAGAAAAAGCAAATCATACAAATGTGAAACTTCCCCTACTTCAGTTCAAATAAAGGAATTTATATTAGAATACCTAGAACTGGCAGGATCTCTTATTTCAAATTCATCAGAGTCTGCATCATAGCCACATATTACAACATAGTGCCCTGACAAAACCATCAAATTCAATTAGATCAACTAGTAGATGATCCATATATAAGAAAAGAAATCCATTTGCATGAAAGAATTGAAGAAAAAAGGGAGCTTACAAATTCTACAACACAGTAATACATAAAGGGAGCATAGGTCGATTTGATTAAATATTAAATCATCCACACAAAGAAAAAGATGGTTCAGTTCAATACTGTTCAATTAGCAAGACCGAACAAGGAAAGACCTGTTTGTTTTGTAAGTAACAAGAGAAACTGGTGCGGAATCATAAAACTGAGGTGATCAAGCAAGGAAAGTGATGGGATTGAGTTATTTAAGGATCAATAATTTGCTACTCATGCATAGAATTATTAACAGGTGCTAAAAACCTTTCCATGGAAAGTGTCGTGCTGATGGCTCTCAACCTATTGAAAGCTTCCATAAAGCCAAACCTCACTTCTGAGGTGGAGTTCAACAAGGTTAAGAGGATATAGAGATGGCATCTCTATGTGGCTTCATTATGGAATTAAATCAATTTATGGCTGATTGGAGGCACTTATCCATGATTCTGACATCAACAGTTTGTTCTTACCAGATACAATCAGCAGGTGATAAAAAAGTGATATCCATAATGACAAATTTTAGAATTAGCCAACGGACATCATGAACTTAACAAATTGGAAAGATAACAAACACCCTCTCCATACAATAATGGCTGCTTCATTCAACATCTTCTGTTGATTGCTGATCTGCCATCGGTAATTGGCCTTGCACAGTGATTTTCAGTTTCACCTTCAAAGGAACAATCTTCCATCATTTCCGCTTCTTTTCTGGTTCATGGCTTTTCACGCTATTACGTTGTACCTCACTCAAAGTTTTCAAAGAAAACCACAGAAATATTACTTCTTGTCTAATATGCAAAGAAATCCTTACACATGCATGCCTTGTGAACCAAAGTTTTCAAAAAATTCACTTCACTAAAATAGCCCGAAAGATAACCTCACTAATACAATAATCCCAAGGCCTCATCAAAACAATGTAAAAAATAAAAATAACAATGTTTCACAATTCAAAAATATCACAGTATAGAACTTGTCTGAAACTGAAAGCACAAAAAAGAAATCAGCATCCAATTATAAATGAAGGTAAGCACCATAAAAATAAAAACAAACAGGAGAAAATCTTCTCACCCATATAATCGGAGCTTCGACCATACCATTCTGGCACGTGTACATCTTTCAGCCAAGTCCGACTGCACTACCAATATTAGCATTATCAAGCATATTTGTAAAAGAAACAAAAATGATATTTATAGATTTATGCATTCTGCTCAATGCAATAATGCCGGCCATGCATGTTTACTAACTAGATTCTTGCAATGTAAAGTCCACAAAAAGTAAAGATTCCCGGAAATGACAACAACGCCACAAACAACCACCAACAACCATATCTCTCTCTCTCTCTCTCTGCTTTTGTGTTTGGGGGTACAGAGAAGGGAGGATGCCCAGGGAAAAGTAATGCTTGGGCCCAAGGAAAAAGAAAAAAGCAAAAATATCCGCAATGCAAATTTGATTATCTACAACATGGTACTGAGCCATGCATTTTGATTTCTAAAAAAGAGAGAACCTTTTCTGTTATTGACTATATTATAGGAAGAAGCATTACAAAAAATTCCTTACCGTAACTTCATCTTGTCAACTAAAGCAACAGCAATGCACTGGCCAGATAATATTAGGACAGAAATATCTTTTCCACTGATCGATCTGCACTGTGAAACACTATATATTTGTTAAACTAATACAAGAGACTAACTAATAACTGGTTAACCAACAACTTCTCATCTGACAACTTTTTCACCCTTGAGACCCATTATTGAAAAAAGGCAGCAAGCAGTAATGTGAAGAACATATACTTGTATGCTAATTCCAGCTTCAAGTGCTTTTTTAAATAGTCCATCCACTCTTCCTACATCATCTTGCAGTTGCTCCTGCACATGTTCCAAAGTTTTATATGTTGCTGATAAATCAGAATATGTTTGTCTGTATTGTATAAAATACAACAGACATGCATAGCATCGCAATAAAGAAAAGAATATTCAAATGATGTGAGATAAACTTTAAGAGGTCAAATATTCGAAGTTTGAAAAAAAAAAAAAAAATCACAATATCCTTATTTTTCGAGGCAAGTAGTATGAGGCACTCAATATGTAACTAAGACAATAAACTTATATGCATCATGATGAACTAGACAGCGGCCCAGCAGCCGCAACTTGGTTCCTCCGAATGGAGGTTCCATGGATGAAACTTGGGAGTTGTTTTCCCAAATAGTTAGATATGCATAATTCCACCAGGTGGATCTTCCTCAATTGCTTGGAAAATTTAGAGTAAAATATAGAATATGGATAATTGCTTTCATAGCACTCATGACTAAATGCTTTAAAAATTCAACGATCTCAAAGGGTCCATATGTTCTTGCCTCATGAAATATCCCAAAAAGTAATAAAAGATTAAATCTGATTATGCAAAAAATTAAGAAAGTGCATACTTGAAAAAAAACACAGGACATATATAGAGTATATTTTGACTTATGTGAGACGAAGAAGATAAAGCAAAGGTTGTCAAAGCACTCATTCAAACAACAATGATGTAAAACAAAAAGAAAATAAAGAAAGAAGAAACAAAAATTAAAAGAAAAAATTCAAAAGAAAAAATAAAGATTCAAAACCTGAATTTCAAGGGATTCAATTAATCAATCATTCAAGTCTGAGATTCTCCACACAGATGGAGCCTTTAAATAGAGGAACAAAAAAAATAACCTAACAGGACTCTAATAGTTAACTTGAACCTTAACAGAACTCTTATTACATAATCCTAACAAAATTAAAAATTTTAATAAAATAAAATAACCTAAATTAATTCACAAAAATTAAACTCATAAAATAAATTAAGGTTAAGATTTAATGATGCCTCCTTCTTGAATAAGTATGCAAACCCTGATTCCCATCATTCCCTCCTGGCTGAAAAAACTCGACTCTGGTGAGGAATTAATGTAAGCTTCTAAACGTCTGGATCAATGTGTCGTAGATCTTCTTCAAGAATCCAAGTAGCACCTAAGTCTGGACGATCGTGCTATTTGACCAAGAATCGACGAATTCCTCCATCAGCAGAAGAAACAATCTCATCTATAATAATGTGTTCAATGCAATTCGAAGAAGATGATGGAAGCGATGGAAGAACCAGAACTAGCACTGAAAAAGATGGAGTATGATTCCTGCTATCATCTACATGCATGGTAGGAGGCTCGAATGTGCCTCGATAAAGTAGCAAGTCCTCAATATTAAAAATTAAAGTAAATTTTAAATTAGAAGATAATTTTATAAAATATGCATTAGGCGTAAGTTTATAAAGAATACAAAATGGATCAATGGCTCCGGCATGTAACTTTTTGAATGAATTTTGAAGATAATATTTATGATAAATACGAACCTTCACACAGTCACCCTCGTTAAATTTCATTATTCTACAGTAAGCATTATCAACAAGTATATATTTTTCATTACTCATAGTAATCTTTTGTCTAATATCCGTATGAATGTCATGAATATATTTAATAAAAGAAATAACAGACTCAGAAGTACGGTTATTCAAAGGTAATGGAACAAGATCAATAGATTGATAGGAATTGAAGTCATAAATAATTTCAAAAGAACTTTTATCAATAAACATATTTACTGAATTATTATAGATAAATTCTGTGATAGGCAATGATAATTTCCATGTTCCAATTTTATTACAAACTAGATACCTAAGTAATTTACTACGATTACTATTTAAAACCTCTGTTTGACTATTAATCTATGGATGAAAGGATGAAGAAAAAATTAAATTTGTCCCAAATAGTTTCCAAAGGATCTTCTAGAAATAACTTATAAATTTGACATTATGATCAGATACTATGGAAAAAGATAAATTATGAAGACGAACAACTTCCTTAAAGAATAACTTTGCAATAAAAGAAATATCAGAATTCTTTTGACAAGAAATAAAATGTGCTAATCGATCATCAACTAGAACTATAGTCTTCTTTGCTATCTATTTTTTCATTTCCTCATGCTCTTTAGAATTTAACATATAATGTGGAAGATTAAATATCTATAACCCTAGGACTAAATCAATAGCATGTTGGATGTCACGCATGGAAGATAGGTCATCAGGTATGTCTTCTGAAGTTTCATCCTTAAATTCTTCTTTTAATAGCTTAATTTTAGGAGGTGGGTTATCTTGAAAGTTTGAGATCAATTGAATCTCATTCCTGGGAAGGACAGCTAACATTGTCTCAAATTATCCGCTTTCTGTTTCAAATTCCTTATGTGACAAAGTATGACAACTTTTCGGATTAGGAGGTTGAAGAGAGTTCTTATCCCCTTTGGTAGGTTTGGACATGCTAGGCTTAGCAGTATTTAATCTGATTTTCTTATCATTATGCATAAACACATAGATATTTTCTTTTCTAAAATAATGAGCATCTACATCATAAATCCAAGATCGATCTAGTAAGATGCTAGCAACCTTCATGGGTAAGACATCACACATAATTTCAGCAAAATAAGCTTCCATTTGAATTGGCACTAGACAACATTCACTAATTAGAAGAGACGTTTTATCTACCCAGGCAACTCTATAAGGATGAGGATGAGATTGAGGTTTCAGTTTCAGTTGATTAACAGCAGACTTAGATACTACATTCATAGAACTACTATCATCAATGATTAGTTTACATAACTTATTCCCACACTGTGCGTATGTATGAAAAATACTGATGGATTTTCAGCCTCAGAGTCTGAAGGAGTAGTGACTATACCTCGCATGACATTACACAACCTCCTGATTTTTCATATTCTTTATCATACTTTTCTTCCTTACGATAATGAGAACCCTTAAAATTATTCATGGAGTGGTGGATAATCAAAGGGGGTGTTATATAGATCGAGGGTGCCTGGCTAGCGTACATGAAATAACTCTGATCACTAGTAGATTTAAAATTCCATGAAGAAGACCGATAACTAGATTGATTACTAGAAAAATCATCTTCTAGAGATTGTTTGCCTATTCTTGACTCTCTTAGGAATAATTAGTGTTCTATCTGCTGATCTATGAGATTTGTTATATCTTCATAGCTATTTATCTAATCAGCATGAAACTCTCTAATTTCATTACGAAGTCAGTCTAATGACTGACAAATTTAATTTAAAGTTTCTTAAAAGGCTGTTTGGATATTTTTGATAGATTCAAGTTTATTTTTTATTATAGTTTTTGCATCATTTAGATTACCAATAGCCATGATAAAAGAATTTTAATATTTAATTAAAAATTTTAACTATGATGCTCACCGTAAAAATTATAGGATCTAACTTATTGTCTATGTTTTCGGTGCATATAATAGTAAATTATGTGGGTATTTGATGCAAAAAATAGCACATATGTGGAAAAAAAATGGAACAGACAAAATTAGGACCTAAGCAATTTTAAATTATCTAAAGATTTAAAAAAAATCTAAATTTAATGAAGATATTATACCTTTCACCTCGTGGCACGTGCAGGTTGAAGAGAAGAGATAAGTTCCCAAGTTTCTTTTTTTTTTTTTGATGTCTCCTGGGACTCCCCTGACCAACGAGGGCAGGGAAGGGGCAGCGGTCTTCAATCGATCGATGGTGGGTGGCGAGCAGCGATCGGCGACGTACGGGCAGAAGGCCTCTGAGCCTTCGGCGAGGGCCCGGTCAGACTCCGACGAGGTGATGGAAAAGGAGGGGAGGACGGAGCCTCCCACCCGAATGCAACTCCTGTGGGAAATCGGAAGGAGTTACGAAACCAACAACGATGAGGGGCGTCGGCGACAGCTAGGGAGGGTCCGACAGCGACTGAAGGCGGAGATCGCGACAATGGATAGGAAGAGGGAAAAAGTGACGGGCGCTCGCAGTCGGTTGGTGGCAAAGATGGAGTCCACGGTGAGCGGTGGCTGATCGAGGCAGCAGAAAGGGCCGGTGATGCAGCGGCGACGGTCGACAGCGATGAAGGCGATGGCTCCTCGAGGAAGGATTGGAACAAAGGGTCGATGCCAGGCTGCGACGGGAGCGATGTCAACGATGATGATGGCGAGGGTGACGAATTTGCTAGTTAGGGCAGACCGAAAGAGACAGAGAGATCAAAAGAGAACGCGGGCGTGCAATCGATGGAGGACAAGTCGATGGTGTCAAGAACCCGATCAATCGAAGCGACAGGAAGACAGAGGAGGCGACGGTTGTCGGCAAGCGTCCGATGGTTCGGGCTCGACGCCGGGAAGGGAGATGGCCGTGGGGCGCAAGCGCAGGCGCAGACGGTCGGGGCGGCAGATGACGGCGAGAGGCAGCGGAACAGCGACGGGGAGGCCCGGCAAGGTAGCGACAGCGGTGAGAAAGAACCAGATAGTCGAAAAAACTCCTTTTTTTTTTTGTGCTATCAATCGATGGGTTGAGTGGAAGCCAACGAGAGAAGAGGAAGCAAGAAGGGGGGGCTGCAATGATAACAGAGAAGAGAAAAAAAGGAAGATCGTAGAACCAGAGAAGATGGTAGGAACCATGCTCTGATACCAAATTGATGTAAAACAAAAAGAAAATAAAGAAAGAAGAAACAAAAATTAAAAGAAAAAATTCAAAAAAGAAAAATAAAGATTCAAAACCTGGATTTCAAAGGATTCAATTAATCAATCATTCAAGTCTGAGATTCTCCATACAGGTAGAGCCTTTAAATAGAGGAACAAAAAAATAATCTAACAGGACTAACAGTTGACTTAAACCTTAACAGAACTCTTATTACATAATCCTAACAAAATTAGGAATCTCAATAAAATAAAATATCCTAAATTAATCCACAAAAATTAAATCCATAAAATAAATTAGGATTAGGATTTAACGATGATTCCTTCTTGAATAAGTACGCAAACCCTGATTCCCATCACATAACCTATATTCTATCAGTGTCTGCAAGAGTTTGAGCATTCTAACTTCAAATTATCATCATCAGAGTCAATATCCACACAACATTATGGAATACATTGAAGATATGATACTCTGTAACATCTGCAGTTAAAAGTGCTCTATTGATGTACCAAGACGATGTTGTCAACCACCAAGTTAAACATATATTTATCCTTCAAGTTATCCATGTGATTTCAAGAAATGTGTTCAGTAATTGCAATGTCAATTGCATTCTTGAATTTAAGGTGAAAGTTTCCATTTTCGGAACCTCACAAGGAGGCAGATCATTTTAGTAAATTATATGACCTCACATGATGTCTTTTTTCTAGCAAATAACTATTGTTGGTACAGAATCTAGTTGACGTCGGATCGAGCTAGAGTTGGAGAAGAAGAGATCGCCGCCGGTGACCTGCAAAATAAAATCCCATCTGGAGTCGGTGGTGGTGGCTCTAGCAGGACCCTCCGACGATCAAGTCAGCTCTTCTGGCCAACAGAAATGGAGTGCTTAGCCAAAAATTCAATAGAGTTCTGAGAAGGAGAAGAGAGTTTAGAGAAAACATATCTGGAGGATCTCTTTTATAGATGGAGTCCGGAGTAAATTAATAGTGACAATCGTAACCGTCCGGTCATGGGCCATTCGAAGCTATGTGAAATTTATTACGGAGAGAGATGTCGCTCGTAATAGACTGATAATGACAGTCGTAACCGTCCGGTAGTGGGATCGCCTGTAGCAGACTGATAAATGACAGTCGTAACCGTCCGGTAGTGAGGTCGCCTGTTCGTTGAGATTTAATAGTCGAAATCCGAAGAAAGTAGGCGTTGGTGAAGAACTTTGACATATATCAATTCCAGAGGAGTTCGGACTCCTAAAAGGAATACAGCTAGAGGAGATCATCCGGAAGGAATACTACTTGAAATTCGAAAGTAATCCGCTGAAAGAATCCGAATGGAGTTCGACTGATGGAGAAGTCCGAAAGAAGTTCGGCTCCTGGAGGAATCCAACTGAAGGAGAGATCCGGAAGGAGTTCGACTCCTAGAGGAATCAATCTGAAGGAGAAGTTCGGAAAGAGTTCGGCTCCTTGAGGAATTTGATTGAAGAAGAGATCTGGAAGGAGTTCGGCTCCTGGAGGAATTTAACTGAAGGAGAAGTTCGGGAGGAGTTCGGCTACTGAAGAATTTTCGATCAAATCTTCTCTATGATTATCAGTTATATTAGACTAGGTACCAGACTGAACTTCGGTGGAAGCGGGATTTATCCCCAACAATAGCCCCCCCCACTCTCGAGTTCGAAATTCGAAGGAATGGAGTACAAAAAAGACGACTGCCGAAATTCTTTTCCGAGCTCTGCATCTGTTGAGGTTGAAGCTCGAGGAAGATCTTATCTCCCATGGAGGTTGAGAGAGATCTTATCTTTTTTTGAAGTTGAAGCTCGGGAGAGATCTTATCTCTTATTGAGGTTGAAGAAGATTCTATCTTCTTTTGAAGTTGAAGCTCGGAGATCTTATCTCCAACCAAGGTTGTAGGAGCTTCTATCTCCTGTTGAGGTCGAAGTTCGGGAAAGATCTTATCTCCAGCCAAAGTTGTAGGAGATCTTATCTTCTATTGAAGTTGAAGCTCAGGAGAGATCTTATCTCCGACCGAGTCGGAGCTTCTCTTCTCACCTCGTCTAAAATGAACGAGGTCTTCGACTTTGCTCACGTTATGACGACTTTGCTCACGTTAGGACGAGGTTCTCCTCCTGTTCCTAAAGGACTGTAGGAGCACATTAGGGCCATTGTCAGGGCCTCTACCCTCATCTCGTCTAAAATGAATAAGATTTTCGACTTTGCCCACGTTAGGACGAAGTTCTCCTCCTGTTTCTAATGGGCTGTAGGAGCACATTAGGACCGTTGTCAGGACCTCTCCCCTCATATCGTCTAAAAATGAACGAGGCCTTCGACTTTGCTCACGTTAAGATGAGATTCTCTTTCTGTTCCTAACGGACTGTAGGGGCACATTAGAGCCATTGTCGGAGCCTCTCCCCTTATCTCGTCTAAAATGAACGAGGCCTTCGATTTTGCTCACGTTAGGACGAGTTCTCCTCCTATTCCTAACGGACTATAGGGACACATTAGGACTGTTGTCAGAGCCTCTCCCCTCATCTCGTCTAAAATGAACGAGGCCTTCAACTTTGCTCACATGAGGATGAGGTTCTCTTCCTGTTCCTAACGGACTGTAAGGGCACATTAGGGCCGTTGTCAGGGCCTCTTCTCTCATCTCGTCTAAAATGAACGAGGTCTTCGATTTTGCTCACATTAGGACGAGGTTCTCCTCCTGTTCCTAATGGGTTGTAGGAGCACATTAGGACCGTTGTCAGGACCTCTCCCCTCATCTCGTCTAAAATGAATGAGGCCTTCGACTTTGCTCACGTTAGGACGAGATTCTCCTCCTGTTCCTAACGGGTTATATTTGTTGTGAAATTAAATTCATGAGGTAGTCCTCCTTTATCACTGGTACATAACAAAGATTAGGATGTTGAAGTAGGAAGATTTTATTGTAATCAAATTATCGGTAATACATTCGTAGATTTTCCGAATTCCATGGTCGAAGCAGGTCTGCCCTCCGAGTTTTTTCAAATAGTACGTCCCGAGTCGGATGACTTCCGTAACCTCGTAGGGTCCTTCCCAATTTGGGGCAAGCTTCTCCTGACTCTGAGGCTGAGAGATAGCGGCTCGCCGAAGTACTAAGTCCCCCACTCTGAACATTTTACCTCTGACTCTGGAATTATAATATTGGGTCATCCTTCGTCTGTAAGCCGCCATCCAAACTTAGGCTTCTTCTATTTTTTCTTCCAGCAAATCGAGATTGACTCTGAGGTCCTGCGAGTTACGTTGCTTATTGAAGGCCACGGCCCATACTGATGGAAGTTTAAGCTCGATTGGGATGACTGCCTCCATTCTAAAGGCTAAGACGAATGGTGTTTTCCTAGTCGATAGCCTTTGAATAGTTCGATACGCCCAGAGGATGTGGTAGAGTTCGTCTGCCCAGGCTCCCTTCGCTCTGTCAAGCCTTGTCTTGATGCCTTGCAACAGGATCCGATTGGTTACTTCAGCTTTCCCATTTGCTTGTGGGTGAGCTACCAACGTGAAATAATGGGAGATGTTTAGATCTTCGCAGAATTTAGCGAACTGTCGTCCGTTATCTGTTATGAGAGTTCAGGACAGGCCAAACGAGCAGATGATTAACTTTCGAACGAAGTTCTTTACCTTGACCTCAGTAATTTTTGCTAGTGATTCGATTTCGACCTATTTGATGAAGTAGTCGATCGCAACCAGGAGGAACTTTCATTGTCCGAATGCCACTGGGAAAGGGCCAAGTATATCCATTCCCCACTGCACAAATAGCCACGGTGCGCTTAGTAGAGTAAACTCGAAGATCGGCTGTCTTTGTATGTTTGCATTTCTCTGACAGCGATCACATTTCTTGACATACTCCATAGAATCATGGTACAAGGTCGGCCAATAGTATCCTTACCGAAGTAGTTTTTGTGACAGGGATCTGGCTCCTACATGACTTCCACAAATTTTCTCGTGCACTTTCCATAATACGAAGTCGGCCTCTAAAGATCGGAGACATCTCAACAGCAGTAGCGAATATGACCTTTTATACAACTTGCCCTCATACAAAACGTACCGGAAGGCTTGATTCCTGAGTCTCCGAGCTTCTTTTGGATAATGAGAAAGAACTCTCTTTGAGATAGACAACTAACGAGTCAATCCAGCAAGGCTCGAGCCCTGTCTGCATAACGAGCTGCGATTCCTCTGAGCTTGGGCATTTTAGAATTTCAAAAAATACTTCTTTAGACAGTTCGGTTGGGGCTGAAGTAGCTAATTTGGAGAGGAGGTTGGCTCTTGTATTTTCTGCCCTCGAAATTTGTCGAATGCCAAAACTATCGAAAGCCGGAGTCAAATTTTTTACTTTTTCAAGGTATTTCATCATACTTTCCTCCCATGCTTCATAGTTGCCACTAACTTGGCCGACCACTAATTGAAAATCACTGTAGACTTGAAGCCGATCTACTTTTAACTCTCTTACTATTTTTAATCCGGCAATCAGCGCTTCATATTCAGCCCCGTTATTAGTTGCAGGAAATTCGAAGCGTAGCGCATACTCGACGACTCCTTCGGGGTTGACTAGGACTAACTCCGCACCTGCTCCAACAGAGTTGGACGAACCATCCACGTAAAGAGCCCAAAAACCTTTGGAAAGATCGGCACTTTCTTCGGAGAGGCTCGACTACAACCACGGGATGCCGGTCTCGTTCTGCTCAAGCTCAGCTTCATCTGGAATGGTACATTCAACTATGAAGTTAGTCAGTGCTTGAGCCTTGATTGCTGGCTGAGATCGATAGTTGATGTTGAATTTCGTTAATTCAGTGGCCTATTTTGCAATTTTTCTGAAAGCATCCGTTTGATGAAGAATTGCTCTGATCGACTGATCAGTGAGGCGCATTATAGCATGTCCCTGAAAGTAAGATCGAAGTCTTCATGCTACAATCAGAAGAGAATAAGTCAATTTTTCCAACTTTGTATACCTGATCTCAGCATCCCTTAAGATCTAGCTTATGTAGTAGACTGATCGTTGTACTTTCGCCTCTTCTTTGACCAGGACTGCCGTTAGCGCCGCAAGAGAGACCGCGAGGTAAAGAAATAGTTCCTCTCCGAACTCGAATTTGACCAATAGGAGAGGCGAGCCGAGGTAGTTCTTGAGCTCGTCGAACGTCTTTTGGCATTCCTGAGTTCAGTGAAAATCTTTCGATTTCCTGAGGATTTGGAAGAAGGGCATGTAGTGTTCGACTGACATTGAGACAAAACGATTCAAAGACGCCACCTTTCCGATCAGACGTTGAACTTCCTTGATGAACTTCGGAGCGGTCATCTCCTGGATAGCTCGAATTTTCTTCACATTGGTTTCGATCCCTCGTCTCGAGACCATGAATCCCAAAAATCTTTCTGAGGCTATCCCAAAGGTGCACTTGATTGGGTTCAGCTTCATCTTGTATTTTCTGAGTGCATCGAAAGCCTCTTCAAGGTCGACGATATGATTGACAGTCTTTCGACTTTTGACCAGCATGTCGTCGACGTAAACCTCCATATTGCGGCCGATCTGCTTTTTGAAAATTTTATTGACCAAGCGCTGATAAGTCGCACTTGCATTTTTAAGCCTAAAAAGCATGATCCTGTAACAGTAAAGACCATGGTTAGTAATAAAAGCAGTCTTCTCTTCGTCCTCCGGTGCCATCCGAATTTAGTTGTAGCTAGAGAAAGCATCCATGAAGGTGAAGAGCTCGTAGACTGAAGTCGTATCCACTAGTTGGTCGATTCTGGACAAAGGATAGTTGTCTTTTGGACCGATCTTGTTAAGCTTCTTAAAGTCGATGCACATCCTCCACTTGCCGTTGGCTTTCTTGACCAGGACCACGTTAGAGACCCAAGTCAGATAGCTGACTTTTCGGATAAACCCGGCGTTGAAAAGCTTATCGACTTCTTCTGCTATTATCTTCTATCTTTCTGGTGCATGGCCTCGAACTCTTTCTTTCACTGGCCAATGCTTGAGATCAATGGCCAGCCGATGTTCCATAACCTCGGCATCAATCTCAGGCATATCCACCGGAACCCAGGCGAAGACGTCGGCATTCCTCCATAAAAAGGTGATGGGCTACTCCCGAACTTCAACTTCCAGATTGAAGCCAATTTGCACCGTATGCTCCGCATTTCCATCATTCAGGGGGACGGTCACAAGATCTTCTATCGGTTCTTCTCTTTCTTCCGCGAGGTCATCCCGAGCATCTAGTCCATCAACAGGACAAGGGTCGGATTGTTCTTCCTTTCACAGGGCAATTGAATAGCAATGCCTTGTCAGAGCTTGATCTCTCCTGACCTCTCCGATCTTGTAACTTGTCAAAAACTTCATCTTCAAATAATAAGTGGACACCACCGTCCGAAGTGCATTTAATCTAGGTCAGCCGAGAATTGCATTGTAAGCGGAGGAAGCCTTTACTACCAGAAAATCCACCTGCACTCTGGATTGTTTTGGATATTGCCCGGCAGCCACAGCTAGAGTTATTACACTTTCAACTGGTACTGCAGCACCAGCGAAGCTTACTAGGGGGAGTTTATAAGTCCAAGCTAACTATTAGATATTGACATTTTGGAGAAAGCATCATAAAATAAGACGTCAGCCGAACTTTCATTATCAACTAGGATGCGACGTACATCATAGTCCGCTATATTTAAAGATATTACAAGCGCATCACTGTGCGGAAACTGTACTCCCCATGCATCTGCCTCAGTGAAGGTTATGGATTCTTCAGCCCTTCGTCTTTTCACTGATCCCCCAGATCCGCTGGCCTCTTCTCGCTGAAGTCCCCTAGAGATAGTGTTGATGATGCTGAGAGGCGGCTGATCTCCTTGTTGTTCCTCCCTCCTTGGCGGTTTTGACTGCGGCAATGCCCTCGACCGATCTTCTCCTGCTTCAGATTTGACGTCCGAGGAATCCGACCCAATCTGGCCTCTCCTGACGAGCTCCTCGATCTTCGTCTCAGAGCTGAATGCATTCATTCAGTATCATGGTTGTGGTCGCGATGATAGAGACAGTATTTGCTAGGATTACACTTGCCAGGATGGAGATGCGCAATTCTTTTCAAGCCTCGCAGCTGGTTGCTCCTTGATCTTCCATCAGATACTTACATTTTTGGAGCATTGAGGGAGGCGTAGTTGTGAAACCTTCTTGGGGGAGAACTTCGTGCCCTTTTGTTGGAGCTTCTTTGACGACGAGCTCGAGGAGTTCGGGCTCGCTTGCGCTCGGGGGGAGTCCGTGAGCACGGCCGAACTTCATTCGGCCCTCCATCAGCTGCGAGTTTATTATACTCGCCCGCCTGCCACTCTCCTGTGACTTCCTCATCCTTCAATTTGAAGGTTTCTTCTGCTCAGACATATCCTTCAGCCCGAGCCAATAGATCGACAAAATCTTTGAGGTACTTCTCTAGGATGAACAGCAAATCATTCTTCTGAAAGCCATCCTTGAGTGCGGCCATTGCAACAAACTGATCCAAATTTCGAACCTCCAATGCAGCAGCATTAAACCAGATGACATAAGCCCGAATAGATTTTTCCTCCTTCTGCTTGATATTCATTAGGAAATCCAAACCTTGGCACGGACGTCAGCTACTGACGAAATGAGCCGCAAACTGATGGCTCATCTGGTCAAAGAAGAAGATCATACCCAGCTTCAATGTCGAGTACCAGTTTCTTGCTGCTTCCTTTAAGGTAGATGGAAAAGTTCGGCATAAGATGGCGTTTGGTGCGCCATAGAGCGGCATCATGATCCAAAAGGCCTCTAGGTAATCGATCGGATCAGAGGTTCCATCGTAGCTTTCAAATTGGAGAAGCTTGAAGCTCGGTAGGATGGGCTCTTGCATAATCCTCTAAGAAAAAAGAGTGTCAGTACAAATATTATTATCATGTGAGAAGAGAGTATGACGAAGCTCTTTGATTCGTCGGCTCATTTTCTGGAGCCTTTAATTTATGAGATCTTCATGATTGTTGATCTCCAGAGTTTTCTGATGGGACGGAGGCAAAGCACCCCCCTGGATCGAGCCATGGTCCGAGCAAGGGCTCTCCACCCTCTGCTTTTCCTTTTCGAAAGTCACCGATCGGTTACCCCAAGTCGACCGTTCCCGACCATATCATGGGGCTCCGAAAAAGCCTGCTCTAGCCGAAGTGGCATTGGAGCCTGACGATGTATGGCCTGTACCGCCTCTGTGAGATCACAAATCTGCTGGACCAGCAGATTGAACTGTCCCGCATCCACCATGGCTGTAGGTGGCGCTTGAGTTACCGGAGCTAAAGCGGAAGCTGATAAATTTGGACGGAATTTGGCTGCAGAGGTCGTTAATCGTCGGGTCGAAGCTTTCCTAGGAGGCATTTTTTTCGGAAAGAACTCTAAAGAGGAAGAAGAAAAATCGCTGTTGAGCACTCCTTTAAAAACAAGGATACCTCAGGAACAGAGGTAGCCCTTCCTCTAGCACCAATTCCGTTGGTGCAGAATCTGATTGACGCCGAATCGAGCTAAAGTTGGGGAAGAAGAGGTTGCCATCGGTGACCTGCAAAATAAAGTCTCGTCCAGAGTCAATGGTGGTGGCTCCGGCATGATCCTCCGATGATCAAGTTAGCTCTTCTAGCCAATAGAAATGGAGTGCTCAAGCAAAAATTCAGCAGAGTTCTGAAAAGAAAAAGAGAGCTTAGAGAAAACGTATCTGAAGGATCCCTTTTATAAATGGAGTCCGGAGCAGATTAATAGTGACAATCATCACCGTCCGATCATGAGCCGCTCGGAGCCACATGAAATTTATTACGAAGAGAGGTGTCGCTCGTAATAGACTGATAATGACAGTCGTAACCGTCCGATAGTGGGGTTGCCTGTAGCAGACTGATAAATGATAGTCGTAACCGTTCGATAGTGGGATCGCCTATAGCAGACTGATAAATGACAGTCGCAACCATCCAGTAGTGAGATCGCCTGTTCGTTGAGATTTAATAGTCGAAGTCCGGAGGAAGCGGGCATTGGTTGGTGAAGAACTTTGACATATATCAATTCCAGAGGAATTCGGACTCTTAAAGAAAATATGGCTAGAGGGGATCATCCGGAATGAATACTACTTGAAATCTGAAAATAATCCGCTGGAGGAATCTGGATGGAGTTCGACTGATGTCGACCGATGGAGAAGTCCAAAAGGAGTTCGGCTCCTGGAGGAATCCGACTGAAGGAGAAGTCCGAAAGGAGTTCGACTCTTGGAGGAATTCGACTGAAGAAGAAGTCCGAAAGAAGTTCAGACCGACTGAAGGAGATATCCGGAAGAAGTTCAGTTCTTGTAGGAATTCGACTAAAGAAGATGTCCGGAAGGAGTTCGACTCTTGTAGGAATCCGACTGAAGGAGAGGTCCGGAAGGAGTTCGACTCTTGGAGGAATCAATCTGAAGGAGAAGTCCGAAAGAAGGTCAGCTCCTGGAGTAATTTGACTGAAGGAGAGGTCCAAAAGGAGTTCGGCTCCTGAAGGAATTTGACTGAAGGAGAAGTTCGGAAGGAGTTCGACTGCTGGAGAATTTTCGATCGAAGCTCTTCTATGATTATCAATTATACTAGGCTAGGTACCAGACTGGACTTCGACGGAAGCGGAATTTATCCCTAACAACTATATTAACACAACGCAAAGTCTAGATTTAAGGAACAACCAGAATTTCCAGTTTAGTCATCAAGCAGTGCCATCAATCTAACTGAAAGGCCCTTGTGAACTTCAAGATGTTGGCTTCAAAATCAAATGCATAATTACATCTAAGCTTCTATGTTCAAATTATGGCCCTTCCGATAGGAATAGGTCCAACTTACACCATTGAATACTACCCTAGATGGATAAGCGGAGGGGACATATTTTTCATAAAATCACTCCCAATAGCTAACAGGATCAAAACTAATACCAGATGATGAGGGAAGAAGAAACCCTACCTCATAGAAAAAATCATCTCCCAAACCCACCCAGAAAAAGAGGGGGGAAAGGAAAATTTCTTCCCTACAACAATTGGAAAAAAAACACAAGCACCAAATATGGTGGAGATGTCAGCAACATGAAGGCAAAAAACCAAGGTCTGGTAAACAAAAAGAATGACATATTCAAAAGGGAGACAACAATCACGAAACATAGAAATGTTATTAAATTGATGAAAATAAAATGATCGTGCATCATTCCCTACAAATAATAATGAGAAAAGGTCAAATAAGCACAAGGAATATAAATTTGTTCATAATAAGACGACTAAGAACTTACCCTGTAGAAGGATTCTGCTGAGAATTCTGGATTTACTCCTAGAGTGACAGTGAAGAAAGAAAAACTAACTGAAAACTTATGTAGCAAGTATGCCAGATCAACAGTCCAAATACTGCAAAAACAGGAGCAAAGGCATGGATGAACTAAAGAACAACACTCATTTAGAAATGCATAAGTGGATAACATGATTAACTAATGCATGTCTAGCAAAATCAATATACATTTTTCTGATAGGAATTACTGAGGGACAGGGTAAGCACCTAAACAGAAAAACGGCATATTTGGTGTTCTTAAATGAACTATAAGATTTGGAAAAATGTAGCCATAAACAATGACTGCATTGATTTGGAAATAGAGCATCACATGTTTATGTATTAAGTGCCTAGACGAGAACTAGAAAGCTTTGGAATTTTACAGATGTCAAACTGGAAATTTCTAACGTATGCTTCTTTTTCAGAAGTCATGAACTAGCTCTCAGAACTAATATGCATGATCTTTCCCATTTCTTGAGAAATAATCTTGTTAAATTGTCACTGAAATGATACTGTTATTGCTACCACTAGCTCTAATAGGAGTTCCTTTAGCAAATATCATTTTACCAAGAATTTAGGAGTCAAGTCTACAAGCCAGAGATTGATACAGGGGATCCTTGTACAGTTGTATGACTCGGTTTTACTAAACCAGACCCGAACCATCCCATACCATGCCTATCATGGCATATCAAACACATTATTGCTTGGTGCATATTTTTTCTGTAATATTTTTAATCAAGGCATTTCAACCTGACATCATCCCCCAATCATGTGTACCCTAAAGGTCCACGTATGTCCTATATCCGGGTATTTAAATCATTGCCTCTTATAAATGGGAACATGGACAAGAAAAGATTCTAAGCAGCAGAAGCAGCTGAGTCTTAAAATTCTGTCAAGCAGTCATACCGGCAGCATAGACAAGAATGCGTATTCCATAAAAATCCACAATTTCATGTTCATTTTTTTAGGTTTCTTAAGGCCAGCAGTTCATAATAGAATCAACAAACTACCCGGAACATCATGTTGAAGCAAAATACATTAGGCATCTTCTCTTTATGTTGAAGGATTGGGCATACAAAGCTCACCTTGTCGTACAGCAAAGCTTCTCGAGATCATGAATGTTGTAATGGTCGATTCCCAGAGTCTTTAAAACCATTAAAACACAGGCAAGGCCACAATCCCAATTGAATAGCTGGCGAACATGAGGGACCTAGAAGCCCACGACCATCAGAACAGGGAATTTAACTAACAGGTAATTGAGATGTAAAGCTGGTCACCGAAGGAAACTCACATCCACAGAGTGAGAACGACGGTTGAGAGGAACTAGATCTTTGAAAGAGAAGAGGCCTCCTTCCTCTTGGCCTCCTCCTTTGATCATCTTCAACAATTTGTCAGCAATGAGGCATAGACGCCACATAAACAAAGAATCAGTTCCAAATCAATAATTGCACGACATTATGTAATTTGCTGAATGGCCAGACCTCCTCCTCCTCCTCCTCAATCGCGAAAATTCTGCCATTTCCTGCAGAGCTTCCCTTCCCTGAGTCAATTCGAAGGCTTCATGAAATCATTGAAATAATCTTGGTAAAGGAACGTGTCATCGAAATCAATACAGGAAATTATTCAAGATGCGTTTTTTAAACATATGCTCAGCATCGTATATGTCGACGGAGATGGGGATCTTTTTCAAGAGCGGGGGTGGGGGCGTGGGCAAGAAAAAAGATCTCCATTAATTGTACTTCGACAAGTCGAGGGTGTTTATATGCAAACTTTCTGCAATTGATCATGGATAGTGAGTATGCGTTGTCGGAAGAGATGGCAAAGAGGAGAGGGATCGCACGGTTCGTGGAGACGGAAGACAAAAGAACAGCGGACAACAGAGAACGGAAAGCAATAAAAGCGCAAACAGAAAGGGGAAAAGGAGAGATGGAAAGTGGCTTTTTCTCTCTTCCTTGCCTGAAAGGTGTCTGCGGAAACGCGCCCGAGAAATCGAATCGACTGCAGGCACTGCTGTCAGCGGAGGTTCAAGGATCCGCTTCAAGGCAATTCCTTTCTCTCCTCCGCACCTATCGGGCGACAAGCTTCTCGCTTCGGAGAGAACAAACCAGGCTGAGCGAGAGGAACCACGGTAAAAAGAAATAATTAGCCGAAATATAACCCGACTGATAATGCCCGACACATGGGAGGCAGTGTGGCCCAAGCCCGCCGACTGGTCACTGGTGCCTGTAAGAACTACTGAGTAATTTTTACGCATGCATATCGTATAGAAAAAATACATTATGATTAAATTATATAGTAATCATTTTTAAATTTATATTTAATATCTATAATTTTATTTTTTTTAATTTAAAATTTGGAATAATGAAATTTTTTTTAAAAAAAATGATATTTTATGACTAAATTATAATTTTATATATTTAATAATTTTTTTTATAAATTTTTAATAATAAAAATATTTTTTTATAATTTATAGAAAAAAATTATGATATTTTATATACATGATGTCATAATATGATCATAAGATTTTATAATTTTTTTAAAAAAAAAGAGATATTTTTAACATTCAAATTTTTAAGTCAAAAAATAAAACTAGCTCGAAAAATTATAGCTATGTGACCGAATTATATAGGATGATAAATTTTTTGTATAATATTAAGATCATTAAATTTGCTCCTCCTAATTGTATATCGGCTCTCTGACTTACATTCGGCATCATCGATTAAACGACGACTACATCAAAATTTCAGCTGATGACGAACAACTATAAGTCGGCTTGGATGGCTCCCGATCAGATGAACCAACTATCAACCAGTCTATACACCCAGTTTATAGTCAACAACCAACCATACTTATGATCGACTGTCGATTGCGATGGATAGTCAGCAACTTCCAATCAACTTTCTAACAAACAGAACGACTCCAAGAATAAATAATCGCTGACCAATTGGAATATCAAAACTGTCGATGGTCAGTCGGATCAATAGTATTATCGAGTATAGTCGGCACAACAATAATACCAACATATAGTTAGTATGATCTATATTCTTGGCGCATAATGTGCGTAACAGTCTCTTTACGATCATACAATGAGTATTAATTGCTTCTATAATGTCGAAATAAATAGGACATCATGACTTCTAATCGTTATAGATGGTTACTTATATTTTACTTATAAAAAATGGTAAATGAAAAATATTGATAAAATAATTTTAGATGAGACTTTATCATTTATTTTACTAAATTCTTTCTTTCTAATTTAAGCATCGAAAGATCCTCACCATAAATAATTTTGGTTAGGATGGATATTATTTGATAGGTAATTATCTCTAGAGATGGGTGCTAAAGCGATTTGGCTGCAACATGCACCATTTTTTTCTAAGAACTATTGTATGCTACTAAGTACCAACCCACATGCATGGTATATATATGAATATATTATTTATTTAAGTGAAAAAAAAATTAGATACTACGATCATATTTGCAGATAAAATATATCTGCTATTTGGTTTTTACGGGTAAAGATCATGTCTTGTTTTTGAATCTAAGATTCTAAGTCAATGTGCGCATGGCCCGGTGTGTTTTTTTGCCCTTTTAATTAGTATCCTTCCAAATACATATACTTCTGGTGGAAAATAGTGAATATTTTTTTTGTTTTAAAAATAGAGTGACGTAAAAGGGCTTGGCTAAAGGATTCCAGTAGAACGTTAAAAACAAAAAGTTCGGGAGGAAAAACTGGGTATGCATGATTGCAAGATTTGTTTTTCATAAATAATTGGATAGGAAGAGCGACCTTTGTTTTTGGTGGGGGGTGGAGGATGGGGTGGTGGTGTGCGTGTGTAGCTATAAAAATTATTTCATCATGGATTTTTTTTTTTAACGCAATCAAATTTTCCAGTTAAAACCAAGTATTATCCATCATGTTTATTTTTGAAACCTTGTAATGTTAATTTCATATTAAGTTATCCTATCCGGCTCGAAAAGTAAATAGATTAGTTTTCAAATCAAGTCATGATTTGATGGGTCTTGTTTGAAGGTGTTTGAGTTAGATAGGTTTTGATCATGGGAGATAGTTTTTGAGACTAAATAAAGTTAATTTAACGAAGGACTTGATTTCAAATTCGATATGCATGTAGCTTCACCATCTTTCGTGAAGCTTAATCCAGAGAAAGAAAAAAAAAAGAACAATCAGTAAAAGAAATTAAACTAGATGTTACCTAAATTCTTTTGTCATGTTCTAGTGCTTTTTACTAATTAGTATGCAAATGGACTAGCCCCACAACCTTGTAGATCAAATATATATTGAATATAATTATCAACCTATTCTACCAAAAAATTCTAAAAATCCTTGGTTTGACCGAGAAACCTATTAACATCATTTTCTTAGCAACCATGAAGTTCAAAACTTCCACTACCAATGATTCATGGCAATGTAATTTGTTTCATGTTCTTGCTCACATGAACTTTATTAGATGCATGTATCATCCACATATCAGAGGTTAGTATAACGATGCAAATTGATTAATAAGATGGTTATTCTTAGCATCCTTTTCAAATAGCCTGGCCAGATGTGTACATGCATTGCACCAAACAATCAATCCACCAAATATTTTCGTATTTGTCAGCCACTTATCGATGATTTGCAAGAAATCAGATATGGCGGTCGATCTTTGTAAAAAGTAGAAATCCTTCCATACCGTAGCTAGAATATTAAGAAGAAATATTAATAGTGAGTTAGATTAATAAAAAAAAACTATATATATATATATATTAGATTTAATAAATAAAATATTCTTAATAAATTGAAATTACAAACTCCGAAGCAAGTGCCGATACATCTGAATTATCGAAAACATGCAAATCAGCTCTCATGATTGTTATCATGGCATATCATATTTTTATGATTAAATTCATATAAAAATATAGACATAGTAAATATCAAAAATGCTTTTATATATTAAATTTATAGTTGCATGAAGTCGCACGATTTTTGAGAAACTTTTTTTTTTAAAAAAGAAAAGCTCATATTTTTAGGTTCTTGTATATATTCATATTTTTGTTTGTTTTAAAATAATATTTTATAATTGTCAACTTTTTATCAACCATTTCAACGTTTTTTCTCCATCAATTTTCTGTTGTTGCACAACTATAACATATGATTCATTTCGCAGCGTGGCATGTAATCATACTCTCAAATAACTAATGGTGGTCCGGCGTTGGCTGCTGAATCGATCAAAACCAGTCGTACTCTACGATAATTTAATCAGCACACTTTGAAATGGACATGGGTATCACAAGGAAACTAGGAGGAAGTATCCTCCTCCGATGTCCAGACAAGTCTCAAGAGATTATTTAACGAAAAAAATCCCAAGCACGGCCTGCCATCTCTATCTGGGTATAGAAGATCTCGGTGCCATGCTTTTATTATAGACACCCTGAAGAGCAATACCCGTCTACCCGTTTTGGCTTTGACTACTCGCTCTGTGTCTTTTCGTTGAACGCCTCCTCTCCAATTTTCCCGACGGCTCCAACCCCTGCCGAAGCTTCGCCTGGACCAGTTTTCCTTCATGCATCCTTTGCGCTTGTCTCACCAACCTCGCCTACATGGCCAATATATCAAACCATCCGGTCAAGGCTACGATCCTATCTCACAAAATCAAATCACAAATTTTCTTCCCCCCGCCGCGTCCCGGCGCAAGACCGGCTTTGTCTACATCATGCGGTGGACGTGTGGGATGGTCGCAGGTCCTCGTAATCGATCAGGGAACTAACCCTATCGTTTCGGACAACTCCAATTCGAGGGCATTACAGTAATTTGGAACCCAAAAGTACACGGCAGCTCGTTATTTTTTTTATTTATCTCTTCGTTTATTTAAGGATTTGGGATGCGTTACTTTCTCCTCTATATATTTTTTTTTTAAAAAAAAAATTTAATTTTTAAAAATTTGAAAATAAAAAAATATTTTTTAATGACTAACCAAACGCTCCCTTGGTAAACGGTGGGAAAGAAGGCTGGCTTGCTTCCTGGAGAATCCTGACCTTTTTCCTTCTAATTTCTTCGTCGCCAACTCGCCATTTTTGTGGCTCTGCCCTCAATCCCTAGTAAGCACCAGGAGAAAAGAGAGAATATGGGAGGAGACAGGAAGATCGGGGTGGCTCTGGACTTCTCCAAGAGCAGCAAGAGGGCGCTGGAATGGGCCATAAATAACCTCCTCGACAAGGGCGACATGCTCATCGTCCTCCACGTCATGCACCCCAAGAAAGACAAGTCCAGGCACGGCCTCTGGACCAAATCCGGTTCCGGTAAGATCTCCCTTCCACCCCCGGGACTCCAATCCGATTTCTTTGATCCACATCTCTCGCCATTCCTAACCAATTAGCTCATGTTTTAGATCTGATTCCTCTGACGGAGTTTAGGCAGCCGGAGGTGATGAAGCACTACGATCTGGAAGTCGACATCGAGGTCCTCGACATGCTCGACACCGCTTCGAGACAGAAGGAGGTGCTCCGTTCTCCCCCCTTTAATTGCCCTTTTCCCCATCTTATAGTTCAATTTTTAAAAATGTTTGGTGACTATTTTCTCTTTCCCCCTTGAATCTGTGGGAAATATATATATATATATATATATAGGCAACGATCGTGGCGAAGTTGTACTGGGGAGATGCGAGGGAGAAGCTGTGCGAAGCCGTAGAAGATCTGAAGCTGGACTCGCTGGTGATGGGCAGTAGAGGTCTTAGCCAGATCCAGAGGTAACGTGCACTGCATTTTGACTCCACTGTTGCTTACCACTTGCCAGTTGCCATGCCTTCTTCCCCCATTATAAGAAATAGATTGATCGTTATGTAAATAGGAGTACATATAACTATAAAAGCAATCCTCATATTTTCATTTCTAATCCATCAACTCGCCCACCAAGAATTCCGTGACATTATACATGGGAAATCTGCGATCATCATCATCATCGTTGTCGTCATCGTCATCGTCATCGTCATCTGATCTCAGATGTCTAAATCGGGCAGTTAAATCTGTCAAGTGGTTCAGACCCACCGGGCGGGGAACTTGAAGCCCATTCCCTTTTTCCGTTGATTATTTCGTGGTTGTATACGCCTAAATCCATAATAAGAACGGACAAAGATTTGCCCAATTGCTATGTCTCCATACATCCAACAAAGATTTGCCCATAGGATGAACTTCTGCGTTTTTCTTCTGCTTGTATACTTATTTATATGTGGGTTGCATAGGCCCTAAGTTACTTTCGCCGTGGGATATGTCGAGCCATATGCTGGGAAATTACTAATCAGTGAATACTATAGATCTCACGTCTTGCAGTAGCCAAACAACTGCTTCATATGAGGGAGTTCTTCAAAAGGTTTAGATGAACTCAACTGCCTTCATCTATTCTCGTTTTATGAGATGAAATGAGTTGCTAGCAACTGTCTTGGCCAGTGAGCAGTTTTAACTTGTGGAGTCTTTAATATTTCTTAGCATATAACGTTGGTGCAAAATTTATCACAAATTGAACCTAATAAAATCGACAAATTTCAAGTTATGTTGCAGAGTAACGTGGAGGACCTCTTGGAGTCTTGGGCTCTTCAAAAAATTGTACTGCAGAGTGGCATTTATATGTGCTTATACCATTGTACTTACGCTCTCTTTAAGACAATTCTTTGTCCATGCATCATGTGAGTCCTCCATGTTTGCATTTGCTAGCTGACCATAGGTTTAAGCACCCTCTAAACAAAAAATTTGTGTAAAAAAAAAATCCCTTTAAAACTCCAATGCTTTGAGTTAGGATCTTTTCAAGTTTAGGGCTGAATTGCAGAGATCCAGCTTGCCAATCATGACCATCTGTGTATTACATGATGGCCATGATTGATAGGACTCTAACAGAAATTATAGTAGAAGGGATCATTGATTGTCATGGTCACTTGTTACTATTGACCCTCGGCGAGGAGGAAGAGTCATTGATTGTAGTCTCAAACACAATTGGGAATATACCATGATACACCCCTAGTGATCTGGAGCCAAAGATGGAAACTTACCTTTCTCATGAGAGAATATAGTTATGGTTGTCTCGGCAATTGGAAAAGATGATCTTAATTTATAGACTTATGAGTAGAGTCTAGTGAGAGATAGAGTTAGAAGTAGATAATGATATCGTTATCTAGGATAGAACATCTCGAATATACATGTCGATGATCGTTGTCCCAGTAGGACTCCACATGGTATATGGATATAGTTCCACACGTACTATGTAAGGCCCAATCAATCACAGCCAGCATGCAATACGTGGATGTCCGTGATTAAGAGACTGAACTTCTCTAGTTCTACCTGAACATGAGAGGATCCCAACTAGTTTTGAGTTTTCTGGAGCGTGTCAAAGATTTCACAAAACTATCTGATCAATAGCTTCTTAGATGTTCCTATCAAGTTAAAACTAGTATTTCAGTCAATTAATCTAGATTTTTAAAGGTTACTGTTCGAAAGCAGACTTTATCAATATGCTCTCTAACTGAAATTTTTAAGTACTGTAACCCATGAATCCAATAATTGGCAAACGGCATTTGAACTCACTGATGCAGCCCCAAGTTGATTTCAGCTATCTTTTATTGGGTCTCCTAATGCAAAAAGCTAGAACTATGGTCTTCTACTCGATGCAAACATGGCTTTAGTAATTTAGAAAGCTTGGTATTTTTCTAGCAAACCAGTGTCACTATAATGCCTAGCAATGCATAACCTTACATGAGATGCCAAATGACGAATCGTGGCCATCACTTAGATCATATATAGCGCTCCTTGATTATGCTAAATCAGTTGACTTAACTAGTCAAACCATGTGCTCCATTGTGGTACTGCAATAATGGAACCCTTCACAAGAAAATGGTCTAAGATTCCCAGAAAGACATCACAAGCCAATTGCAGTAGTTCAGCAATATGTGCTTCAACTCATGGTCACACGAAGTTTGGGCAAATAGACAATAAGAATGTAGCTCCGATGGTTCTCTTCAGTTCCACAGGGGGGCAGACTACGTGAAGAACATGAACAGGTTTCCTAGAAAGACATCTCAAGCCAATTACATTAGTTCAGCAATATGTGCTTTATGTCATGATTGCAGAAAAATAAGAATTAATTTGGAATTTGGGCAAACGGACAGTAAAAACATGGCTCCTCTGTTTCTCTTGAGGCCCACAAGGGGTTGGACAAGTGTGAAGAAATTGGTCTAGGAATCCCTGAAAGACATCTAAAAAGCCAACTACATTGGTTCAGAAATAAGTGCTTCCACTCATGGTTACAGAAAAGCAAAGAATTATTTGGAAGTTGGGGCAAATTGATAATAATAATGTGCCTCCTATGTTTCTCTTCAAGCCCACAGGAAGTGGACTAGCTTCAAGTTCGGTAAAAAATCATGTGGATCCCTGGTGTTGGTTTCATTCCCTAATAAAAGTGGAGGCTGGAGAATGTTTGGGAGATGGAGTCCTAAATATCAGAAGGAATTGGTATGCATGATGGGAACCAATTTACTTAAAAGCTTAATTTGCTAGGTCCTAATCATTTATATTAACTCTTCTACCTCTCACTACTTATTCCACTTAGGACTAAACCTTACATGTCGTCCACAGAAAATCCTCCACAAGATTTTCTAGGGTTGTTGAAAGCTCATGTCCTGCAGTATACCAGGCATTAAATCTTGAGTCTGATATTCTTGAACTTGATTTCGGTACATTATGTGGACAATGCAACAAACCCTTGAAGTAAGCTCCCATTGCTTCAATTGAAACACCGGGAAATTATTCTATACTGCAAAATTCTGTGGAATACCTCTGAATACTTACCCTTGAAGTTTGGATCTTTGTGGAATGAAGTTATCCATTATCAAGCACCTGATATCTTTTTTAAGCCAAACTTGCAAAAGCTCGAAGCTACTCTAAATTTCAGTCAAGCCAACTTATTTACAGATAATCCCCTGGTGGTGGCACTTCGAGAGAAGTAGTTGGAATGAACATTTTACAAGCAATGAAAATTTAGTTTCACTAACCCTCTTCTGAAAAACCTATCATATCATTATTCTGGAATATTTTACTTTCATCTATAATGAAATTAGTAGTCCCTAACATATTCTGATTTTTTCTCGCTTTTTTCTTGTTCTTTGTCTTTGGAGTATTTGCAGGATTCTGTTGGGCAGTGTAACAAACTATATGTTATCAAATGCAGCATGCCCGGTGACCATTGTCAAGGATTCAAACTCCAAACCTTGATATATATATATATATATATATATATATATATTCTGCTTGGAAAAACTTAAGCACAAGAAATTCGAGTGAAAGTTCTTCTATTGCTAGTAAACAGGAATTTAGTAATGCTTATGGACTTGGAACAATGTGTCAATGTTAAATAAACTTGGAGAACTTGAAGCATGGATTGCCTTTAATTCACATCAGCCTTCCAGCTTTGTGTAAGAATTAGGATAAGAAGTTTTGTCAGGCATCCTGTGTACATCTTTTATCTGCTCTACATTATTTTCAGCAGCCTGTCAGATCTCGAATAACTTCTGATGTTTTACTTGTTTAATCTGCTCAAGAAAGGAAGGAATGCTTTTGTTTCTTGTCTCTTGATAAATATGTGCGGTAGCTGGTAGGATTGATATTGACGAGTCTATACCTGATAGATAAAGTGACGATCTCCATGTTGATCCATCTGTACTTCAGAAACGGCCTGGAATGTATTAAATGGAGCGTTGGTCTTTAATTGTATGGCTTTCTAGTTTTATCTGAAATATGAATTGTGTTGGTGTGTATTTGGTTTCGTAGGAATCCAAATAATATCTTCCAATTAATTTTGTTGAGTGAGGTCTTGGGTCTGTGGATCCTTCATGCGGTGCAGGCTCATCTTGTGTGTTTCTGTTCTTGAAGAGGGAAGTTTCTGTTCTTAATTGTTTGTTTACAAGGCTGTGCATTGGCACAAGTAGGAGCAACATTCATGGCGTAACGAGCGATCGATGGTGCTCTTGCAAAAATCATTGGTGGAAACAGGAAAAAGGTCTGCTTTCCCCTGCTCCTCGCGTCGCGCTTGAATTGGGCTGCGCCGACATCGATACTGGCCGCAAGTCGGCCCAACTATATGCGTGATCTAACCCGGTTCCGTCTCGATCGGGGAATTTGGCGGGAAAAAATTACCACACCGACCGATGGGGGAAGGGGATGTCGAGGTCGCGAATTTTGGAACCCTAGCATCTAGATGGAGAGCTCACCCAACACCAGGCCCCTTTTCTCTTTATCTCCTCCTCTCTTGACGGACCCAATCCCATCCTTCCGGCGGAAGCCTACGGTGGTCCGCGGCTTTCTCCTAGTCCGATTTGTCCGGCACCGGCGAGCAAGGTAACGCTGTCCTATCCTTCTCCCTCCTTCTCGATAGACCACACTGACCATAGCCGCCAAAATCCATAACCAACCTTATTGCGCAGACCCCGGATATAATCCTAAACTCGCAAACCCTTGCTCAGGCACACCCATCTCCATCTTTCTCATGCTCTGCTTTTACCGGGCATCGCTTTCCCTGTGCCTGTCAAAGACTCCCATTACTTTGCATAACTTCGAATGGTCATGTTGGAGACAAGACTCTTCTTTACAAAACCTCCTCCCGTGCTTCCGTGGTGTCTAATGCTCTAAATCACTTCAACGGCTGGTCTATCCTGTGTAAATCAAAGGAGGTTGTTGACTTTGGGAAGATCTGGACGGCAATCAAACGTACCAATATTTACCTTCTATAATTTTTTCAGAACCTATAATTTTTTCTGAGTATTTTGTTTCTGCAACTTTTCATAACCTGTAAACCTTCTTATTTGCTCTCTTTTTAATAAAGGACTGGTGGCTATTCCTTAGCCTCCATTATCATCCAAAAAAAAAACCTTCAAATGGTCCCTGATGAGGGTGTTTTTATGAAGATGTGAACATTTCCACGATTCTGAAAGCCCGAGTGCTCTGCTGGGGTTGGGATTCTTGAAAAATAATCAGTGAATTATGCTCTTTCACTCTTGTTTTGATTCTTTTTCTTGTATATTTATTTCTTGAATGCTGTGTGCCTATGCCTAGGCTTTTTTTCCTGCAGATTTTGTTTTTACTAGTAAACTTCCTCTGCAGTTTACGTGTGACTGGATTCTTTTCTAGTCATGAAAAATTCATCTTGTCTCAAATGTGATTGTGTCTTGTTATAACTTGTAAACCATTCTCATCCATTGCTTTGCTTTATATTCTTGCTGCAATGTCAAATTCCATTATGCTACTTGTCGTTGGTTTCCATCTGCTGATTATGTGATTGTTATGAACTCCAATTTTGGCATTTAATCAATTACTGCAAGTTGGTTATTATCAGAATTCATGCAGATGTGTATTTAGTCTCATATTGATTATTCATTGGAAAAATCTTAAATACTTTTATATGATTAAGTAACTCAAATAATAATACCTTTTGGCTAATCTTTTTAAATAAAATTTTGAACCGTTACAAATGGTATTAGAGCAAACTCGACTCATAATTTATGTGGACTAGGAGATACTGCAATACGAGTCCATTGAACTGACCATGAGCTGATTGTAGTATTTATAAATGCATATATTTGATCGTTAGCCTGACGAAGATGCCAAAGCTTAAATGAAGGGAGTATGTCAGGATCCATACGGGGCATGTATTTAGTCATAGATACTTGTATAGGATCAAAAAATCCAAATAATATATTCTAGCCGGGCTTTTTGAATAAGATCCTAGTTGTCACAGTTATGTTCTTTGAATTTTCTCTTATATATTATAGAAGTGGGATTTGCGTATGGGAGACAAGCATCCCAGCTACCCAAAGAACTAGCATACTCTAAAACTGGACAACTTACAGATTTCAATAAAACATTTCTTTCTTTTGGTTCAGTCAAAGCAACTGCTGCATTTTAATAATTTATCCGTCTGTTCCATGTTGGAATAATGAATGTTTTATTTCTCCAAGATAGTTTTCTCAGTTTGAATTGTTTGTTAGTTTATCCTGGAGGAGAAAATGTAAATTTTTGTGGGCTCAAACTGTATCTGCTCTTCTTTTTGCTTAGAATTGTAAATTTTATCTGCTGCTTTTTGTCAAAAATCTCTTGGACTTTGACTTCTACCAATTTGGGTGAGCTGTGCTGTTTGTTTTCATCTACCTTCGGATGGTGAATGTCTTTATCACTCTAAAGTCCGCAAGAGAATGCAAAAACTAAGGTTGAGTATATCATAAAGGTCTTCCTTGGGATTTCGTGCTTCAGAGGTGAAAGTAATCTCCCATTCCAATCTTTTCAATATATAACTGGAAAGCTTCAAATTATAAACAACTAGAAAGATACGTATCCACCATTTATGCCTAATATCAGGATAACCCAGTTTATCTAGGACCAAAATGCTGCTAGCTCCTATTGAGCGAAAGTTTGTCAAGGAAAGCTTGATTCTCATGGGTTTTTCACATCAAATTTCAACGTGCACGTCCATAACCTGATAGTTTTATTGAAGCTATGATCAACATCAATGCCAAAGATGAGTTTGTATATAGATGTAGAAATCTTCAAATTATAGACTTATATATATGTATTTGCGCACATCTATCCTAGGTGGCCTTTTGATATAAAATTTCTCCGTGCTCGTCTAAAACCAACTGCAACTCATCTTTATCTAATTACAGTTGGATGAGCCTGTTCTCTTTGAATTACAAAAACACATGTTCCCCTCTTCCTGATACAGTTGCTCCTTCTTCCCTCTTCTACAAACTTGGATAGCCTATTTTCCTGAGAAGCGATGCTTTTATCAGGTCTGAGGGTGGGGTGAGATTCCCTTATTTTTAAAAATCTTTTAAGGATAAGAAAGAAGGAAAGAAAAAAGAAATAAAGAAAAGAAAACCATCGGTCATTGAGATCTTGTCTTTTGTTTGTTTATCGGCATTCTTGCTAACAAGAGATTACCAGTTATTTGGTTGCGGTTTGAAGAATGTTACTTTTATACGCATAGCTTCATTTACTTTGGTTAACAGCAATATAACTTACCTGGTTGTTCATGTAGAGTGATCCATTTGATCAAGTCATTAAAGAATGTCATGATCACAACCTGCAACTCCAATCCTTGATCAGGTAACTCCCATTGCTCTTTCTTGGACAATGCATAAAGGACGAGCACGAACAAATGCATGCAAGCAGGTATTTGTTCATACTCGTACAAGCATGTATTTGATACATGTTCATGCGGATCTTTCTTTGTTAAATTAATTATTCATTAATCTGCAGCTTCTCTCAGAACTGTATGAACTCAATATTGTTGTGTGTTAATGGAGGAAAATTGAGGATGAGAACTTGGACATACAAACAACATGACATGAGGATCACTTTGGTGTGATCATGCATCACCTTTCTTTAATCCAAAACAAATGCTGTATCATGGCTTACATGTTAGCATGTAACCTTTAACAAGATATTGTTTTTTTGCTTAATGTTGTAGTTGCTTCCTACTTTAGTATATCAGAATTTTTGCTTGCGCGGGCTTGACTTTTCAACACAAATTTTTCCCTGCTTATAAATTTTAAGATATTGCAGTCGGCAGGTATGACCGAGCGGAAACCATTCATAGTCTTGGATGAACGTTGGTCCCTGTACGCCCCCAGGAAATTCAATAAAAAAAAAGCTCAAGAACATTTCAAAAGTCGCTCTGCAGCTATAGAGTCCTACATATCTGATTTGGATCTAGACTTACTGTGGTATTCTGTCTTCAACCAACTTACAAGCCACATACCTGAATAGCTTAATGCGTACACATATATTCTTTATTTTGGTAATACCTTTCCAGAATATGGTGTCGCCTAAGGATCCTTAAATCCGTGTTAGGTGTGATGACATCAGAGAAGTGTGTCTTGGTGATCATTTGATATTAGGTGCACTGATGCTGGATAATTTATCTCCCAGGTTTATTATCACGAACCCAGCATCGTATCTGGCCATATATATGTTCCCGAATACTAGGGCCTGATGGAAGGATTTCTGGAGTGATCTTGGAGCTTCGGAGCTTCGGACTGTAATGGAATATGGTACCTCCCTTCTTTGTATTTGATTTAGTTTTAACTGTCAGTTTTATTGCATCGGCAAATTTCATGAAATGAAGTAATTTACTTAATCATAGAATCATCTCCTCCTCCTCTTCAGTCCTAGCTAAATTTTACCTAATGTCATCCGGTCATCGGCATTTTCTGTTTATTGTATATATTTTTAGAAAGCAAAGGATTAGAATGCCACCAAATTGGATCATGCTATGGGGGCTTTCGTCTTTTGGATGGCGTACCATGAATTCCTGTAATGCCATCGTCGTTGATATTTTTTTTCCTCTACTTCTCTCTTATATGCTGGGAAACACTGAAAAAAAGCTGGAGTCGAGTCTAAACAGCGATGACCATCCCGAAGCGTTGCAGACTTACCGTCCTGCGGGTTAGAAATGTGGAAGGCGGCCGAGTGTTGTCATCATGCTTCAACTTATTTTAATCAAATTCTGATGGCCCTCCTTAAATCCATCACTCACGGGTTATCCGTACCATAAGCATCGAGGAGCTGAAAGAACAACCGATGATTATGGATTATTTTGTAATGGTTGCGTTTTAGCTCATCTCGTTCTGGACTGATCAAGTTGAGGCACCCGTTAATCACCCACGCTGCACTTGCTAGATGTTTGGCACGCTTAAATGGTCTGGTAGGCAGCTTAAGAATAGCAGCGATTGCATCAAATGATGCCATTTTCTATCAAAAGAGAGCGATATGATGCCATCACCATATCAAACGTCTGGATGGACTCTCCCTCTATACGTTAAAATAAGAGCCTCCGCCATATAATTTATGAAGAAAGGATGTCAATTGGTTGGAACGACGTAAGCACGTTCCTAAGTTAGTTGATTGATTGATGATTGCTTTCGCTTTAAGTTATAGAGTAAAAAAGAATAATCAAAATATTCTTAAATCAAAGAGCAACCGACGGCGAAACATACCATCAGGAAAAATTTAAAAAAAAAAAAAAAAACACCTCAGAAAGTAATCTACTTACCCGGGATAAGATTTGATGGTTATGATTTGATAGTTCTCAACCAGGCAGAAAATCGACGGTTAATCAGCGTCGCGCAAATCTATACCTTGGGCCCATGCATGTTTATTTATTTATTTATTTTTGGGACAATCGACTCAATCTTGATTCCCAAGCTCCAGAAGCGAGCTGCTCGGCTGTCTCCATCACTCAGATTAGTAAAGCTTCTTGTTTTTCCTGCTTTGCTTTTTGTGTTTTTGCTGCTCTGCCAGCCTCTTGCCCGATCCCTCACCCGGTCCCCTTCCTCTTCTGCCGTCTCCTCGCCCGCTTCTCGAGATGGACAACGGTGAAATATACGAATACGACGACCAGCGGCCATGGAGCCCCGGATCCGCCAGCGGCGGAGGGACGAGCATCCACGTCACGGCACTGGACGGCATCATCAACGTGAACTCCCTCTTTACCCTGGCCGTCTTCGTGGGCCTCGCCTGGAACCCCTCCGGCGGCACCCTGGCCTCCAGCGATTGCACCGCCGGGAACCAGGTGGCGGAGAACGTGGTCTCCTTCCACGTCTTCGCCTTCGCTTCCTTCCTCTTCTCCAGCCTCGTTGCTCTCTGCCTCAAGCAGGCCATCCGCCTCGTCCACCCGCCCGGCACCCCCCGGGCTGCGCGCGTCAACAGGGCGCTGCTTCGCGCCGGCATCCTCGCCTCCGCCGTCGGCTCCGTCTTCGGGTGCGGCTTCCTCATGCTCGCCCTCGTCAACGTCGTCCAGGTCAAGCTCGGGCGGCTCGGGTGCGGCGGCTCCGCTTCCGCAGGGGCCATCGCGCCCCTCGTCACCCTCGTCCCCGCCGCCATGCTCATCTACACCGCCATCGTATTTTACGCCTTCACTCGCTAAGCAGTCACCTTGATCGGTCTCAACCACCCACCCGCCAACCATTTCTACGGTTAGGTTTCTCGGTGAATTGTCTTCTACAAGGCTCCGACCTGTTTGTTTTTCCTTTATCTTCCTCTTTTGTGTGTGGAAAACTGGAAATCTTGCTTTTGAATCTACCCACTTTTGTGAATAACGGTTTATATCTTTCGTGTATTTATTTGCTCCCTTATAATGAAATTTAAGATTGAATTTGTATCTTTTTGTACAGAATTTTAGTTGGAACCGGTGATTTTTTTTTTTTTTTCCTGTTAATTTCAAAAACACTTCGATGAGTTGGTCGTGCATACTTCATTACATAACTAAGAAAAGAGTGTAGTGGTGGAAATCAGATCTGTGGGAAGTGGAGACACGGATATCTGCTGTAGAAGGACTGTCAAAAATTGAAGAAAGTTTAGAAGGTAGTTGCCCCTGATGAATTCTTTCTTCGTTTGATTCCTTCCTTTTTAGTCTTCAACAATGGCAAAGAATCAATTCAACATCTCCTTCAATTTCCCCCACCTCTGTCACCTCATATTGGCTTCCTTTTTGCTCTGATCATTTTTGTGCGCTGCTTTCTGCGACCATTCCCACCATCCGAGTGGAAGCAATCATGTTGGAGATAAGAATATACGAACGAGATCCCGGAAGAAAAGGTTCGCCCGTAATTGCTAATGTTTTGGGCAACGATATCTACGAACGAGATCCTACGAGAGGTAGGGAGATCAGGAAGAAGGTTGGGGTATTATAGGAATGGCAGGAGGTTGGTGAAGGGTAAAGGACATCCTCCGATGCTTGAAGCACTGAAGCAGGTCTCCACAGAAAGCAAGAGTTTCAGAAGACATCTAGGTCCTAGTTGCTCGAGATGTATAGGGAGCTTGGACCAAATTGTTTGTTCTGGGCCCCCTGGAGCAACAAGACAATAGGCCAGGCTTTTTATAACTCGATTGATGTTTTCATAAACCCGAGTCTCAGAGCACAGGCCACAGGGTTTGTATCAATGCTTTCTGGTGTTATGGCCACAAAATTTGCCAGCATTACCGGCCCTCTTATTGTGGGGCCAGATATTGGTGGCACGTTTTCAGTAACCGTTGATTTTCTAAGGAACATTTTCACAAGATTTTGGACTTGGAAAAACAGTGCTCATGGAGAAAGGTGAGGTTACCTGAAACAGAGCAACGTGGCTCCGTGAGAATGATGGCAGCTTGTTCCCTGCATTTCTAGAGAAGCTAATGTAAAGGCTAACAATGATTACCGAACACACCTATCTCCATGGGATTGAAATGGATGAGGCTGTTCCAACCATTTTGGTAGGTGTTAGTGCTACCACAAACAAACTGTAATTGATGTAGTGCTGCCTCCATTAAATTAATATAGGCTATGTGGTGGTGGCACTCATACATTTCCGCGAATGATGTGTTCTAGGAGCTTCTCTAGCAATATATATACCTGTGGAAGGGTCTGTAATCTTCGCATAGCATAGGAGTGATGGAAGTTACAATGAAGCACTTGTGCCTCCTTGGATTTTTTTGCGGTTGCGAGTGTCATAGGATTGGAGAGTGCTAATGGAGCTGGGGAATGTGGAACCGCTCCTGTTGATAGACTTGCCCTTCGGATGGTTCCGTGTGCGGAAGCATCACAAGATGCACAGGCCGAGGTTTCTGATGGGTGCTGCTCGGAAGTGAGGAAGCTAGGCTCGAACCCAAGCTGCCTTTGTGCTGTTATGCTGTCAAATACTGCAAAGAGTTCTGGAGTCAAGCCTGAAGTTGCAATAACAATTCCCAAACGGTGCAACCTAGCTGACCGCCCTGTGGGTTACAAATGTGGAGGTGGGTTTAGGATTCTATTGTTTTATTTTCTGTAGTTTTCTTCATATGTCTCATTTTCAACTTGCCTCAGAACAATCTGTATTATGATTCTTTGCAGGTTATACCTTGCCTTGAAGAACATAGTGTTGAAGGAAAATAATGACTGAAAAAAGAAATGGAAGCTGCTGGTGTGATAGTTATGATGCTACATCGATCTCCTCCTGGTTTAGATGGTGCATGAACATGATAAATAAATAAGTGGTTTGTTGTGTTGAGTATAATCGTGGATCCTGGTCTGTTCATAAAGCTCTTAAGCAAATGGTCATGTTGTGCTTTCGACCACTTAATATGGTATCAATTGGTGAACCAGGTAGTTGCCCATCCAACACTTACTAGATGATTTGCAGGGCTATGTCCTGATTGATTCAAATGTAGACTGACTGCTTTCTTGATTTTTTGTTTGTTGATGGTGCCTCCTCCATCTTATGTAGGTGTGAGGAACTTATGGTTGTGCAAACTGCAGAGTACCGTTTAGAAGTGGTGCATTTGATTTCTCAATGATCCGCGTTCACCCATGTAAATCTTGCTAACTCGCGTGCAGTGGAATATATATATATATATATATGTATATATATGATGGAAGTTTGCAGTGGAATATTGTGGTTCGCTAATGGCTATAATATCTAGTGTCAAAGTTGGTATAAGCGAGAATTTCCAAACAAGTGCGAACCTCTTCCTCCCTCTTTTTTTTTTTTATCTTGTACGAAGACTGCAAGTCTGCTGATATATTGTTAAGAGGATGATATAGATGCTCGCTATTTTTGTCACCACTTTTGAGTAGGAAAGAACATAAGTAAAATATTTTTTTTTTTTTAAAAAAAAAAAAAAAACATGGAGAGAAAAAGAGGAACAATCTGCTTATCTTCTTAGTACCGAGTTGTAGTCCAAAGTAATCCAAGTTCAACAACAGTGGTACGATCTGTATCTTTATTTCCTCTTATCCGTAATGGTCAGAAACCAGATGAGAGTTAGATCTCAATCAAGGTTTCTAATTACTCGGAGATGAGTTGGGGGAGGCATATTTCATTAAACAATCCTACAAGAAGAAGCATGTTAATGATATTTCATTTATCCATCCTGCAACAGGAAGCATAATTCATTAAACAATCCTACGAGAAGAAGCATGTTAATGATATTTCATTGATCTATCCTGCAACAAGAGGCATAACTCATTAATCTATCCTACAACAAGCTACAACCATCCATTGTATGAAAGTTGGTTTACGACCTCGCTAGGGTTGGTGGATTTGAGCCATCCGTTCAAAGAGCTGTAAACCCACAACTCCCGGGACTTTATATCTGCTCCCTCTTCCAAGCTATTTATGTATTAAGCATATATATATATATATATATATATATATATATATAGAGAGAGAGAGAGAGATAGATTGGGCTTTAGTCGATCGGAGTCCAGTTCCTATCCAATCGGATCCCCAATTATTGGATTAGCATGGATCTCCACACCAAAAAAAATAGGCGTGCCTGAAAAGATGTACCTTCATACTAGAAAAAAAAAGTAGGAGCTAGTGCCTGCGCACCTTAAAAAAAATTTAGAAAAAAAAGTCCAAAAAAAAATTAGAAAAAAATCTAAACCTAAAAAAAACTAAAAAAAAATTCAAAAAAAAATACTAAAAAAAATTTTCAAATAAAAAAATTTAAACCTGAAAAAAATTCAAAAAAAAAAAAAGCCTGCCTGAAAAAAAATTTAGAAAAAAAAAGTCTGAAAGAAAAGCCTGACATAAATTCAAAAAAAAAAATTGAAAAAAAAGGTTAAATTTTTTTTTTTAATAAAAAGGGGAGAAGGCGCCTTCTCTTCCTTCTTCCCCTTTTTTTTCTCTTTTCTTTTTCATTTCTTTTTCAAATTTTTTTCTATTTTTTTAAATTTTTTTAAAAACTTTTTTTAAAATTTTTTTAGGTTCAGATTTTTTTTCTTTTTTTTTGAAAGATTTTTTTCCCTGAAGGTGCTTTCAGGGCACCGACATTTTTTTTTTCAGGGTGCCTCCAGTGCCTTTTTTTTTAGCCTTAAGGCATGCCTATTTTTTTGGCATGAAGATCCGTGCTGATCCAATAGTCGGAGATCAGATCAAATAGAGACTGGAGTCCAATCGATCAAAATCCAGTATACCTATATATATATATATATATATATATATATAATTTTGAAGACATTAAGTCTGAAATTTCATGCAAGCATCGTTCTCCCTACTTCTATAACCACTCTTAATTTTTTGATAAATACATCCCACCTAAGGGAAAGAAACAAAGATGGTTGGAGTTTGCTGACCAATTTATATAATTAATTAGTCAAAGACCCGTGCATTGCACAGGATAGATAATTATGATTTATAATTATTAAATTTTTTAATAATAAATATTTATAATAAATATTTTTTAATTTTTTAATATTTTATTTATTTATTTATTATATATATGATATAATTTTTATTATTTTATAAAATAATATTTTATTTTATATTTTTTCTTTTCTGTTCTCATATCTTCAATGTGCCCATTGATATCGCTGCATCCTCTATTACCCCACCATGGCTTCCTTCTCTCTCGATAAATGTCGATCTTGACCGCACTCCCATCTCCTCTCTTCTTCTCATACCTTATCCGCACCTGCTGGTGCTGCCCCACCACCGCTCTCTTTCTATCTCAATAAATGCCAATTTTGATTGCACTCCATAGCATTTTTATTGATAATGTCGTCCTCGATACCACCACTGAAGGAAGAGAGAGAAATTCTCTCTTTTTATTTTTTTATAAAATAATATTTTATTATTATTATTATTTTCTTTCTTTCTATTCTCATATCTTCTCTTAGCTCGTTAGTGCCACCCCATCATGGCTCTCCTTCTCTCTCGACAAACGTCGATCCCAATCGCACCTCCGCCTCCTTCTCATACCTTCTTCAAACTTTTGGAGGCTATTAAATATAAAGATTTGGCTTACAGTATCGTACTTTATTTGTGAATAATTTATTATATTTGATCTGATCTAATATGATGGATCAATTCAGATTTTAAAATATATTATTTTTTAAAAAATAATAATAAATATTTTTAAAAAATAAATTAATATATTATTATTTTTAAAATTTAAAAAATGATATGCTATATTTTTAAAATAATAATAAATTATATTTTTTAAAAATATTATTATTATTTTTATAATATTTTAATTTTTAAAAATAATATTTTTTAAAAAAATATTTTTCATCTCTTATTTTTTTTCTACTTTTATTTTTAAAATATTATTATTTTTTATTTTTTAAAATACTATTTTATTATTATTTAAGAATAATATTTAAATTATTATAGATAAAAAAATAATAATCTACATGATAAAATTAAAATCATCTAAGATGCTGAGGTGGCAACACCACAATACTCTTCTATAAAGTATTATTTTATATATATACTAGTCGAAGACCCGCTTGTTGCATGGAATGGATAATTACAGCTTATAATCATTAAAAAATTTTAATAATAAATATTTTTTAATTTTTTAATATTTTATTTTATTTTATTTATTATATATATTATTTTATTATTATTTTATAAATAATATTTTATTTTTTTCTTTCTATTTTCATTTTTTTGAGTATAGAGGATGTGAAGTGTTGGTAACTCAAAATAGAAGCAAAATCCAGTGGAATAGTTTGATCTCTGATCGCATACCCAGGCAGCCAAAATTAGTAGCGGCAGTAACTAAAATCCTAAGATGCCACCCGCAATTCTTGCACCCACCGCCACCTCTTAAAGTACTACTTTTTCTACAGCCACTATAAGCCCTCCTAGAACTGCCCCATCGTCCACGGCAGCCTCTTCTCTAATTATAAAATCCTTTCCCCTCCTCCACCCATATCACCGCCCCCTTATCATCCTCCACTGCCGTCGACTTTCGCGACTGGAACTCCAATTATCCCTCATTCATTAAGATCGCACCTCCCGCTCCCTTACAGCCACCGACCCCTACCCATCCCCCCTTGTCCGCTACATTCTCGACACCACCATCGGTGTCCTCCAATCTTCTTCGATCTCCATAAGCTCCATCGCCTACCCATCTCCTACTCGACTCCGCCATTTTCATCCGCTTCTTTCATTGGACCGGCAGCTATAAGAGTTTCTGCCACACCTTTGCCTCCTATAATATCCTTACGTACGCCATCTGCCTCTTCCACATCGCCGACTAAATCGTAGAGCTCATGGACTCCCAGGGGAAGCCCCCTTACGAGAAGTAGCTTGAGATCCTCGTCTGGTTGCATGCCAATGTCAGCTGCAGCCTTCGAGTCTTCCACATCTATCAAAAAATGTGAGGTAAGTTCGGCATCAAGCCCCAAATTTTAAGTGACTGTGCAGGGTCAGAATAGGATCGAGGCTGATGTAATGGTGGCAGGGTAGGAGGCGGCCATGGATCAAATGGCAATGGTGCAGACGGTGCGGATGGAGGAGTACATAAAAATCACAGGCATGTGTCAAACAAATAGAACAATACGTGGCAAACAAAGATTTATTCTTATATATATATAATGATATGATAGGATATAAAATCAAGAAAAAAAAAATCATGATCAGATCGAGAAATCTAAACGTTCAAACATACACCCAGACATCAAACAAAAAAAAAAAAATCAAACACCATAATAATGAATCAATAGGGGAACCTTAGTTTTCATTTTCTTTTTCTTTTTAAAAAAGAGGGGAGAAGGAGGACGTATGGGCCCTGATGGTCCTGGGTGGCTTGGTAGAGGCCCTCGTTGATGATCTGGAGAGATTGCTAGGAGTTGTCCCACTTGGCGAGCAAGAGCGCCTGCCACCGTGCCCGCTTTCGGGCCGCATCCATCAGGTCGTGGACTTTTTTCTATCATATTATTTATTATAATAATTCAACACGTGGTATAATGAAAATTATTTAAAATATTAAGATGATAACACTATAATTTTTCTTCATAAAATATTATTATATATATATATAATAGATAATAGATATGATATTATTTTAATTATAAGATGAAATCACAACCATCCAATTTGGCAATGTACATGCATCATAACCATGCATGGATGCAGAAAATTTGAAGTTTAATGCTCATCTCTGAGCGACATTTCTTGTGATATTCGTGTGAAGCTTAATGCCTATGGTATGATATGCTACTTATATGTATCAAAAAGCAAAAGGAAAGAAAACCTTATATGCATGATCACATAAGATTATTAACCAAGTAAAATTAGCCCAATTTGTCCATGGCTGGACTTCACTTTAGTTTAATGGAGACATTAGAGGAAACTTGTTACAAACAAAGGTTAGCTAAAGCTTAACACTATTCATAATAATTATTTACCATAGCTTTGTCATTAAGAATGCATAAAAAATTAGAATAATTTAATTTAAATTAGAGCTAATGGCAAAATCAACTTGCAAACACATTGTTGATGCTACATGACTAAATCATCTACTATTAGATCTGCCATGCTACGAAAAATAAGCAATTCATGGTTCGTTTGAGATGTTGCCGGATAATATGCAATTCTTGATTTGACGGATATATTGTAGCAAATTTCTTAAGTAGATGTTAGCATAAAAATATGAGAAATGAAAATCAGAAGAAACAAAAGCAACAAGGGATAAAGAATACAAAATAATTGAGAAGCAAAAAATGCAAAGCCTAAACAACCTAACGCACATAAAATACATGTCGAGCAAACTTAACGGTCCATTTTTCAAATACTAGTGTCAAAATTATAGAGCAACAAGACGGCATTAAAAGGCTTCTAAAATACTTAAACAGGATCACTATCAAGTAGAACTTAATTTACACATCTAAATGACATTAATGATAAGAACAACCCTTCATAACTATTTTAACATAGATAAATTAATTTGTGATGCTTATGAATGGTAGCTTTGTAGCTACAAAGATAGGAGAGAATGCAACTAAAATATTTAATTTTTATCAGCTATTCCTAAGCAAGTCAACAAAGCATGCAAGGGAGCAATATGATACCGAAACACCAGCATAGGACTCAAGAAATGCATAATGTGCAAAGGAAAATATGAGAAAAAATTAAGTTAAATTTTAAATTTACAACCTATGTAAGAAAACAGTTTTTCGAAACTCACATTTTCAAAGTACCTGTTGGGGATAAATCCCGCTCCTGCCGAAGCCCGGCCCGATGCTCGGCCCAATGCAACCAGTAGCCACTGAAGAGCTTTAGCGCCGGGCGCCAGGCCGAGCCCCTACCACGTTTCGGACCGACTTCAGGCGCGCCCAAGTGGCCGAACTTCCCTGCGCCAAGGTCCGGGCCGAACTACCTAGCTGCCGAACTCCCCAGCGCCAGGCCCCGGGCCGAACTCCCACCCCCAGCCGAACTTCCTGATGGCCGAGCTCCTTGGACTCCAAGCGGCAGGACTTCTTCGGGAGACGGACTCCTCCCAGACGCCCGTTCGGCCATCCGAGCTCCTCCCGGGTTTTCCCTTCAGCCGAACTCTCCTACAAGCCCGAACCCATTCAGACCCCACGGCCGAACTCCTTCGGACCGACTTCAGGCGAGCCCAAGTGGCCGAACCCCTTCGGACCGACCCTCAGGAGCCCGAACTCCTCAGCAGTCGTCACTGGGCCGAACTCCTCAGCGGTCGCCCTCATCAAACTTCGGCCGACCGAGCTCCTACCGAACTCTTCTGCGGACGAGCCTTAGCTGCATACCTCTAGCCAGACGCCTATGGGAGCCGAACTCCCTCCTATCTTCCTCTTCAGGAGTCCGAACTCCTCCGGACGAACTGTCGCCTGCAGCAAGACCGGACGGCGCCTTCCTCTCCGTACCGGACTCCATGCGGCCCACGACGTGCCGGTATGGCTCCCACGATCTACCGGACGACGCCTTCCTCTCCGTACCGGACTCCATGCGGCCCACGACGTGCCAGTATGGCTCCCACGATCCACCGGACGATGCTGTCCTCTCCGTACCGAACTCCATGCTGCCCGACGACTCTCTGCCAGACGGCACAGCCGTCACCATCAACTAAGCTCCGCTATAAAAGGACCCCTCCCGACATACTAAGGGGAGCTCTCTGAACTCTCGACTCTCTAAGCTCTCCTCCACATCTCTAAGCTCCGGAACTCATTCCGAGCACTCCATTACTGTTGGCCGGAAACTAACTTGACCGTCGGAGGGTCCTGCCGGAGCCACCATCCCACCGATTTCGGACGGGACTTTGTTTTGCAGGTCCCCGGCGGCGCCCAGCGGCCTCGATTGCGGCGACCTCCGGCGGCGACGGATTTCTGCACCAACAGTACCTATTATCAATAGTAATTAAAGTGATCCCAAAAAAATAAAAAAAAATAGTGAGAATAAAAGAATTATTTTTAAATAGCTTTATTTACATAAATTTTTTGAAATCCTGATATCATACTTTGCTGCCAATCGCCTAGCATTTGAACCACCAATATTATCTTCATTATTATTTTTATATTAAAAAATTTTAGACCAAAGATAATACATATTATAAATATAACTTCATCCATAATTTCATCTTCTCAAAATGGCAAATGTTATATAATAAAATTTATCTTCTTAAGATAATGGAGCAAAATTGAATTTAGTTATATAAAAACATAAAATATTACTTACATGTGTATGTGTGTGTATATATATATATATGATATTATAATTATTACTTACAGGCTTAAGAATTTTCAAAAGTATGTATGGATGGAGAGCTATTATAAAATTCTCTATTGCCATTATATGAAGATGAGTTGAAGTACGCTCACTCTAGATTTAAGAATTTTCAAAAGTATGCATGGATGGAGAGCTATTATAAAATTCTCTGTTGCCATGATATAAAGATGAGTTGAAGTAAGCTGACTCCGGTGATCGTGTGACATTTGTTTAGATTGCTTTGAGATTTGCATGACTATTTTTCACTTGTGATAATATATAAAAATTTATTTATAATGATCTAAAAAGTTGTGCATTACAGAACCATTGCAATATTTAAACATTACTTTTTCTCATTATTTAGCTCCCTCATAGACTCTACAATGGTTGCTGCTGATTGGATCGTCTATATTTAGATGGAAGAGCAAATAAAATAGCTCTAACCAAAAAAAATCAGAGAAATGCTATTTAGCTTGGGCCAAGATAAACTATAGGCCCAAATGGATTGTCCGCTTCATTTTATCAAAAATTTTAAGATATTATTAATTCTAAGACATTATTAAATTGGACATCATTAAGGTATGCAGGTTAATCCTTCAACTACAGTAAGATTAAACTTCACCCTCGTATCCCTTATTTCAAATATTATAAGCATACTACTCCACGAGATTTTAGACCAATTAGCATAGAACATATTTTTTTTAAAATTTTTTCAAAGGTCCTTGCTAATTGTTTAAGAGGATGTATACGGGAGTTTGATCTCACCAGCACAAACCACCGGTGGTTAATCTTTAAGAGTTATATTTCAACAATCGGGATTAGCTTATAGCAAAAAAAACAAACATAAATATATTCTTGGTAAACTAAACTTTGAGAAAGCATTCGATTTTATTTCTTGGCAATTTCTTTTTGAGATGCTGGAAAGACGAGATTTTGGTCCAATCTCGATCACCTGTATCAAATCCATTCTAATTAATTATAAATCCATTCTCATCATTAATGGTTACGTGGATAAGCTCCTCTTCCTCTTCGCCTTGCTTTAGTTGCTGGTCTAATGGATAAAGTCTTTAATCTAACTACCGATAAGGATTTATTTACAGTGTTGGTCCATCAGAGATTAACAAAAAATATTAGATCTTCCAATATGCCAATGATACTATCTTTTTTTGTAATTATTCAAAGAAATAGCTCCAGATCTTAAAGCTCATCTTCTACCCCTACCATTATTTTCTATAATTATATCTGCAGCCCTAAAGCTCATCCTCTACTCCTTTGAATTACTCACTGGCCTTAAAATCAACTCCGACAAAACAAAAATAGTGAGTCTTCATCTCGACAAATTAGAAATAACTAATTCTACTTTACTGCTCAGTTGCTAAGTGGATGGTTCTCCGATTCAATATCTTGGTCTCCCTCTTCACTTTAAAAAGTTCGAAAGCACAAGCTAGAATTCATTGCTGAAAAGTTCAAAAACATCTCTCTGATTGGGAGAAAAGAACTCTCCCTCACTGGTCATTCTATTTTAATCCAATCTTAGATCTATCCCTATTTTTTTTTTGGATGTCGGATGCCTTCACTAATCATTCAGAGGATTGATAAATTAAAAGACTCGTGCTGAGCACTCTACTTTAATTGAATCGGTGCTCATATCTATCCCTATTTTTTCTGGATGTCGGTATGTTGGATACCTTCGCTAATAATTCAAAAGATTAATAAATTATGCAGAGCTTTTCTTTAGGATAACAATTGCTTAGGTAAAAAAATGTAAAAACCTTGCTAGGTGAACTCTTGTTTGTTGCCTAAAGAGCTTTGATGGTATGGGGGCATCACAAATTTGCGCATAGCCAATGAAGCACTTTTATTATAATGGCGATTTAAATTATACAACAACATTAATAAACTCTTGAAGAATTTGATTTCCAGCATCTATTACTCAAAATATCTTCCCACCAAATTGCCCAAAGGCTATGGCCCAGAGCTTCACTTTTCTAGCAGAATATGCTCCACCTTCACGAGCTTTTTCAATTGTTCTCCACTCCAAGCATTCATGATGGTAAATTAACAACTTTCTGGCACGATAGGTGGCATCAAGGTCAGCTACTCCAACATACTTTTTCGATCCAACAAACTTTTCTGAACTTAGGATCAATTTCTGAATTCATCACCTATGGTACTGATTCTTCTACCTTTAGATAACCATCAAAATATTCTTTAAATCAGACTCTCTCAAAAAAAAATGACATTAGATTTTGGAAGCGACGTTCCTCGCGACAGTTCACAACTAAAAGATGTTATCATTTTATTTGCATTAGCCGGTTGAAGGTCAAAATTTTTAATTGGCTTACGCACAATAACAAACAGTTGACTGCCGATAATCTTCCAAAGAAAAGCATCTTTGGGTCTCTTTTTTGCCCACTTTGCTCTGCATTTATTCTACACATCTCGGGTTTATTTTTCCAACGGCAGTAGCCTGCACGCGTCTCTAAAGAAGAAGTTTCAAACTACTGAAATTTTCATAGAAATGATATTTTAAATAAGCACGATCGATAAATATTTGACGGTATCTTCTGAGTATATGGAAAGAGAGAAACAAATATATATTTGAATTTGTAGCTCTTGATCGGACTCTAAACCTGCTCTACAACTGGTTAGCTTCTAAACCTTTATTTTTTTTGAGGCTTTAACTTCGTCATTTTATGGCTTCCCCTCGTCTTCTCTTGATTTGAAAAGCAAGTCCTGTACTGTCGGTTGACTAAAGGCAGGCAAAATGAGAAGAGTTGTTTAATATTGAGTACATATGCTCGGGTATGGATCCTTCTTTCATTCTCCATTTGACAGTTCTCTAACGACCAATCTCTATTTAACGTTTTCTTTTTAAATACTCCATCTATAACACCATTGTAAATTCTATATATATCTCTAATAAATATTGAGAGGCTCCTGACCCCTCTTTACATCAAAAAAAAAAAAAAAAAATCTAAAAATAATAAAGTTGCATACACCTATCTGAAAGGTTAGTCCCAAGATTTCCACGTGCTTTACAAAATAAATTTATGTATTTAATAGACTTTTCTTTAAATTTATTGGACTATTAATTCATCCATGATATGTAATATGAATGGCTTAAATTTAAATATAAGAACAGAGATTAAAAAGTAAATTTAATATAACCAAAATAATTAACTACTAATTATTAAGTTATAAAAAATTGATTTTAGTGACCTTTTTCAAATATTATTTTATAATTACAGGAACTATATTTGAAGTATTTCTTTTGAAAAACAAAAACAATGAATCTTATTTGCTTAATATTATTTTCTCCAAAAAAAGAAAAAAAAATCTTTACATCTAATATCTAATCTAATCTAATACTCTGATATGCTTATACAACTCTCCTGAGACGTCGATCAGTCAAGCATTTAACATCACGAAACATGGAAGAGAAAGAAAAAGGAAACAAAACCATTACTAGTGATTATTGTTTAGTTTGAGGTCCCAAAGAAAAATGAAGCAAAAAATTATCGAGATGGTTGAGAACCAGAAAAAGCAAAAAGCAATACTTAACCATCTGTAATGAGAGTAAAGTAAAGAACCAAAAAATAAAAAAAGAAACATGCAATTCTTAACAGTTCGTTCAGAGAGTAAAGTAAAGAAAAGACAAAGTAGGGGAGTTTGTTTATACATCGATCTAATATTTTTGCCCTTTTCGACTTATAAAAAGATCATTCCAGATCGAACTCTCATCAATACTCCACAGAAAAATTCCCTTGACAAGATCTTATAAAATTCAACATAGAGACAGAAGAAATAAATATTGAAAAAATTTGAAACTAATTGTAAAGAAGTCACGTCCATAGGACAGAAGAAATAAATATTGAAAAAATTTGAAACTAATTGTAAAGAAGTCACGTCCATAGCGTCCACCGTCAATCACTTCAACCGATCTCAATGTCCGACTGGTTGATAGTCGATAATTTTCAATCAATTTTTTTTAATAAACATGATGACTTTGATAATCATTGATCAATCAAAATATGAAATCATCATTCGATGATCAATCGTACGATAATAATACTGGCGAGTCATCATAAATTGCCAATGCAAAATACATATAAAGACTATTCGTAAATATTAACTATCAATATTAGTCTAACTATTACAAACGATTATCAATATTTTATTTATAAAAAAAATAAATAAATAAAATTAATAAAATACTTATTTATTAAACTATATTATATCATTTTGAATTCTATTTATCTTGTAGGTTGCTTTTACCATAGTTAAGTGCATCAAAAATTTGACCATAATAATTTTTAAAAAAAATTAATAGTAAGATTTATATATATATATATATATATATATATATATATATATATATATATATATATATTATGGCAGTGAGAGCGAAGGCAAGAAGGGCGCTCATTATTCGACAACCTGCCCTCAGAATTTTCCTGATCACTTCTCTGCTCATTCAGGGTCCGGTGTACGAGTCTGAACGCGATAAACCTTTTCCCATAACCTAACATCATTAAACAAAGAATGCTTGCCTTCAACCTGCTCAAAAAGCGATAAAACACAAATAGTTGCAGATCATCAAAATCTATTTTTTAAAAAAAATATGGAAAACACGACTTCCATGTGCAGAGAGTATACATGTTGACCACTAAATAATACTTAACCACAACCATGTGATTCCCACAAAGAATCCCAAGACTCACCAAACTTCATGGACCTAACAATTCACAGACCTATCAACTCGTTCCAATCAAAGAGGGAAGTAACCCATTAAGCAGCGAGAACGCACAAATTAAATTTATGAATCCAGACCATCAAGCCCTTAGTGCATATACAAACTTTGCTCTTCTTTTTTTCTTCTTTTTCAGAGGAATGAGCACTCCATGGACACGTTAACGGCTAAAAAAAAAAAAAAAGGAAGCCAAGAGTTCACACATTTCAATCACAATCGATTAACTTATTTCTATCAAAGAGCAAGGACAAGACATCAAAAACTCCACTTGTAGAACGCCCAGACATGCAAGAAGCATAAGCGGATGCCGTTGAGGCGGGGGAGAAAACACTACTGAAGTAACCAGAGGACGATGATGACTTTGGCGAGGGAAGCCGTCTCTTTCCGTTTGGAAAGCTCTTCGGCAATCGAAGAAGCAGCGATGGATTCATCGTCTTGCATAGCTTTTGCTTTCTTATCTCTGTGTACCCCAACCAGAAGGAAAGAAAGAAAAACAAAAAAAAAATAAGTCGAAAGCTCACGCCGATCCCATTAAGATGTAGCTACGTACGCCTCTCCAAATCCGAAAGAGCCGGGAAAGATCAGATGAACGAGACTAAAAGGGAGGAAGATACTAGCAGCAGCGAGGAGAGGCGATGACGCTGCCCATCTTCTCTCTTGTCCTCGTCCTTGGCGGTCCATCGCTGGGCTTTTATAAGCACCGTTACCCTGAGGCGGTCCATCGCTGGGCTTTTATAAGCACCGTTACCCTGAAATCTAATCAAAATCCCGGAAAATCCTCTTAGTTGGCATCGATATGATATAACCAAGTCCAGTGAGCCATGGGTTTGGATCCGCTGAAATAGCATTTATAATTTTTAGATCTTTACTAAAAAAAAAAAAGGTGGTTGAAAGACGTTATTTAGATCCTTAGCTCTGTATAAATGTCCATCATCATCCATTCAATAATCGATATGGAACTAGACATGTGTCCGAACGAGTCCTCACACATCGTCCAAAGCGAGTTATTCCAACTAAACAACGTGCTGAGCCTGTGTGTCCGGTCACCTCTGCACTTGAAGAATGCATGGCGTGCGCATGATCCGACGACTCCGAATTCCAACCAAAATGACTCGGGTGATGGAAGAACCATCCTTCCTCATCCTATATTGGTGTGCCCGCTGCCCGTGCTGCTGTGGTGGAGGGTATCTTGTACGGGGGGAAGGAAAGATGCCTTAGAAGTTGGCCTGGAAGAATGCCAAATAGGAATAGTTGAGAAAGGACGAATTAACGAACGTATCTACTTGACATGGCCATCGCTTACCTACCAACTTGGCCAGATTAATTAACCACCTCATCCTTATCATGTTAAGAATCATGAGTTTATCTTGTCCAATTATAGCGCCGAACGATACCATAATGCTCCACCATGAGAAAAATTATGTTAGCTCATGCTCGATTTGGAATCTTGGGGCTCACCACCGGCCCATATAATTCCAACGGAGTCCGGAGATTCGCCATGCTACGTTTAGCCCACTAATCTCAACCCTAGCCCAGCTCAGGCTTGTGTGGCCACAAAGCCTAGAGTTGAACTTGGGCTATACATGACCTGTCCAGTGGCCCAAGCCCAATCATTTTTTAAGTCGCGTACCGTACACGGGAACGTGTTCTGAACTGGTTTTGCTGCAACCATGAGGCTTTCAACCTAAGAAAAGATTCTTTCTATAACTTGAAATGTAGATCCATTGACAGGCTTAGATGGGTAGGGTAGGCTAGAGTCAGGTGGCAGCGAGTAGTCTCGTGTCGGTACTACATAGATACAAATCTTGTTCCAATAGGCGTTTGATGGATTAAAGCTTAATCCCCACTTACCTGATCATCCAGATGCAAAATCGAAATTAGAAAGTTCCATTCCTAATTAATTTCGAGTATAACTCCAGCTCTTTGTCCCTTTAGTTGATCCATGTTTTCCAGCATCTCTTCATATCTCTTCAAAAAACAAAATAATAATCATTTCGACAGTCTAATATCATCAAGCTAATTAGATCCAATATGAACATGTGAACAGCAATAGAACAAAGGACAGATTGTACGAAAGATTTTGTGCTCTACGAGTGAGGACATGAAGAATTAATCAATCAACGGTGTCCATATGATGGTTGAACAAATCAGCCATATTACTAGAGACTCTGGTTAAATCCAATCTTTTTTAAGTATCTTTAAAACATCTGTCATGTGACATCAGAGATTTGGAGAAGTTCAATACAAAATTGAGAAAAGATATATCAATTCAGTCAAGCATTCCAACAGGGATAATTTTGACCAGGCAAGGAATGAAATGGTAAAGTTAATTTGTTTGGTAGCTTATGCTTTTGGCTTCTACAACACATCAAATTAATATGTTTTATTTCCATTCTCTTGGATTCAGACTCCAAAACCTTGAACTCATTGGTGATCAGATCAGCAGCATCAATTATTGTGTTTTTTTTTTTTTTTTCCACCCCCCTTCGACATAGCATCAATTTTTGTTAATTTCATCTCTTTAAAGCTTTCAAGTATATAGTTGGATACAACAGTACCCGTGAATTATCTTTAGCAACCAGACCATAATCATCCCCATAGGCAAACACTGCAACTCCAGTTGTTTTTCCTTTATTTTATATTTTTTGGGTAGAATCTTTGCATGATTCCATCGAGCGAATTACTACGAATAACGCTTTTAAAACATCCCTAACAACTCAAACAATCAAGACTGTAAGTTATGATTTGAAAAAAGGGATTCGTTATGCAATTGATAGTTGTTCGGGAAAACTTGCATTAAAAAACACAAAGACCATGGTGTGATATGCCATCACGATCAGGTTTGGTCATATATTATAAGTTAGATGAGCATATCACCAATACATCTCGAACATTTATGCTGGAACGAAATGATAGTCCATCCAACTCCCCAGGGTAAAGTATTTATTCATCATAGCAGTCTTGTTCTTATGGTCATGTCGACCATTCAGATTATCAATAATTAGAATCCAAAAGAATAAATAAATCCAATTTTTACCATCAACTCACCGACGCTAATAGAAAAGTAGCTGCCCATGACAAGCATCAGCAAGCTATCGTCCATGCTGACGTGTCACGTTCGAGACTCAAACCAGATGAGTCTCATACACCGGAGAGTATATATGAATCCTCCGCGATGCAATGCTGCACCGCAACCTTGTGATGGTGACCATTGGGTACATAATACGGCCCTCTGTGGTGCAATCCACATCCCACAGAGAATGCGGGATCAATATGGAGGAGGTCGAGACGCAAGATATTGCCATCGGGTCCGCTTCTTTGTGAGCACCTGAAATCAGCACAGAGGCTGTTTGCTGTATGGGAACCGCACCTCTCAAAATTTCCAAAAGAAGCTTCCGTCGCGCTCGATGAAATGGACCACAAATTGTAACCAGGAAAAAAAGGGGGAAAAAAAAAAAAAAAGGAGGACCAGAAATCGGAGAGGTAAGAGGTTGGAGGAACGAAATTTCGGCTCGCTAGGTGGTCCCATCACCGAAAGAAGCTTCGGCCACTCCCTGGGGGACGTGAACCAAGTGTAAACGCGTGGCGCGGCCGGGTGCAGCCAATCTAGAAGCCCAACAACATACAACCACCGATTCAAAAGATGACAACGAGAGACGCACATCCCCATCATTCAAGCCATCGATGGCAGAAAATTAGACACGCACCATCTTCCGATGAACCCTTACCCTGCCTCATTCTCTCTCATAGTTCTAGAAACAGGTCGAATAGCTTCATGGGGACAGAAAAAAGAAGAAGGGGTACTTGAAAATTATATCAAATCCACCACCATCGAGGAAAAAAGAACGCGTCCACGGAGACCTAGACTTGGAGCGTCTGCGTCTATAAAATAATATAAGAGGCCGTTGCAGTTGCAAGCTCCCTGGCTACAACGGAGGCATGGAGTCGCGAAGAGCTTCCCTCTTCTTCCTGCTGCTCTTGGTTTGCGTCCAGGTTCACATCTCCATGGGTGCAGAAGCCAGGCCACTTCCCTCTATCAAACAAGAAAGTAAGCGGTTCTTAGAGAATTATAAGAGCGAGAGTTCATGTGTAATTTGTCGTATATGTGAAGGGGTTTCGGTCTGATTATGTGATTGGTTTTTGAATTATGTGATGGCTCAGGATATGTCCAAGTATTGGAGTCACTGGGCCTGAACTGCAGGTGCTGCGACGGAGCAGGAGGCGAGTGCAGGACCACCTGGAATTCCACTTGTGCTAAACTGGATTGCCTTCCCTGGAAATTCTTGTGATCCCGGCTGGCATCACAAGTTTGATTCCTTCAGCTTGTACATGAATTTTGAACAGACTGCAATTAAAAGCACCAAATAATACTGTGAAACATACTTTTAGTGAAGAAAGTAAAATCAATAAGCATCGAATAGTATGTAGATCTAGAAGAAAACTTTATAAATGCGCACATGTACAGCTTTGTGGAATCGATCTGTATCACGACCAATCTTTTATCATGCTTTTACTTGTGCAGATCATGAAAACTATAGACTTAAAGGCTATGATTGAAGAAAACTATAGACCAATCTTTTTTGAGTTATAGTTAAAATTTCGCAGATTACAATTTTCTTATGATTAGAAAACGGTCCATGAGCCTTTTCATAACTCAAAAAATTTGTCGTCTCGTTGCCTAGCACCAACTCATCTTTGATTTGCTGGTTCATTTTGCTAGCCCCACATCCAACGAGCAACACCAGGTACGACCCCAAGAAAAGGTACCTGGTTTCCAGCTGACATAAATCTACGGATCCTTTCTTTTATTCATGGTATCAGATGACTCAGCAACTGTCTATGCCTAGTACACGTAACACGATTCTACGAAGGAAGCTGATACGATGCCAAACCCACTTGCAATGGCATCGGTTTTTTTTTTTGGGGGATGGAGATTTGCATTGGCATCATCAAATACAGCTAAGAGAAGCAACTCAGCCAGCAGCGAGAGTTAAAGAATATATGACTAATAAGTATGTCACTGATTTTAAATCAAGTTAATCGAAACAAACGAGATATCAAAGGGCAACTTTATGATCCAGGTGAATTGGATCACTACATAGTCAACTAACAATACGGTCAAGGAAATGCCTCTTTATTTATTTTTTGTAGGGCGGGGTGGGGGAGGGGGGTTTGGAGGATATGCTCAATCAATAGACAGGTCGAGCAAATACAATAGAACCGCGCATAGTTTATGTGGAGAAGGGGTCTTATACCATGGGAATAAGCCCATCCGGAAACCAGTAACACAAAAGAGGGAGGGAAAAAGAAGATTTAGAGGGATCTGGGACACGCGTGGCTTCTCCTTCCCGACTCATATATGTTGGGGCGTCAGCTACTCTCATACCATTTATTAAGAATCTAGTACCAACGAATTATGACAGAAAGAAAGAAGAAAACAAAAATAAGAAAGCAATCAAGTACGTGGATTAGCCCAAGAGCTCACCTCCACAGGACATGCAAAGCTTCACTATAAGAGAGAAAACCAAATAATATAAGAGAAACTTACCACTCAACCCTTGTACAAGAGTCTCTCAACAGAAAGCTCAAAATTCTCACAAAAATTTTCTAAAATTTCTCAAAAAGTCTCTCAGCACCTTCGGGACATCGTCAACTTTCCAACGCAATAAACGGCTTGTCAATCGGAGTTATATAGACTCCAAAAACTCAAAAATAGTATTTCAGTAGGAAATCCAGTCCTAAATACATTCGAGATCAAATCTGGACCGTTCGATTATGACCGACTTCCTTTTGGACTGCTGGATCACGTACAGTAATCCTGATTAGGTTTGGATCCAATCCCAGCCATTCGATTATGACTGGCTCGATATAGAGCCGTCGGATTACGATTGGTCCATGGAATAGTGCCATGGACCGCACGAAATACAAAGGGAAACGCTTGGGGGTCCATGCAGGCAACCATGAGCCGACGGTCCATGGTGGACCATGCTCCACTGCGTGGGTTGGGCACCCATAAGGCCCATGCGCACCCGACCGACCCAACGCACGGCTGGCCCAGCGCCACCATGCACGACCGATTTTGGGCTGCGCCGTCACTCCGGCGAGCCTGAAGGTTGGCTATCCCGCTTTGATCTTCTTTTGCGTGTATCTTCTCCATCTGCACTCTGTTTAGACTGTTCTTAGACTCGTTGGACTCCATTCGTCATCTTGGACCTTGCTATGGACTTATTATGGACCAAATCTTTAGATATTTTTTTCAACAATCTCCATCTCGACTCAATATTCGGCCTCCATCTATCTCTGAGAGCCTGTGATCCATCTCGATCCTATGTCCTATGGCACACCTGTTGATCATGGATAGGCAAACATGAGAGTCGAGCCAGGCTGCTCGATTCCACCTCTATCATGGGCTGTGTCCACTCTGACCAAATACCTACTCGAAAAAGTCTCTTGCGGCAATAGAAATTTTACTTTGCGACGTCGCCTCTCATCCTCCTGAGTCTTCCATCTTGTGTCCGGTCCACCTCTACCTAGAGCTCTACCTTGCACTGGGCTTCCTCTGGCTCCTGAAGCTCCACCTCACTTTGGGCTCCTTGTCAGATAGTAATATCCTCTCGTCTTCTTCTTCTCCTTCAATATCATCCTATTATCGCGCATGATCTTTAGGATTTCATCACCAGCTACCCACCTGTAGCCGTTTGAATCCAGTTTGTTCAGTGAGATAAGATTTTACTTGAAATCGGGTATGTATCAGACCTCTTTCAATCTCCTCACTATACTATCATGTGTTCTCTAGTTGACCATCTCGATGCCTCTGATCGTACAGCTCGATCCATCCAGCAAATAAATAGTGCCCTTCCTAGTCTCTAGGGAGTCAAACTATTTTTCTCTGCAACAAACATGATATGTGCATACAAAATTTAAAATTCACTACTCGAAAGAAATAGATATCTCATCAAATATCTCTAGGACATCATTCTCTAACTCGTTATTGGCCATCGCTACAGTAGCCCTCGTCTGATCATGAGCTGTGGGCAATCTCTAACATGATGTTCCAACTCGTCGTACTGGTAGCATCTGATCTTGCTAGGATCCCTCATCTTGGACCTAGATCGTCCTCCTCACGATCCTCTACCGCTCCATCTACTACCTCCTACTCCAAAAATCACCAAAGCTGAGCTGCCACCATCGAAGCTCGAAGCTAGGTTCTTCCTTCTGAGAATCTCATTCTGAAGTATCATTGCAGTGACCTTATCCATCTTGATGGTGCTCTTTTTCACTAGAAGAGCAGTCACCAAAGACTCATATGAAGGGAGAAGCGATGCTAGCAAGACCAACGTCCCGATTTTCTCCTCAACTTTTTCACCAATACTGAGAAGGTCGGTGAGGATCTTCTAAAAGTTAGATAGATGCTCTCGCATGCTCTAACCTTCGTCCAACTACAGCTGGTAGAACTACCTCTAAAGAAATAGCATGTTGGTGAGCGACTTCGCCATGTACAACTCCTCGAACTTCGATCATAGTGCCATCGAAGAAGTCTTGCCAAGTACATGGATCACGACATCATCTGCTAGGTACAATCGGATTATGCTCACCGCCTGCATTTGGATCCACTTTCAATCCTTCACCTCCATGGTAGCTAGCATCTCGTCGTTCAAAAGAGCATCGATTAACCCATATTGGATGAAGACATTCTTTATCCTTGCTTGCCATAAGAAGAAATTGCTCTTTCCATCGAACCTATTGATCTTCACCTTGATTGCACTTGTCTTCTCCATATTCTTCAATCTCTATCTACTACTGCAATCTGCGCTCAGATACTATCTGACTCTGAAATCAATCTATTGGAATATCAGCTACTTTGATACCACTTGTTAAGGATCTAATATCGATGAATAGTGATAGAAAAAAAGAAGAAAATAAAAATAAGAAAGCAACCAAGTATGTGGATCAGCCCAAGGGCTCACCTCTATGGGGCATGCAAAGCTTCACTATAAGAGAAAATTAAACAATACAAGAAAACTTACCACTTAATCCTTGTATAAGAGTCTCTCGATAAGAAGCTTCAAAATCCTCATAAAAGCTTTTTAAAATTTCTCAAGAAGCCTCTCAGTACATACGTCACCAGCTTTTCAATGCAACAAACGACTCGTTAATCGAAGTTATATAGACTTCAAAAACTCAAAAATAGTATTTCAGTAGGAAACCCAATTCCAAACACACCTGAGATCAAATCTGGATCGTCTGATCATGATCGGCTCCCTCTTGGGCCGTTAGATCGTGCATAGCAGTCTTGATCAGGCTTGAATTGAATCCTAGCCATTCGATCATAATCAGCTCGAACTAGAGCCATTGGATCATGATCGATCCATGGAATAGTGCCGTGGACCATGCAAAATGCAAAGAAAAACACCAAGGGATCCATGCGGGCGCCCATAAGCCAGCGGTCCATGGACCGTGCGACCAGTTTTGGGCTGTGCTGCCGCCATCCTATCATGGACTTATCTACAGGCTTATCATAGGGGATGCTGGCGTGGGCGTGGCACGGTGCTGCAAAGGATTTTGCCTTCACTGGGTTGCCATGAAAATGCAATGACGCTTGATACTTTGGAACCCTAAGGATGGAGATTGAGCGGATGCATTCCTGGAGTATTGAGAGGGGCAATGGCTAGCCAAGGTGCAGCATGGACGTGGCATGATATCCTGAGGCTCTGGATGCATGATATTGGCATGGCGGTGGACCGCTAAGATACTTGTGGATGCTCAAGGATTCCTCTTGGTTGAGGAGGGGCGTGGAGCTTTGGTCGCATTCTCGACTCCCCCATGGCCTGTAGGAGATGGATCCGTCATGGCATAATTGCGAGGCAATGATGGTGCCACACTCGAATGGTCTTATGTGCAGGCAATCGAGGCAATGCTAGTCGACGGGATGGGATTTTTGATAGATCTTATCCTCGAGGAGTTGTTCAAGCTACTCTATACGTTCTTGATCTCTGTGATGGAGTGAAGAGGCGATAGAAGATCAGTTGGACAAGAGTTTGGCCTTCCGAAATAGGCAAGTCTTGTGAGCATCATAGGTGAGATGTCTTACAGGGATCCATGAGAATCGATCGATCGTGGAGTGCAAGCATGGCTTATGGAATATCGGTCGGATATGTGCCTTGGAGCTGGGCCAAGAGGGTCATGCTGAGGAGAGGGTAGCTTTGATGCAAGGATTGCCGATCATATATATTTACTTGATGGGCAGACTTGGATGTTGGTATCATGGCAGTGCACTAGGTGCGAGTAGGCCATGGACAGAAGGTGTTGGATGATATGGTTACGAACCTTCAGGATTGTGGCAGTGTGCAGTGATGTGCGAGCAGGTCGAGAATATTGTCATGCGGTATGGCTAGAAATGGAAAGACATATCAAGGATGCAAGATCGGGATCGTGGCACAAGAGCTTATAAGAAAACTTGGATAGAAGAATCTGAGAGGACTCGGATGTGCACAATCAACTGTAGCTTCGAAGAGCTGTAGGGCATGTTGGCTTAGCAAGTTTAGCTAGACGGCATTGGAGATGGATTGCCTAAGCCTCATGCATTATAGTGGCATTGCATGGTCGTGCTGTGGAGATTTGCTCTGTGTTGTACTGAAGGACAACTTGGTGGGTTGTAGATCAGTGGTACAGTAGTTTGTCATGGCACGAAAGTATGCTGAGGATAGGGACATCTTGGATGAACAATACTTGGCTTATGGGGCAAAGCTTGAGATTTGCACAGATGTGTCGAGATGCGGAGTACTCTTAGGAAGAATCTATATTTAGGCACGAAGGTGCGCATGAGTATTACGGTCGACTCGAGGGGTCGGGTTGCTTGCAAGCACTCGAGGATATCTTGAGGGATTAGAATCTTCAAAGAAGCAAAGCTGGATAAATAGACTGAGGTACGAGGGTGTGTCTATAGTGCAGAAAAAGATGTAGCATCTGAATTTTAAGTGCAGGCTGAGGTGAAGACTTGGAGAGTCGAGGAACTCAGGTGCACAAAGATGTGGGAAACATTGAAAAAAGTTATCTTTTGTATGGGTGATTATGGAGCTAAAGCACTTGAATGGCAAGAAATAAAATAATTGAACTCAATGGAACTGCTCTCAGGATGAAGGCATTGAAAAATCGAGGCACTAAAGGCAGATATTTGGCCAAAGATGCTTACTCATTGTGAAGACATGCGATGAGATGAAGCACATGGGTTGTTCAATGTTGGCTAGGTTGACTGTAAAGTAAATCAGATCGATCATGCTGTGAGGTACTATAAAGCTCAGATGTCTGATGCAATAAGGTGTCGAGGTACAAGAGTCCTAGGAGTGAGGCAGGCTAGTGGGGTAGCCTTGCATTGGTATCGTAGACTCGGAGTGAAGACACAAAAGGCAGTCAAAATAGGCCAAGGATTACAGAGGACAGCATGAGCAATTATTTCTGCAGAAGCAGATTGGTAGAGCTCGGAGTGAAGACTATTATGTTGAGGTACTCGAGCAAAATGGAAAGTAATCTTGATTGGATATTAGGATCCTGTTTGTTAGCTTCTATGGTTTGCATTGGTATGGGACGACGCAAATTTATGGAGGCGACTTGTTTATACTTGGCATCGGTGTGGTGTGGTAGAGTCTAAAGGCATGATGCTGCAGAGAAAAGGCGGAAATACCACAAGAGCGTAGGGTGGGTATGAAGCAAGACCAAGCATTTGGAGGTGAGTTGCCAGAGGGGACTCATGTGGAGGGCCGCTCCAAGTTTCGGATGGACAGGAGTTAAGCCTTGGCGGTAATCCAAGGAGAGCCGTTTGGTATTGCTGGCAAGTGGATCACACTTTGGTGGAAGAAGTGGCCTCTCTTAGATTGAAGAATCGGGAGTAAAGCCTTGAAAGGGTTCGAGGAGTGCTACAAAGCTTCATGGGAGTTTATGGTCAGAGGACTACAGTGCTTAGAGGATGTAGTGGCCGCTCTCAGATGGAAATTGGGAGTCAAGTCTTGAATAGTTTCAAGGAGTGCCATGCAGTTGATGGTCTAAGCACCGCAGTGCTTAGAGGATGCAGTGGCCGCTCTCAGATGAAAATCAAGAGTCAAGCTTTGGATAGTTCCGAGGAGTGTCGTGCAGTTGATGGTTAGAGGACCGTAGTGCTTAGAGGATGCGGTGGCCCCTCTCAGATGAAAATCGAGAGTCAAGCCTTGGATGGTTCTGAGGAGTGCCGTGCAGTTGGAAGGTCAGATGACTAGAGATGAACGACAGAAGCAGAAGCTGATGTCAAAGATGAAAATGGTTGGATTTTATGGAAGAGTCAGCATGGTGTGGACGATGGATTCTCGGTGATGGAGAAAGGATCGAGGATATCAAGGCGACCATTGGTCTAGAAGTGGTTTGGACGTTGACGGGGGTGTCGACAGCTTGAGTGGGGGAGAATTATCACGGACTTGTCCGTAGGCTTGTCACAAGGGGTACCGATGTGGGTGTGGCACGGTGCTACAAAGAATTTTGGCTTCACTGGATTGCTATGAAAATACAATGTTGCTCGATACTTTGGAACCCCCGGGGTGGAGATTGGGCAGATGCCTTCCTGGAGTATTGAGAGGGGCAATGGTTAGCCAAGGTGCAGAATGGCCGTGGCATGATATTTGGGGGCTCGGGACGTGTGATATTGGCATGGCGATGGACTACCAGGATACTTATGGATACTCGAGGATTCCTCTTGGTTAAGGAGAGGCGCGGAGCTTTGGTCGCGTTCCCAACTCTCCCATGGTCCATAGGAGATGGGTCCATCATGGCATAATTATGGGGCAATGGCGATGCCACGCTCGAATGATCTTGTGTGCAGGCATTCGGGGCAATGCTGGTCGGACGAGCTAGTCACATTATGTGGGATGGAGATTTTTGAGAGATCTTATCCTCAAAAAGTTGTCCAGATTACTCTATACGTTCTTGATCTCTGTGGTGGAGCGAATAGGCGATAGGAGATCAGTCGGACAAGGGTGTGGCCTATCCAAACAGACAAGTCTCGTGAGCATCATAGGCGAGATATCTTATGGGGATCCACGAAAATTGATCGATCGTGGAGTACAAGCATCGCTTATGAAATATCGATCGGATATGTCCCTTGGAACTGGATCAAGGATCAAGGATGACCAAAAGGGTCGTGCCGAGAAAAGGGCAGCTTTAATGCAAGGATTGTCGGTCATATATATTTACTTGATGAGCAAAATTGGATGCCGGTATCATGGCAGTGCACTAGGTGCGAACAGGCCATGGATAGAAGGTGTTGGACGGTATGGTCATGAACCTTCGGGATCATGGTAGTGCGCAGTGATGTGCGAGCAAGCCGAGAACATTGTCATATGATATGGCCAAAAATAAAAAGGCATATCAAGGATGCAAGACCGAGATCTGGTATAGGAACTTATAAGAGAACTTGGATAAAGAAATTTGAGAGGGCTCGGATGTGCACGATCAACTATAGCATCGAAAAGCTGCAGGACGTGTCGGTTTGAAAAGTTTAGCTGGACGACATTGGAGATGGATTGCTTGAGCCTCATGCATTGCAGTGACATTGCATGGTCGTGCTGTGGGGATTTGATCGGTGCTGTACTGAAGGATAACTTGATAGGTTGTAGATCAGTGGCACAGTAATTTATCATTGTACGAAAGTACGCAGAGGATAGGAACATCTTGGGTGAGCAGTACTTAGCTTATGGAGCAAAGCCTGAGGTTGACACAGAGGTATCGAGATGCGGAGCACTCTTGAAAAGAGTCTATATTCAGGTACGGAGGTGCGCATGAGTATTGCGATTGACTCGAGGGGTCGGATTGCTTGCGGGTACTTGAGGATGTCATATGTATTTAGTACAATAAAGTTGCCAGACAGAAGCACAAAAGAGTACGCTTGGCTTATGTGGCTAAATTATTGCGTACTTATTGGTATGTCCGAGGAAAGGACTCAGGAGGGCTGACCATGGTGTGTAGTATATTGGGGTATCACACGGATGTTTGGATAAGAAAACACTCATCCCGTGACAATCCGGCACCATCGATGGATTCTTTCGGTGAGCTCGAAGGTCGGCTATCCCGCTCTAATTCTTTCGGTGAGCCTGAAGGCCGACTACCATATTTTTTCGTGATCCATAAAGCCCGTCTGAGACACAAAGGGGAGGCATCAGCGGATCAGAGATCCTGGTTGATCCCGTGAAGTCGAGGTGACAAGACATGAGACGCCACAGTTGATTGCTAGATTTTACCGAACACCTTCGGGGCAAATGGAACGGAACCAAATTAACACGACCGATCTGATGATGTCGTCGATCAGGAGAGGAGAATGGCGAATTTCTGCATATGATCATCCGTTTTTTTTTTTTTTTCATCTTGGGATCTTTCATTTCCCGGCAGTCGCAACACCACCATCCTCTCTGTCTCTCTGTCCCACAAGCAAAAGCTACCCACCACCAATGCTCGCACCACCTCAAAGGAGGCCGGGATCGCACTCTGTTGCAGAGTAAATCACAAAAGTAGACCATCTGGCTCCTAGCCAGAAAAATAATAATAATAATATCACTATTATTTTTTTATCTTTATAAATAAAAAAAATATTTTATTTTTAAATTTTTAAAATATAAATATATTTTATATAGTTAATTATTTTAAAAATATAAATATAATGATGATCGTAAAAAATGATAATAACTGTGATGCAGATAATGAAAGAACTAGAAGGTATAAGCGGCAAGCGATGGAAATTATAATAGTGATAATGAAAATTATAGTAGTGATAATAATAGAAATGATGATGGAGATAATAATGATAGGATCAAAAATAATTTAAAAGATATATTTATTTTTTTAAGTAATAAAAATATAAATATTCTTTTATACTATAAAATGAATAATATTATGATATTTTTTTAATTGTTATAATTTTATTTTATAAATAAAAATAAAAAATAAAAACAATACCAAACATTCGTGGAAGATATTAGTATACGCCCTGCTATTTTAATATACTTATATTCAGATTATAATTATTCATTACATGGTCACACCTCCCCTGAATAAATCACTTTTACGATTTTGACATCTTCATCGTAACCAAAAAAAGGCGAACCGTAGCCCCAGCAGCAAGACTCGTCAATGATTTTGGCATTTCCCGGGCCCGGCGATACACATTTGAGTCGAGACAGGGAGTTGATTGCTAGCCAGGTTCGTCATACACGTCATCACCCTGATCGACGGTACGCCGTTTGTTTCAGCTACAGATTTGTATCAAACATATGCCACCATTAGCATGGCCATGGTCAACTTTTATTTTTTTGTGTTCGAGAAGAATCACGGCCAAGTTAAATTACACTGGAACCCATATTAAGGCAACTCGAGTCTCGGAACCCCTTCTTAAAATTGAGACGATGGTGGCAATTGTCGCCGAGATGAAGGATGAGATTTGAATGGAGAACTTCAATATAAGGGCTTACTCGCAACAATGGTCCCTGAAATTTGCTGGTCCCGTTAACAACAATATCTTCATCACTCGAAAAGCCAGTCCGCATGAGATCCATTTTTGAAAAAAAAAAGAAAAAAAGAAAAAGACGATCAAACTCGGTTCAACCAAGAAAGTTAAAGCATGACTTCTGCAATGTAGACCTGTTAGAACACAACCGTGTCTAGCATGGTCCCCAGAGTCTGAACTATGTTTGATGACATCAAGTTGGAGACATGCTCTTCCAAATGCTTCTTTGCATCTTGCCTTCCAACATTTGCAATCGCCAGCTTCTCTGGTGGCAGCTCATCTTCCTCCTGAACTGCTTTGTTATACTTGATGGCTAAATTCAGCATTTCCTGCTCATACACCCAACATCACAGACAGGTCATCAGACGATGCTGCAGCTGAATCACAAATTCTCAATTAGCAAGCCAGAACTAAGGATTTTGCAGCAGCATTAAGTAATTCTCTATCACATCAGATAAGAAAACGGAGAAACAATAACGAGATGAATATCTAGGTAAGCGTTACCTGCACAGTCTGCTCATTAGTTTTGGAATGGGTATCGAACTTCCGCAAAGTCAATCCATCAGTCCACTTCTTTTTGTGCAGGTTTAGTAACATCTTTTCTTCAAGCTCATTTTTTCGATAATTTATGGCTATAGAGTAGTAATGCCGATTCAACCCATGGATAAGTGCCTAGCAAATGAAAACCATTAAAATGGATTAATTTGAAAGAAGATACTCGAACAAACGTTACCTAGTTAACACCTCAATGTGCAGCACCACAAAATGAGAGACATCAATAACCAATTGGACTGTTTGTGACAAAAAAGTAGAATTTCACAAGATATCATGTAAGCATGAGAACCATGTATCTCAAGATTCACCTTTGGATCCTAGTTAATTATGCTCTTAAATTAATGAGAAACCTCTGATTAAGCTGGCTGAGGAAAACATTAATCCTTCAATAAAGAGATTTATTAATATAAATGGAGTACAACATGATCAGTACACATAATAAAGTAAATTTTAAAAAAAAAAAAAAAACTCTCCATTGATTAGGGTCTCAAACTCAAAACACTTCTTGACAAGGTTCAAAGTTGAACCCACTAATGAATAGGCTCTTTTTAGAATTTACTAGTATCTATTGGAACAAGTCTTCTCATATCATGCATGATCTGAGTGAATGGATCACAAACATTAAATTACAAATAATATGCTTCTTTGCATCCAAATGTAATTTAGTAAATTTAAAATAGAGATGAAAGTAAAGTGAAATTTTGGATCATGAAGTTTCTATGACTGACTATTTTCCGTATTTAAGATCAATTATTCATATGAAAGGGGAGGCTGAAGATGATATTATCCATAAGATTAAAGCAAGTTAGATAACATGGAGAATCGCACGTGGAATATCACATGATGGTAGAATACCTACCGGTTAAAAGAAAACCTTTATAACACAAGCATACAACCAGCTATGCTGCATGGTGCAGAATGCTGGGCAGTTAGGAAACATCATATGCACAAGACAAATATGACTAAAATAAGAATGTTGAGATGGATGCATGGTAATACAAGAAAAGATAAAATGTGAAATGAAGCCATATATAAAAAGGTAGAGACCAACAATTGAGGATAAATCAAGAGAAGGATATCTTAAATAGTTTGGACATATACAACATAGGCTGCGAGACACATTAGGAGGAGTGAATTGGTACATGTACAAGGAAAGGACGGGTAGAAATAAACTGGAAATCACATAGGATGTAGTAGTAAGAAAGGATTTGATATGGCTACATCTTCTAAAAATTGTTGCCCCAAACAGAACGGAATGGAGAAAGAAGGATTCACGTGATTGGTCCCGGCTGGTAGGGGATTAAGGCTTAGTTGAGTTGAGTATCCTTACTTGGATCCAAATCTCATAGTAATCCAACAGCAGGTCACACTTAACAATCCAACGACTCATTAGAAACTACTGTAACTCACCTTATTTAAGTTGAAGTTGCATTCTAGCACCAACAGCTCTCTCTTTGAGCATTAGTTAGGTTTAATCAAAGGCTAACCTATAAGTTAATAACGTTCTATAAGTAATATTAACTCTGAAACCAATGCACATGTTATGCCAAACCCCAGATCAACATTTCTTCTATTAAGTAAATTTCTTTTATCTATGTAACACTAGTATATTATCTCATTATTTTTTATTAATAAAAACCTTTTGTACAAGGGTCTTTGTTTCTCAACCAGCATAACTGAAGGTTGCTTGTTAATTTAAAAGCATAATTAATCAAGATTCAAGTGCAAATCTTGAGAAACATAGTTCCCATATTTACCTGATTCCTTTGTTACTTGAACTCCTGTTTCTCCCAAACAAAATCAGATCTATAATTAATGTCTCTCATCTTGTGGTGATCCATATTCAACAAGCAATTTACCTGAATGGATGGCTTGTTGAGATGACCAACATTGGAAGTAGTCTGGCGAGGTTCTTGGCCTAGCATCATGGTCTGAGGATTGATCAAGCGGAACGCGTCAATGACAACCTTCCCTTTAACACTCTGGATAGGATCTATGACAACTGCTACTGCCCTTGGATTCAAGGCTTCAAAACTCTGTTCTAGGCAATGCAATTGAGCCACCATGTCATAAAGCAATAAAGAAGTTTAATGACCAAAGCATATAAGCAAACTCAGTAATAATGATCGAACTGACCCGAAGCACATGAATTTCCAGTAAATTTCATAAAGACTAGTAGGGTCTGGAGTGGTACGAAAGGAGGCAGAAGCATTACAAGGCCTAGTGGAACAACAAAAGAGGATCGCTCTTCTTACAAAATTTGCGCAAAGGACAACTAAAATATTTGGTCCCCGTAAACAAGAATGTGAAACCATTGGATACAATTTTTATAAACAAGAGAAAGGATGGGTCAGCTCCATCCTTCTCTACTTTTACTTTTATTTTTATTTTTATTTTTATTTTTATTTTTTGCATTTATTAAGTTGCTTACCTGCTGTGTATTTATATCAACCCCAGAAAGCCAACAACCAAAGCCTGGATGAGAGTGGTACCAGCCTACCACCATTTCAGGCCTGAAAATTAAAACCAAAGTTACTAAGCATCATCTCTGCAGGCCTTGCAAACAGCCATTATATCTTATCAATCATACAGAGTCATCATGTAGAAAAGCTAGCAGCAAGGTTGTCAAAAAACAAAAGCATTAATAAGATAAAAATATATAAATAACAACAGTTATGTATGTGCATCTGTACTTGTGTGTGTGTGTGTGTGTGTTTGAGAGAGAGAGAGTAGCTCCATGGAATAATTTATGGTGGCCAATCATACGAAATACACAATTGACTGTCATTGATGCTACCCCCAAAACCTCAGCAGAAGGTACTACCTTCTTAGAACTGACCCTTGCATAAAACAATTAAATTAGTAAATGGTATATTTGCAACTTTCACACTAACACAGATATTCCTTCCAAAATAAATCCATATTACCTAGATTAATAGCTTGCAATGACCCTTTAAAATGGTCAATGAATAATCACAGAGAACTCTAGCTGACAATAAACAGTTGTACGTTGAATTTCTCCTAGCCAAATAACCTGTACGACCTGCTGGCAGCTTAAAAATCAGGCAAAATGGCAAAAAATGCCTTCATTCAGGGCTATGTTTGAGAGAACACCTTTTCCTGCAATCTACTGATAAGACTGCATACATATATAGTCTCATTTCAAAAATACTTTGTTCACTAAAGGTACGACCTCTAGACCATGGCAAGATCAAATGAACAGAAGAATGCTCAGATTCAAGAGATGGAAGTGAAAGAACTTATCATACCCAGCAAATGCACTGTAGCATGACAAGCAGACAAACTATGTGAAATAGGCCAATCCAAGATAATTTTTACAGTACAGAAGAAAACAACTGCCGATGGTAGCAGATAAGGATTAACAACAACGGGGTAACAGTACCTGCCTTATGGTGCTGAGAGCATGAAACAAAAGCACTGGAATCATTGACAACACTGCATTTCCCAGTCCGCTGCAAGATCAATGTGGCAAACAAGACCAATCTGTAAATTTGTCTATAATTCTCCTTTGTGTATGCAGTTATCAGATGAGGACCTTGCAAGCATTAGGTTTCCAGAACATTTTACCTCTTGAAATTACAAGGAAATTAACTAAAACTCTCAAACATATTCCTACTACAGAGTTAGGACGATCACATCCCCTCCTAAGTATCCATGTTAATCTTATGATCCATAAAAGACTGGTAGAATTAGAAGTGCTATACTGTCACATCCCCTTGAAATAACAGAAAAACTTCTGATCACCTAATACTACATCCCTAACCCCAAAGGCATCAGGTCTACCTCTTTTCAACAGCTAATACTCAAGTTATTCTATATCCTAATTGCAAGGGACACAGTCCAAGTAACAAGCTAATTGACATCCTTGTGCCTCAAATTGCAAAAATGAAATCATATATATTCTCTTGCAAGTTGTAAAAAGAAGGAACCTATAGAACAATATAAAACAGAAAAAATTACATGGAACCATGTTTGCAAACAACCTTTTCACAGTAAGAGTCCAATCATGCTTCTTCTTTCTTCCATGGGCTAACCAAGCGGAAAGCCTTTCAATCTTACATGTTATAGAGGCAACCTCTCCAAAGGCCTATCCTCCCCAATCCCATATCCCACTATAAAATAGTAATCATAACAATGTTCTGACCAATAATCCATCTCAACCCCAAGCTGAAATTAAAATAAATAAATCAATAAAGCAGATCAATATTTGCAACTTATTCTCATATAACATCAATGTCGTCCACATATTGAAATCCAGATTGCACCCCTAAAACATAAGAAACGTTTGCTGCACATTATAGCTTATATCTATTAATTAAACTAAAGAGACCATTAGAAACTGGATCATTTTGTCTTTTCCAATAAATACTGATATCAAATGCTTAAAAAAGATACCTTCACCAAACAAAAGTTTTCAGAATCAATAGGATTGCCAAATCAACCATCTCACTTACACCAAATCACTTTTATTATATAGAAAACTGAGTATAATTATTTTGCAGTCATTGTTTGTTCCTATACAATAAAAAGATAAACTGCAGCTGCTCCACTAACTTCAACACCTTCCGTACAGATGCATTTATTACCACAGATAAGTGCCGGGGTTTGCTACAAGTCATTCATTCAGACAATCAGAGTTCTTTAGAAAAAAAGAATTACCTCCTGACAAAGAAGATTAATGCCTCTTATGCTGCCAGCAAAAGCCGAAAGGGAAAAAAAAGGGTGGGATTCAAGCATTTGTCAAAAAAAAAAAAAAGGAACCTAAGTTTTTATCAAGAAATAAATACAGGAAGAAATTGGGAAAGGTGCACCAGAGATGAGGACCTTCCGGTCTGCTTGAGCATATCGAGCATGTTGGTCTGGAAGACATGATCGACGGCCTCGACGCTGACGCCGGTCCCGCTCTGCGGCATGGCGAACACGTCCACCACCCGCACCGTGTACTCGTCAACGAACTCCCCCAGCATCAACCCCATCACCTCCATCGGAACCCCAGCCCTCCCTAATTTTTGTTTTTTCAATCAATAATTCCAAGATGAAGAAAAAATATATATTATTTATAAGAAGAAACCCTAATTTTATTTAGAGAAAAGAAGACAGAGAATAAGAGGGCACAACCAGAGGAGGAAATCCGTAGATCTGATGGACGGGAAACCGAATCAGGGTTGGTAATTTACCGTGCTTCAGCATTTTGAGGAGAGCGAGGGAGGAGATGTAGACCTGCTCCGACGAGTCGAGCAGCGGGGAGTCGGTGGGCGGGTGCCCCATCGCCCCCGCCCCCGAGAAGATGCGATGCAGCCGCTCCATCTCGACCTCGGGCATCCTCTTCGCTGGAATGGAGACCCAACCCCGTTCCGAAGGATCATTTATCGTACCGGGGGAGAGTTAGCGGGCTTGGCGCCTAGGCCAAGCCCAGCCCGGTAATCACACCCTGGCAAGTGGGCCTCTGCCCTCCCCATTGTTATTAGCTCATTACCAGGGTGAACATTATTGGGCGAGTTCAGCACCACGGTGAACTCCCTTGCAAATCAGAAACTGTCTAACCCACGCACTAAAGTAATTAACACCGTATCGTTTGATATATGTGCTAGAGAGAGAGGTTGTTCCACTAGTCCAATATGGTGTGGCACATGAACAAAAATCATATTTAAAGTAAGTGGTACCTACAAAACTATAAAAAATAATCCTGTTTTGTTAAAGTAACGTGCAACCCACAAGGGTCAAGCCTGCTTGCTAATCCAAAAGTGCACGTAAGCTATCTAGTTTCTCTCTTTAGAGGTGTTTTCTGTCTTTTAGACTCTATCCCTTCAACCGCCCACCCCACCCCACTGGAAAGAAGGAAGAGGGGTAAAGAAACCAACCCCTCTAACCTCCTAAATGCTATTAGGACGGGACCAAAAAAACCCCGAGTCTCTGATACAAACAGTGAGATTTATCAAACTGGGAAGCCCTGTGTATTTTTTACAGGAATCTTGCTTGTTTAAACTTGTCCATGCTGGGCAAACATGGTACACATGCAAAATCAAAAAAGGCTCATAGTAAATTTGAGATTTTTTCCTTAAATTGGTGCACTAAATTACTTTTGACACATCCATGCAGCATGGAACAAAAAAATGAGATGCATTCTTTCTAGCATGAAGAAATTGTTATCCTACAGCCGCACCACAAACTTTAATTTGATCTTAAGAATAGATGTAGCTTGATCCAAAGTAACATTATCCGAGAGACCGTGCACCCTCTTGCAATGTCACAGAATTCTAATATCATCCATGTCATCATCAAACAACAATGAAAAGAAGAACCAAGAAAAAGCAGCAGCAGTAGCTTATATAAATGTTTTCTTTTTGCCAATTTTAACACAATTGAAATCCAAAATGTCGAGTCACAAGAATCTATAACTCTCTTGCCAGAAGACCACCAAATCAATCCACTCCAGAATCCTACACATGTAAACAGTGTCAGACAACAAAGAAGCCCCACAATCACAGGGACAGAGAACCCTCAAGTGTGGAGATAATTAGCCGCCATCATCAACTCCAAAGTAATTTCAGGTTCAATGTGAAACTCGGTCTCCTTTCCACTGCCATGAATGAGTCAATATACAAATTAGCCCAAGAAAAGGAGGAGCAAAGCAGAGAAGGCTTTCAAATCATTCTACAAATTATACAATCACATTACAGGTCGACTCTAGAGCCCAATTTAAGAGTAATGCATTGTAAGAATAAAAATGGAAGCATAATTCACTAGTGCACGGTAACCACCACGCTTTAAAATGCATACATTATTAGATCCTAATGTTGGAAGTTAATTTATAATTAATGTTAGTGAAAGTTCAATAGTCTAATCATTATTATGTTGTGGAAATTAAAGAGAGTTAAATTAAAGAGTCAACTTAGAAAAACAAAGGATCATTTAGAAAATCAAGGATTAAGTAGCTCAAGAGTCACCTTCATGTATCTATATATAGGACCTTATGTAATGAGTTAAGTAGTGTAGAGTAATCTATGATTCTATAATATAAGAGTATTATCTTATCCTCCCACTCCAAGTATTTTCTATGAGCATCATATTTTTTCAAAACAATTCTACAATCCTATTATCAGTAGTATTTGAGTTTGTAATTGTGCCCATCACCCTTTTAACATTTAATATCAGAGCAAGATTGATCCTACCGCAACTATAAAAGCATAGGATTGATTCTACAGCAACTTCCAGAGCCAGAGCGCCATAGAGCTATAGAATCAGAAAACCTCAGAGCTTCAGAGCCACAGAGCCAGAGCTTGAGAGTTTTCTGAGAAAGGAAAAAAAACAAACAATAAGTGCAGCTGTTTTTTCAATTAAATTGAGAGGTTGAAGCAAAAACTAACAATAATAAGTGTATGAAATGAAGGGTGAGATATCTATATATGTGGTTGTACCATTCAAATTGATACTCAAGAAGGTACTTGAAAAATTGAATTTGTCACCAGCAATGTATACATGTGAAAAATCTGGACCATATCATTTACTAATTTTTGTAGCAACAGTTGAGTTTGGAGACTCGAGTGAAAAATTAATGATCGATGGTCATACAAGTATTACAAAGAAAAAAGCTGAGAATGATACTACGCTACAAGTAATCAACTATTTGAAAGATATTTATAATATTATCATTAAAGATGTTCATCTGTAGAGATGAATGAAGTTAAGACTATTATGAAAAATTTGTATGAAAATGATGAAGATTTGAAAAGTTATGAAGACGCAATGAAAGAGCTAAATGAGTTAAAGCTGAAGATAGAAGAAAGGGTGATTGAAGAAGATACCGGAAGAAGAGCTTATGCTGTACGTGATTTTCATCCTGGTTGCGGTCCAAATTCGTGATTAAAGATGTTATGAAAATTACAAATTAAGAAGGGGTGTTAGAAGAAGTTAATTTGTAATTAATGTTAGTGAAAGTTCAAGAGCTTTGAATGGAATTCGAAACAAGGAAGAACCTTGCTTTGATACCAAATTTGTTAGGTACAAGAAAAAATATAGGAAACAAGATGCAAGACTAAGAACATTTTAATAATGAGAAACAAGGGGGATTTTCATTAGAGTAGTGGAGTGGTACATGAGGCTTTCAAAATGACTTTTACAGATGAAAGTGCTACGGTCTTTTGCTTCTTTAATGATCATGAAATGACTTTTGTTCCCAAACAAAATACATAACCTGAAATGCTTTTGTGATTATCAGAGAGCCTGCCCAATCACTGTCAGAATATCCAACAAGCTTGTTAGAATCTTCCATTTCATATATCAAGCCCAATTTTTTGGTGCCTTGTAGGTGGCGAAGTATCCTCTTAGTTGCTGCATAATGAAACTTGGTTGACTCATGAACCTGGATAAAAGACTAATAGGATAAATAATATCTGGTCTTGTATTTGTTAGATAAATAAGAGAGCCAACTAGACTTCTATAAAATGTGGCATCAACCTTTGGAGCATCATCATGTAATTGAAATTTTTTATTCTTGGACATTGGAGTTCCGACAAGCATGCAATTAGACATATAAAATTTTTCAACAAGTCTTCAATATATTTTTCTTGTAACATAGATATCTTTCCTTTTGGTTGCTTAATTTGGAAATTCCCCTTCTCATGATTAAAAAGTTCTGTCTTGCATCTTTTTTCCTATATTTCTTCTTGCACCCAACAAATTTGGCATCAGAGCAAGGTTCTTCCTTGTTTCTAATTCCATTCAAAGCCCTTGAACTTCATCTTATTTCATCTACCTAAGCTTTATTTCTCCATTCAACTCAACTATGGTAACAAGTTCTAATGCAAGTACAAACAACACCACCTTCAACTACATGCAAAGCCTATTGCCAGTCTTCAACGGCGAGAACTATGATTTTTGGAGCATTCAAATATGGACTCTCTTCATCTCACAAGATTTGTGGGACTTAATTGAAGATGGCTATGAAGAACCAGCAAATCAAGAAACATTTACGGCATGGACTCAAGCAAAGCAAAGAGAGTACAAAGAGAAAAAAAAGAAGAGATACAAGAACTTTACTTTTTATTCAGCAAAGGATAAGCAAAACTACCTTTCCTAGAATTATGGGTACAAATAAATCTAAAGATGCATGGGAAATTCTAAAAAATGAGTTTCAAGGCTCCAACAAAGTTGTTTTTACTAAGCTTCAATCCTTATGGAGAGATTTTGATAATTTAGCAATGAAAGATCATGAAACAATCAAGGATTTCTTCTCTAGAGTTGTTGGAATTATTAATCAAATTAGAAGCTATGGTGATACTATTCAAGATAAGAAGATCATTGAAAAAATTTTGAGAAGCTTGACTGCTAAATTTGATCATATAGTTGCTGCAATTGAAGAATCAAAGGATTTATCTATCCTTACCTTCCATGAACTAATGGGATCACTTGAGGCACATGAACAAAGAATGAATAGGTATTTAGTTCAACCATTAAAGCAAGCATTTCAATCCAAGCTTACAATTGGAGAAAAGAAACCTTCAAGTGTGAAGCAAGAAAGAAAAGAAAGAGGCACATATCAAAGAAAAGATCAAGGCAAATGGAAGCAGTCTTCTATAGAAGTCCGAGGCAAAGGAAAAGGCAGATGGGTCCAATCCAATCACAGAAATGATAATTCCCAATGCTTTGTTTGCAAAAAATCTGGGCATGAATCTAAATCCTGTTATCACATATGCAAAAAATGCAAAATTCCAAATCATTCTGAAAGAGATTGTTGGTTCAAAGATAAAAAGAAAAAGAATGAAGCAAACTTTTTTGAAAAGGATGATAGTGAACAAATATTTTATTCATGCATGAATTTGCAAGAAGAATCACAAAATATTTGGTATTTAGATAGTGGATATAGCAATCATATGATAGAAAATTGGAAGTTCTTTGTCTAGCTAAATCAAAAGACTACCTCTCAAGTCAAGCTTGGAGATGGCAAATTATAAGTTGAAGGCAAAAGGGTCATCGCAGTTTATACAAAGGAGGTATAAAGAAACTTATCTATGATGTTTTATATGTGCCTGGATTAACTCAAAATTTACTAAGTGTTGGGCAATTACTACAAAATGGATATATGATAATTTTTGATAATGGTGAATGCAAAATTTTGGATAAAGACAAAAATACTCTTATGACAAAGGTCAAGATGACCCTAAATAAAGTCTTCTCTTAACATGCCAATCAAGCAAAATTTTGCTTCACAAGGTTAAAAGATTGATGAGTTATATCTATGACACTTAAGATATGGTCATTTAAATTATAAAGAGCTCAACTTATTAGAAGAAAAGAACATGATTTTTGGGCATCCACCAATTGATAAAAAAGAGCAAATATGTGAAGGCTGCATCTATAATAAATCAATCGGATTCCTTTCCCAAAGACAGCATGGAGAGCATAGGCTCCTCTTGAGCTTGTGTATGCAGATATATGTGGTCCTATAAGGACTCCTTTTAATCAAAAAAGAGATTTTCTTCTCTTTGTTGATGATTATAGCAGGATGATATGGATTTATCTTCTTAAGCAAAAGTCAAAAGCCTTCTCTATCTTGCTCTAATTCAAAGCTTATGTCGAAAGGCAAAGTGGTCATCAAATAAAGACTCTAAGAATAGATCAAGGGGGCGAATTCATCTCTACATCATTTATTAATTTTTGTAAGGAGAAAGGTATCAAGAGGCAACTTACAATACGTCATACACCAGAGCAAAATAGAGTTGTAGAACCCAAGAATCGAACAATAGGGGAGACGGCACGAAGCATGTTAAAAGGAAAAGACTTGCCAAACAAATTCAGGATGGAAGCTATCAATATAGCTGTTTTCATTCTTAATAGATCTCCAACAAAGGCAATACAAAACAAAACTCCTTATGAACCTTGGTATGGACAAAAGCCCAGGTAAAAAATTTGAAAGTTTTTGGATGCATTGCTTATGCACTCATTGTTTCTCAAAATAGAGAAAAATTTGATAAGGAGAAAAATATCTTCATTGGATATAATGAAGAATCTAAGGCCTACCGCCCCTTTAATCCAAAGAAAAATGAATTTGCTTTTTCTCGAGATGTTCTTTTTGATGAGTTGGCAACATGGAAGTGGGAGGAAAATTCTTCTCATGGTTGAAGAATACTAGAGCTAATGAAGCAAACCAAAAAGATTTGCAACAATATACAAGTCCAAGGTCATCAAGAGAATGAACCTCAAGTCAAGCTGTCACTAATTCAAATTCACCCCCAAGGAAGGTGCACCCCATTGATATTTATGAATTTTGTCATATTGCCTTCTTTACATGTGAGCCACGAAATTTTCAAGAAGCAAGCAATAATGATGTATGGCTTAAAGCAATGGATGTAGAAATAGCATCTATTGAAAGGAACAATACTTGGAAGCTTGTGGATCTTTCTAAGGGAAAAGATGTTATCAAACTCAAATAGATTTACAAAAAAAAATACAAAGAAGATGTTTCCATTGACAAGCATAAAGCTCGCTTGATTGCAAAAAGATATACTGAGCAATCAGGCATAGATTTCATTGAGACATTTGCACCAATGGTTCGTATGAAGACAGTCAGAACTGTTCTTGCATTAGCAGTTTAGATGGAATTACCAGTTTATCAGCTTGATGTAAAATCAGCATTTTTAAATGGCGAGTTGAAAGAAGAAGTCTATGTTAAACAACCAGAAGGTTATATTATAAAGGAAAAGGAGAACCAACTCTATCGACTTTGAGAGGCACTATATGGCTTAAAGCAAGCCCCTCGTGCACGGAACAGCAAGATTGATACATATTTTCACCATAATGGTTTTGAAAGAAGTCCAAATGAGCCATCACCATATGTCAAAAGAGAGAAAGGTACACAAGATTTCTTGATTGTTTGTTTATATGTTGAATACCTTATTTACACCAGCACTAATACCATCATGATAGAAGAATTTAAAAAAGCAATGGAGTATGAAATGACTGATCTGGGTCTTATAAGGTATGTTCTTGGCATTCAAGTTAAGCAATCAAAAGGAAAGATATCTATGTCACAAGAAAAATATATTAAAAACTTGTTGAAAAAATTTCATATGTCTAATTGCAACCTTGTAGCAACTCCAATGTCCAAGAATGAAAAATTTCAATTACATGATGGTGCTCCAAAAGTTGATGCCACATCTTATATTAGTCTAGTTGGCTCACTTATTTATCTAACAAATACAAAACCAGATATTGTTTATCCTATTAGTCTTTTATCTAGGTTCATGAGTCAACCAAGCAAGTATCATTATGCAGCAGCTAAGAAGATACTTCGCTACCTACAAGGCACCAAAAAGCTGGGCTTGATATATGAAATGAAAGATTCTAACAAGCTTATTGGATATCTTGACAATGATTGGACAAGCTCTCTTGATGATCGCAAAAGCACTTCAGATAATGTATTTTATTTGGAAACAAAAGTCATTTCATGATCATCAAAGAAGCAAAAGACCGTAGCACTTTCATCTGCAGAGGTCGAGTATATTTCAGCAACTGATGCAAAATGTGAAGCAATTTAGCTCAAGAGAATTCTCTCTGATTTGCAATATAATGAACAAAATCCAATAATTATCCGATGTGATAATATGTCTGCCATTGCCATGTCAAAAAATCCAGTATTTCATAGCAAAACAAAACACATCAACATCCGTTATCATTTCATTCGAGACTTGGTCAAAAAAGGAGATATACAGCTAGAATTTATCAACACCAATGAGCAGTTGGCTGATGTCTTCACCAAACTAGTTATAATTGAAAATTTTCAGCAAGCAAGAGATATCATGAGAATTACAAATTATAAGTAACTCTATCATTAAGATTATCAAGTTCAAGAGTCATGTAACTCTTGTTGTTAATGTGTTGTGGAGATTAAAGAGTTATATAACACTAGTATTTAATATAATGTGGAGATTAAAATGTCTTATTAAGTAAACTAAGAGTCATGGAGATTAAAGAATAACTTATGTATTCATGAGGAATAGCCTAAGAGACATCTTTGTATCTATAAATAGATGTCTAGATCCTTGGGCAAAATAAGCCATTTTGAAAGCCTCTTGTACCACTCCACTACTCTAATGAAAATCTCCCGTGCTTCTCATGATTAAAAAGTTCTCTGTCTTGCATCTTGTTTCCTATATTTGGAAATTAATTTGTAATTAATATTGGTGAAAGTTCAAGAGTCTAGTCATTAATATATTGTCGAAATCAAAGAGTTATGTAACTCATAAATCAAAGAGTTAACTTTATAAAATCAAGGGTTACTTTGTATTCATGAGGATAGCGTAAGAGTCACCTTCATGTATCTATGTATAAGATCTTATGTAATGAGTCAAGTAGTGTGAAGTAATCTATGATTCTATAATATAAAAGTATTATTTATCTTCCCACTTCAAGTGTATTCTATGAGCGTCATATTCCTTCAAAGCAATTCCATAATTTCTACTATTAGTAGTATTTGAGTTTGTGATTGTATCCATCATCCTTCTAACATTTGGTATTAGAGCAAGATCGATCCTATCGCAACTATCAAAGCATAGGATTGATTCTACAACAACTTCTAGAGCCAAAATGCCATAGAGCCACAGAATTAGAGAACCTCAGAGCTTCAGAGCCAGAGAGCCATAGAGCCATAGAGCCAGAGAGATTGAAAGTTTTCTGAGAAAGTAAAAAAAACAAATAATAAGTGCCGTTGTTTTTTTAGTTAAATTGAGAGGCTGAAGCAAAAACAAAGAACCTCTTTATCAACAACAACAAGTGTATAAAATGGAGGATGAAATGTCTATATCTGTAGTTGCACCATTCAAATTGATGCTTAAGGAGGTATTTGAAAATTGAATTTATCAGCAGCAAGGTATACATGTCAAAAATTTGGACCATATCATTTACCAATTTTTGTAACAATAGTTAAGTTTGAAGACTCGAGTGAAAGATTAATGATCGATGGTCATGTAAGTGTTACAAAGAAAGAAGCTGAGAATGATACTCCACTACAAGCAATCAAATATTTGAAAGGTATCTATAATATCACCATTAAAAATGTTCATTTTGTGGAGATGGATGAAGTTAAGGCTATTATGAAAAATTTGAATGAAAATCATGAAGATTTGAAAAAAAGTTATAAAAACGCAATGAAAGAGCTGAATGAGTTAAAGCTAAAGATGGAAAAAAGAGTAATTGAAGAAGACATTGAGACACATTCTCGTGGAACAAAAAAGAAGAGCTTATGCTGTATGTGATTTTCCTTCGGGCTACGGTCCAAATTCGTGACTAAAGATGTGATGAAAACTACAAATTAAGAGAGGGTGTTGGAAGTTATATGTTGTGAAAATCAAAGAGTCATGTAACTCTTAAATCAAAGAGTCAATTTTAGAAAATCAAAGGTTACTTTGTATTCATGAGGGTAGCCTAGCAGTCACCTCCATATATCTATATATAGGACCTTATGTAATGAATCAAATAGTGTATAGTAATCTATGATTCTATAACATAAGAGTATTATCCTTTCATTTGACTGGTGGCAAAACTCCATACCATAACATATTCTGCTAGCCCATGACTGGGACTTATGGAAAAGAAGGGGGTGTAAATCATAGAAAGCTTGCTATGGGATCAATATTCATCTGTTATGTACATTAGCAGATAATTATATACACATGTAGGGGTGGTGTATGTTTTGAGATTTCCAAATCCATGGGTATCTTCCTTTTTTTCTTGGTATGTGTTCCTATCCTACAAGGCTACAATACCAGTTACTAAGATTCTTTTCATGATAAGAAAATATATAAAGGGACCTATAGCAAAGTACATGTAATCATGGTTTTGCATAGAAACGATACTCAAAAGATGCATCATCTATTTATTTTGTTCTCTATGAAGCATGGCCGTGTAGACTAAAAGAACATACAATCTCTAAAATAGAAAGAGAAGTGAAGCTCAAAACACTTAATAAACACAGACACTACAAGCACCCTTTTTTGTAAATGCCATTTCCCATTCTTTATAAGGGAACCTCCTTCACTAATAGAAGTACAGCTAATTCTTCTAACTCAAAAAAAGGTGTACTCCATAAACATAGGGAAAAAGAAGATGATGAAGAACATGGTTAGTTTCTTAATCTATAATAATAGTGCATATATTGAAAATGTTTGAAGGAATTGACATGCTAAATGTAAATCATAAATGTAGCTTTCCTTGTTGTTTTTGCAAGAGTTGTGAATAAAAAGATTATTTTCCTTTTACACACCCACGTCCAGCTACATTAAAAGGGATAATTACTAAAATCTTCGATTATTTATTTTTGTGAGAAGGATACAATTTCACAATTAACCACCTATTTGATAGGAAAATCAAGAGAAGTCCCACCCCGAAGATTTCCTATTTTGTGAATGGTGGGCAGCATGTTGTGTGGAGATTACAGATCACCCTAACTTCATAACCACCTGCATAAAAGGATCACCAAAGGAAAGATTTTAAAGAGAAGTGTTTGATTTGGAATGGAATACTAAGTTATCTTTGTCATTGCAGAAATGATTTTAACTACATTTTAGAAGGGGCCGTGGAAAAATTCATTGATTTTGTTTTCCCCCTCGGGGTACAGAGCCTGCACTCTCGCATGAGGAAGGGGTTGCAAGGTAGGGTGGGGCATGACCTCTCTGCCCCACACCTTGACACCTTTGTAACTGATGATGGCATCTCTACAGGGTCGAAAACTAATTTTGACCTATAAGCTACCTTAGAGAATATAAATTTTAAATTATCCATCTTGATCTAATGCCCTTTGAGTAGCCCATTTTTGTTGGTTTGGGAGTATCTGAAAAAACGAAGAAGATGAATGCTAGTTGTGTGTCAAATGGCAGCAATGATTGCACAAAGACCTGCACTCTGTAGCCTGAACACTTAAGATAAGGTTCTACAATGTTACCTGCGTTTATGCATGTAAAATGACATAAATTGATGTAATTGGACCCCTTATTCTTACATTATATCATGTATAATATCATTTTAGGATATATGGTATTTTATAATGTTGTAGAAAATATATATATTTGATAAAGCATATGATTTGATTGATGTTATCAGTAGATGTTGTCATGTACTATTTTAGTTGGGTTTTTGACCAAAATAGAAAGTAATGACTTTGGATTACTACTATTTTGGCTTATTGAATCTTGTCTTGTCGATTTCATCAAGTTCAAACTTTCTTCATAAAGTAGTTCAAGCTTTCGTTCTTCATTAAGTTTAGAATGCTTTTTAGACGGGACCATTACTCTTCTTATTCATATTCCTGTTATGACCAAACTGAATTTGTTCAACTGCAACCATACACAAGTATTTTCAATATGGTTAACCAAGGATTTAACTGGATACTGGGCATACAAGTTGGTTACATTGTTCATGAGATTCTTAGCAATAACTAGTCGTATTTCGTAGTTCATTAAGGCCCTATTTGTTCCCAAATAAACATGAATAAAACTGAATAAAGTTCAGTTTTTCAGCTTTATTTAGGTTTATTAAGCCAAAGAACTTCTTTGGCTCTTGAATATAGACCCAGTAATGACGGGCATCTTTGGGATTTTCAAAAAAATATAACTGAAAAAGCACATTTATGAATTTTGATTCTTGTTCAGCCCTAACTTGATTAAAACTATTCGAGGGGGAGGGCCTTAAAGTAACTCTAGTTGATTAACAAGGAATGAGTGCCTGTTCAAATAAAGTTGTTAAAATATGCTGGTTAATGTTGTTTGGGGACCAAACACAACCTAATTTTTCACAATAATCAATTATTGAGCTAGCAGCCACTCACCTTTTTTTGTCTCAATGTTACACGATATTATCATACGATTCATTCTCAAATCTTGTGATTACTATCCTAGAAAGATTTTTTTTATTGATAATTCCCTTATTATATAACTCTCAGATGACATTCATGGCCAGTACAACGATCTTCTAAGACTTTTTGAATATGGAGGTTTTCCATCTGAGGCTAATTATTTGTTTTTAGGCAATCATGTGGATCGGGGAAAACAAAGCTTGGAACCTATATGCCTTCTTCTTGCGTACAAAATTAAGTACCCAGAGAACTTTTTTCTTCTAAGAGGAAATCATGAATGCGCCTCAATAAACAGGATATATGGATTTTATGATGAATGTAAGCGTCAGTTTAATGTGAGACTGTGGAGAGTTTTTACTGATTGCTTTAACTGCCTCCCTGTAGCAGCCGTAATTAGAACTCATAGAACCTAAACTGACTAGAGGCACTGTTTTAAGCCCCCCATCATTCCTCTAGGTGCGAACACTATCCCTTGGCAGATTGATCAAATTTTCTGGTGCCCAGAATAAGTCCAACACAGAAGGAACCCCTAACCTGCCATACCAAGACAACTCTGAAATCAGATGAAAACCATAAAACTGACATAATATTAGTTTACCGTAGTACTTAACTTCTCTTTCTCAACTCCACTTAACCTAAATCCCAAACTAGTTGGTGTTCACTACATGCATGCTTTTCCTTCACTTAACTAGAAACCGTAGGGAGAAGAAAAAAGAAAGAAGCTTAAAACAAATTCATAGAAAAATGTATAGACAAGGATAGACGGTGAACAAAAATTTATGATCCAAATAATTTCAAGTATCAGGTTACAAATGCCAATGCAAATATCAGAGCAGGACATCATAAAATTGGAAATTCAGACTTTGCTAAACAGAAAGTGTTCCATTTCATGCAAATTACCACTTCTCATCTTCAATCCAACACTTTGCAGCAACTTAAAGATGCAGAAAATAATAAATCTGAATGCACCGCATAATTTCTTATGAGGCCTATATAACTCAGCTCAGAACACATTTTTCCTATGAAGAGGAACAGTCATTCACAATGAGGAGGCAGTAGATCAGTTAGACCAGTTATCTTACAGCAAAATACAGATATAGATGTCTAGAATATGGTATAAAATAGAAATCAGTTAGACCAGTTATCATACTGATTGCTTTAACTGCCTCCCTCTACTCGGGTCAGCAGCTCACCTGGGGACCTTATACTCTCACCATGCAGTTAAAGCAATCAGTAAAAACTCTCCACTGTCTCACATTAAACCGATGCTTACATTCATATCATAAAATCCATATATTCTGCTTATTGAGGTGCATTCATGATTTCCTCTTAGAAGAAAAAAGTTCCTTGGGTACTTAATTTTGTATGCAAGAAGGCATATAGTTTCCAAGCTTTGTTTTCCCCGATCCACATAATCGCCTAAAACAAATAATTAGCCTCGGGTGGAAAAAGTCCATATTCAAAAAGTCTTGGAAGATCGTTGTATTGGCCATGAATGTTTCCTAAGAGTTATATAATAACGGAATTATCAATAAGAAAAATCTTTCTAGGATACTAATCACAAGATTTGAGAATGAATCGTATGATAACATCGTGTAACATGGAGACAAAAAAAGGTGAGTGGCTGCTAGCTCAATAATTGATTATTGTGAAAAATTAGGTTGTATTTGGTTCCCAAACAATTTTAACCAGCATATTTTAACAACTTTATTTAACAGGCACTCATTCCTTGTTAATCAACTAGAGTTATTTTAAGGCCCCTCCCCCTCGAATAGTTTTAACCAGGTTAGGGCTGAACAAGAATCAAAATTCATAAATATGCTTTCCAGTTATTTTTTGAAAATCCCAAAAATGCCCATCATTACTGGGTCTATATTCAAGAGCCAAAGAAGTTCTTTGGCTGAATAAACCTAAATAAAGCTGAAAAACTGAACTTTATTCAGTTTTATTCATGTTTATTTGGGAACAAACAGGGCCATAATGAACTATGAAACACGACCAGTTATTGCTAAGAATCTCATGAACAATGTAACCAACTTGTATGCCCAGTATCCAGTTAAATCCTTGGTTAACCATATTGAAAATACTTGTGTATAGTTGCAGTTGAACAAATTCAGTTTGGTCATAGCAGGAATATGAATAAGAAGAGTAATGGTCCCGCCTAAAAAGCATTCTAAACTTAATGAAGAACGAAAGCTTGAACTACTTTATGAAGAAAGTTTGAACTTGATGAAATTGACAATACAAAAGTAACATTTATTCATCTAGCAACATTTCATAATTATCTTGTTAGGTGAAAATATACTCCATGAATTAGTTGCTCCTTGATGTGGTAAAGACTCATGCTCTCATATACCAATTATTTAACAGTTTTACAACTTTTCTCAATACACCTTATCTTCATTAAAAATTTAATCGAATTTTTTATACTTTTTAAAGTTATAGATAGCTTCTCTCATTAAATATCACTAATTCACATTTAACTTCTGCATATTCGGGGCCTGTTAATACTAGCATTACAATATTGGATTGTATCTACTACCGTATATTTATGAATTGATAAGATTAAATTAAGATGTAGTCATCAGAAAAACAGTAAAATAAAAAATAGGGTGCATAATTTTGACATTTACCCCTCAATGGACGTTATCAGGGTAATCCATTAGGTCTAATGTCAAGAAGAAACTAAAGAGATGCTAGTAGGCTTTTGATACATAAAATATGTAGCACTTGAACACTAATACATAGACCAGCATATTCGATGCATGACAATCCAATATTCAAATATTCTCTCATTTTTCAGGCAGTACAAATAAGCCAATGTTTCAGGGACAGAATGACATCCTAGACTGAGCAACCACACCAAGGCAGTTGTCCAAGATTCTGTCAGACTGTCACCAACCAATTTCAAACAGTATCTGGATACATCAGGATACTAGCCTAATGTTATCCAAATCACCCGCATCCCAGGACAAGGATGTAATAACCAAGAAGTTATTTCCTTGTCCTTCTTGGAGTTCAATGACTTTACAAATTGAATAAGCTTGTTCTTGATGCTGTCAAGCATGAGAATTTCTTTATTAGCTCCACGCTAACAAAATTCAAGTGCAATTGGGAAGCATCTATCCTAAACCTTGATAAATGAATTCACACACTTATTCACAAATAAATGTTCATTAATCAGGACAATTTTAAACTCATTAGAATTGTCCTACCATGATTTGCAATTTTGCTGGATATAGTTCATAAAACTTGGACAGCCTAGTGTATTTTCCAAATGAGTTCTTAGTTGGATGGACAGCTGAACTTGAAATGACAAAGCATAAGCAATCTATTGGAATTGATTTACATACAAAGCTTGTAGGTTTTTACTGGAAAAGTGATTCTCTAGCATAGCATGAAGATTCAACATATCCTCCAAAGCATGTCTTATCTTGGGTAATCAATTACCAGTTTTCGGACATGTGAGCATATGACTCTTTTCCATTTGAAGGTGGATACAAAAAGAAGGCCAGTCCAATATCAATCTGAATAGTTAGAAATTCCAACAAGGTCATTCATATATATTATGACAGAATACAAGGGCCATCATAAAGCATTCCTGATGCTATTTTAACAACTACATGTGAAACATTAATTATTTTTCCCATCTGATAACAATGAGATGATACCAACGATTAGATAACATATAATTATTGACTAGAAAACCCTAGAATGCTCAATTTGTAGGAAAAGTTTTTCTTTGCGGGAACCTCCTTACCAGCTTTATTCTACGTGGAGAAAAGCCCCAAGAAAGCTATCAATTCAGTATTTTCTGTTCGTACTGCCCACATCCGACGCAGGCAATTGTGCGCTTATCCTGGAAAGGTGGCTGGCTAATCGTCTAAGAGACTCAAACGTGCAAGAAAATTAATCTTTAACTTCTCTAGCAGTTTCTTTTGTGAAAATAATCAAAATTTCAACCAACCAGGCAAATTATTCCCCAGGAATTCAAAACCGCTTCGTCCCCTAATTAGAGAAATCGAAATCACAAAAGACCGACAAATGCATAAACATATATTTCTGTTCATGGAGGACTGGTGTTTATTTGCCGCAAATTTTACCTAGAGAGAGAAATAAGCAGACAGCTAATAAGGAATGATAAGGATTGGGGATGGGAACCTGGCGTATTGAAGGGACCAGTAGAAATATTGGCAGATTTTCTCGAGGATGGGGGTGCTAATCTCCGGAAACGTCACCTCCCCAAGCTGCGTCTCCGCGAAGCCACCTGCCACATTAGAATTGCAAGTCTGGTAAGAAAACCCTATCGTACGAAAACAAAATAAGAAGGGGAAGAGATGGAAAGGAGAAAATGGACCAGGGGAGGTGAGCATGTTGCGGATGGTGTGAGAGACCATGGCCGCCTTCTTGTCGATCACGAATTCGAACCCCTCCGCGCTTATCAGCTTCACCGTCTCCTCCTTCTTCATCCCTTCCCCTTTCAAAATAAATTCCGTTTCGGACCGCTACAAAATACCGGCAACGACTCAACGCTGATTGGGGTGGTAACTTCCGGTCTAACAGGGGCCTGGCAATTGCACTATTGCTGGATTTACCTGATGTGACTGTGAGTAAAACAATTTAAAAAAAAGTTTGGCCGTGGATCGGGCCGGACAAATTTACTGTATCACTTAGGTTGCATTTCCATATATTGCTAGTTATTTAAAAAAAAATTTATCAAATTATCATATTTAATATATTTTTTAAATTTTAGATTGATAATTTAAATTTAAATTACTTCACGAGAAATAATTTGGATTACCAACAGGATGAGTGTCTGTCCAGATTATCAAAATTTGATAAAATGATAAATTTGGACGAAAATGCTTTCATCAAAAAAATATATATAATATAATATTATATTATATAATAATATAATATAATATAACAATATTATTATTATAATATAATAATTTTATTATATAATAATATTCTATAATATTATATTATATTATATTATATTATTATTATAATATAACATAGCATAATATAATATAATATTATTTTAATAATAATATATCATAATAATATTATCATTTTATAATTTAATAATATATGATAATATAATAATAACATATTATAATATATTATAATAATATTAGAATAGTATGATATAATATTATAATAATATATATTATAAACATATAATATATAATATATATTTTTATTATAAGTATAGTATCTATAATATAATATTATTATTATTATGATAATATAATATTGTTGGGGATAAATCCTGCTCTCGTCGAAGTCCAGTCTGATGCTTAGTCTAATGCAGCTGGTAATCATAGAAGAGCTTCGATCGAAAATTCTTTCTCTAGCGATCGAACCCCATCCGATCTCCTCTAGTGGTCGAACTCATCTAGCGGTCGAACTCATCTAGTGGCTGAACTCCTCCAGCTGGACTCTGAACCCAATCGAACTTCCCCAGCAACCGAACTCCTTCTGAATTTCTCCTTCAGTCGGACTTCTACAAAAGTCAAACTCCTTCCGAACTCCTCCAGTAGTTGGACTTCTACGAAAGTCGAACTCCTTTCGGACTCCTCCAGTAGTCGGGCTTTTATGGGAGCCGAACTCCTTATGGATTACTCCTTCAGTTGGGCTTCTATGGGGAGTCGAACTTCTTCCAAATTTTTTCAGCAGTCGAATTTCTCTAGGAGTTGAACTCCTTCTGGATTCCTCCTTCAGTCGGGCTTCTACGAGAGCCGAACTCCTTTTGGATTCCTCCTTCAATCGGGCTTCTACGGGAGCCGAACTCCTTCTAGACTTCTCCAACAGTCGAACTTCTATGGAAGCCAAACTTCTTTCAGATTTCTTCAGCAGTCGGATTCCTCCAGGAGCCGAACTCCTTTCCTAATTCCTCCAGCAATCAGATTCCTCCAGGAGCCGAACTCCTTCTGAATTCCTCCTTCAGTTAGGCTTCTATAGGAGTTGAACTCCTTCCGAATTTCTCCAGCAGTTGGATTCCTTTAGGAGCTGAACTCCTTCCGAATTCCTCCTTCAGTCGGACTTCTACGAGAGCCGAACTCCTTTTGGATTCCTCCTTTCAGACTCCTCCAGCAGTCGGGCTTCTACGGGAGCCGAACTTCTTCCTGATTTCTCCTTCAGTCGGGCTTCTACGGGAGCCAAACTTCTTCCGGACTCCTCCAACAGTCGGACTTCTACGGAAGCCAAACTTCTTTCAGATTTCTCCAGCAGTCGGATTCTTCTAAGAGCCGAACTCCTTTTCTGATTCCTCCAGCAGTCAGATTCTTCCAGGAGTCGAACTCCTTCTGAATTTTTCCTTCAGTCGGGCTTCTATGGGAGTCGAACTCCTTTTGGACTCCTCTAGCAGTCAAATTTCTTCAGGAGTCAGACTCCTTCCGAACTCCTCCAGCAGTCAGATTTCTTTAGGAGCCGAACTCCTTTCAGACTCCTCCAACAATTGGATTCCTATAGGAGCCCAACTTCTTTTGGACTGTTTCTTCAAACAGATTCCTACAGATGATCCCACTACTGAATGGTTACAATTGGCATTTATCAAGACAATTATGATTGTCATTTATCAGGATGATTATGATTGACATTTATCAGGATGGTTACGACTGTCATTTATCAGGACAGTTACGACAAGCTCCATCTATAAAAAAGGGATCTTCCAGATATATTTTCTCTAAGCTCTCTTTTTCTTCTCGAAATTCTGTCGAACTCCTCTATGAGCACTCCATTTCTATTGGCCAGAAGAGCTAACTTGACCATCAGAGGGTCTTACCGAAGCCACCACTACCAACTTTGGACAGAACTTTATTTTGCAAGTTACCGACAGCGACCTCATTTTCCTCGACTCTAGTTTGATCCAGCATCAACCAAATTCTGCACCAACAAAATTAGCGCTAAAAGGAGGAACCCTCTATTCCTGAAGTTTTCTTGATCTTAAAGGAGTGTTCAGCGGCGATCTTTCTTCTTTCTCTTTAAAGTTTTTTTAAAAAAAAATGCCTCCCAGAAAAGCTTTGATCCAGTGATCAATGGCCTCTACAGCTAGATCCCGTCCAGATACATCCACTCCAGCTCCGGTAACTCAAGCTCCACCTACAGCCATGGTGGATGCGGAGCAGTTCAACCTGCTGCTCCAGCAGGTTCGTGATCTCGCAAAGGCGATGCAAACCATACATCGACAGGCTCCGATACCAGTTCACCAGAGCAGGCTTTTTTGGAGGCCCATGGTTCGATCTGAGAATGATCGACCTCGACTATCCGACCTCTGATCTCCGAAAAAGGGAAGCAGAGGATGGAGGACCCCTGCTCGGACCATAACTCGACCCAGGGGAAAGCTTCGCGCTCGTTCCACCAAAAAACTCTAGAGATCAACAATCGTGAAGATCTCCTGGATTAAAGGCTCCTAGAAATGAGCCAACGAATCGAAGAGCTCCATCATACTCCCTTCTCACATGGTAATGATATTCACACTGACCCTTCTTTTTCTTAGAGGATCATGCAGGAACCAATCCCGCCAAACTTCAAGCTCTCACAGTTCGAGAGTTATAACAGAACAACCGATCTGGTCGATCATCTGAAGGCCTTTCGGATAATGATATTGCTCCATGGTGCACCAGATGCTATTTTGTATCAAACTTTTCCATTCACCCTTAAGGGAGCCACCAAGAACTGGTATGCGACACTTAAGTCAGGTACAATCTTTTTCTTTGATCAGATGAGCCATCAGTTCGCAGCTCACTTCGTCAGCAGCCGACATCTACGTCAAGGTTCGGATTTCTTAATGAACATCAAGCAGAAGGAGAAAAAATCTATCCAAGCTTATGTCATCCGATTTAATATCACTGCATTGGAGGTCCGAAATCTGAACCAATCAATCGCAATGGTCGCACTCAAGGGCGGCCTCCAGAAGAATGATTTATTGTTCTCCCTGAAGAAGAAGTACCCTAGAAATTTTGTCGATCTGCTAGCTCGAGCTGAAGGTTACGCTCGAGCTGAAGAGGCCTTCAAGGCCAAGGACAATGAAGCCTTTGGTAAGTGGCGAATCGACGAGCCGGGTGGGCCATCCGAGGAGGAAAAGCTGAGCGAAGCTCGACCACGCTCTCAAACTTTCTCTGAGCGAAAGCGAGTCCGAACTCCTCTCCGAGCTTGGAGGCAGGGAAGTCCGGACAAAAGGGCATGGTGGGGTTCTCTCCAATAAAGATTTCATAACTACGCCCCTCTCAATGCTCCAAAAACTCAAGTGCTGATGAAAATCAAGGAGCAACCATCGAAACCAAAAAGGATGCGCTCTCACCCCAGCAAGCACAATCCTAACAAGTTATGCCTTTATCATCGTGATCACGGTCACGACACTGAGGAGTGTATCCAACTCCAAGATGAGATCGAGGAGCTCATCTGGCGAGGCAGACTAGGCCGATTCCTGTAGCGACAGCCTGAAGGATGGGAAGATCGGTCGAGGGCATTGCTGCAGCCTAAGCCACCAAGGGTGAAGGATCAACAAGAAAATCGACCGCCTCTCAGCATCATCAACATGATCTCGGGAAGACTTCGGCAAGGAGAGGTCGGCGAATCCGAGGGATCAGTGAAGAGACGAAGAACTAGAGAACCCATAACCTTCATAGAGATGGATGCTCTGGGGGTTCAGTTCTCGCACAATGATATGGTTGTAATCTCTTTAAACATTGCCGACTATGATGTACGCTGCATTTTGGTAGATAATGGAAGCTCGATCGACGTATTATTTTATGATGCTTTCTCAAAAATATCCTTACTCAATAACCACTTGGGGTCTATGAACTTTTCATTGATAGGCTTCACTGGCGATGCCATACCAGTCGAGGGCATAATAACTTTGGCTGTGACTGTAGGACAACGTCCGAAGCTGGCAAAGGCACAGGTCAATTTTTTAGTCGTAAGGACTCCATCCGCCTATAATGCTATTCTCGGCCGACCTGGTTTAAATGCACTTCAGACAGTAGTATCAACTTATTATTTATAGATGAAGTTTTCGATGAGTTACGGGATCGGAGAGATTAGAAAAATCAAGCTCTGGTAAGGTACTGCTATTCAATCATCCTACATAAGGAAGAACAGTCTGACTCTTATCTTGTTGATGGGCTGAATGTTCGCAACGACCTTACCGAGGAGCGAGATGAGCCTATGGAGGATCTCATATCTGTGCCCTTGAACGACGAAAATGTGGAGCACGCTATACAAATCGACTGCAACTTGGAGGATGAGGTTCGGGAGCAACTCGTCACCTTCCTCTAGAAGAATGCGGACGTCTTCGCTTGGGCCCTAGCGGATATGCTAGGAATTGATGCCGAAGTTATGGAATATCGGCTGGCCATTGATTCGAAGTATCAGCCGATAAAAGAAAAACTGTATAGCCATATCCTAAAGAGGCAGAAAGCAATTGCGGAAGAAGTAGGCAACCTCCTCAAAGCTGGATTCATCCGAAAAGTTAACTATCTGACCTAGGTCTCAAACGTGGTCCTCGTCAAAAAAGCAAACAATAAGTGAAGGATGTATATAGACTTCAAAAAGCTGAATAAAGCCTATCCAAAAGATAGCTACCTTCTTCTGGGGATTGATCAATTGGTAGACGCAATCTCGGACCATGAGCTTCTCACCTTCATAGATGTCTTCTCCGACTATAACTAGATATGGATGGTGCCAAAGGATGAGGAGAAAACTACTTTTATCACTGACCATGGTCTTTACTTTTATAGGGTTATGCCCTTTGGGCTCAAGAATGCAGAAGAAACATACCAGCTCCTGATCAACAAAATCTTCAAGAAGTAAATCGACCGTAATATAGAGGTGTATGTGGATGACATGCTCGTCAAAAGTTGAGCTTCTATAAACCATCTTACCGATCTTGAAGAAACCTTCAGTGCACTTAGGAAGCACAAGATAAAGCTGAACCCGACCAAGTGCGTCTTTGGTGTGACCTTTGGAAAGTTTCTGGGGTTTATGATATCGAGATATGAAATTGAAGCAAATTCAAAAAAAATTCGAGCCATTCAAGAGATTACCGCTCCAAAGACAATTAAAGAAGTTTAGTGCTTGATTGAAAAAGTGGCATCCCTAAATCGCTTTATCTCGAGATCGATCGAGTGATGCATGCCCTTCTTCCGAGTTCTCAAGCAACCAAAGAATTTTTACTGGACGATGGAATGCCAACGGACGTTTGAGGAGCTCAAAAACTACCTCGATTCGCCCCCATTGCTGGCAAAGCCCGAACCTAGAGAAGAATTATTCTTGTATCTAGCGGTCTTTTCGACAGTCTTGACAGCAATCCTAATCAAGGAAGAAGCAAAGATACAGTAGCCGGTCTACTATATAAGTCAGGTCCTAAGGGATGTAGAGATCAGATATTCTAAGCTAGAAAAATTGACTTACTCTCTTCTAATTGCTGCCAAGAGGCTCCGACCTTACTTCCAAGGGCATGTCATAACGGTCCTCACGAATCAACCAATAAAGACAGTTCTTCAGTGAATGGACGCTTCCGGGAGAATCATAAAATGGGCAATCGAGCTCATGAAATTTGATATCAATTATCGACCCCAGCCATCGATCAAAGCCCAGATATTAGCAGATTTTGTAATGAAGTGTATCATTCCCGATGATGCCGAGCTTGAATAAAATGAGACCGGTGCTCTGCTGTCGTAATCGAGCCTTCCTGAAGAGATAACCGATCTTTTCGAAGATTTTTGGCTCTGTACGTGGATGGTTTGTCCAACTCTACTGGAGCGGATGCGGGGTTGGTCTTAGTTAGTCCCGAGGAAGTCGTCGTCTAGTATGCACTGCACTTTGAATTCTTTGGGAGTAATAATGGGGCCGAGTATGAGGCGCTGATCATTGGATTAAAACTTACAAGAGAATTAAAAGTAAATCGGCTTCAAGTCTACAGCGATTTTCAATTTATGATCGACTAAGTTAGCGGCAGCTATGAAGCGTGAGAGGAAAGTATGATGAAATACCTTAAGAAAGTAAAGGACTTGACTCTGGCCTTCAGTTGTTTTGGCATTCGATAGATTCTGAGGATAGAAAATATAAGAGCCGACCTCCTCTCTAAGTTGGCCACTTCAGCTCCAGCCGAACTACCCAAAGAAGTATTTTTTGAGATCTTAAAGTGCTCAAGCCCAGAGGAATCATAGGTCATTTTGTAGATAGAACTCGAGCTGAGCTAGATCGACCCGTTAGTTACCTACCTCAAGGAGGGAGTCCTTCCTCATGATCCAAAAAAAGCTCGAAAACTCAAGAATCAAGCCTCCCGGTATATTTTGTATGAGGGCAGATTATATAAGAGGTCATATTCGCTATCACTGTTGAGATATCTCTGATCTTCAGAAGCCAACTTCACATTATGAGATGTGCACGAGAAAATCTGTGAAAGTCATATAGGAGCCAGGTCCCTATCGCAAAAGCTACTTCGACAAGGATACTATTGGCCGATCTTGTACCATGATTCTATGGAGTATATTAAAAAATATGATCGCTATCAGAAGAATACAAATGTACAAAGATAGCTAGCCTCTGAGCTTACTCCGCTAAGCGTGCCTTGACCATTTACGTAGTGGGGAATGGACATACTTGGTCCTTTCCCAACGGCATCAAGGCAACAGAAGTTCCTCCTGATCACGATCGACTACTTCACCAAATAGGTCGAAGCCAAACCTCTAGCCAAAATTATCGAGGTCAAGGTATAGGACTTCATCTGAAAGTCAATAGTCTATTGATTCGATCTGCCCTGAACCCTCATAACTGATAACGAACGATAGTTCATTGGGATGAGGTTCGCCAAGTTCTACAAAGACCTAAACATTTTCCACCACTTTACATCGGTAGCTCATTCATAAGCAAATGGAGAAGCTGAAGTGACCAATCAGACTCTGTTGCAAGACATCAAGACAAAGCTTGACAGAGCAAAAGGAGCCTGGGTCGACGAACTCTACCACATTCTCTAGGCATACCGAGCTACTCAAAGGCTACCAACTGGAAAAACACCATTTGCCTTGGCCTTTGAAATAGAGGCAGTCATCCCGGTTGAACTTAAGCTCCTGTTAGCATGGATCGTGGCCTTCAACGAGCAGCACAATCCATAGGACCTCAGAGTCAACCTCGACCTATTGAAAGAAAAAAGGAAGAAAATCTAGGTTTGGATGGCAGCCTACAGACGAAAGATGGCTCGGTACTATTACTCTAGAGTCAGAAGTAAAATATTAAGAGTGGAAGATTTAGTGCTTCGGCGAGTCGCCGTCTCTCAACCTCAGAGCCAAGAAAAGCTTGCCCAAATTGAAAAGATCCGTATGAAGTGGTGGAGGTCGTCCGGCCTGAAACTTATCGTCTGAAGGAGCTCAGAGGAACAACGCTCCCACGACCTTGAAACTCAAAAAATCTGAGAATGTACTACTAATAATTTTTCCATAATAAAACTCCTTCATTTCAACATTATTATATTTTGGTGCAAAAGTTATATGATGACAGAAAAGAAGCAATTAGAAGTGGTCATGTTAGGAACAGAAGGAGGGCCTCGTCCTAATATGAGCAAAGTCGAAGGCCTCGTTCATTTTAGACGAGATGAGGGGAGAGGCCCTAACAATGGTCCTTATGTATCCCCATAGTCCGTTAGGAATGGAAGGACGATCTCATCCTAATGTGAGCAAAGTCGAAGGCCTTATTAATTTTAGACGAGATGAGGGAGAGGCTCTGACAATAATTCTTATGTGCCCCCATAGTCCGTTAGGAATAGGAGGAGGACCTCGTCCTAACGTGAACAAAGTCGAAAGCCTCATTTATTTTAGATGAGATGGGGGGAGAGGCCCTGACAACAATCCTTATGTGTCCCCACAGCCCATTAGAAACAGAAGGAGGACCTCGTCCTAACATGAGCAAAGCCGAAGGTCTCGTTCATCTTAGACGGGATGAAAGGAAAGGCTCCGACGATGGCTCCATTGTGCTCGACAACAACTGGAGATAAGATCTCTTCCGAATTTCAATCTGAACTAGTGTAGAGCCCTGAAGAGGACTTCGGCTGTCGATCTTTTTGTACTTCCTTCCTTCGAGTTTCGAACTCGAAAGTAGGGGGACTATTGTTGGGGATAAATCCCACTCTCGTCGAAGCCCAGCCTGGTGCTTAGCCTAATGTAGCTGATAATCATGGAAGAGCTTTGATCGAAAATTCTCTTCCTAGCAATCGAACCCCATTCGATCTCCTTCAGTGGTCGAACTCCTTCAGCTGGACTCTGAATCCAATCAAACTTCCCCAATGGTTGAACTCTTTCTAGATTCCTCCTTCAGTCGAACTTCTATGGGAGCCGAACGCCTTTCAAACTCCTCCAGCAGTCGGACTTCTATGGGAGTTGAACTCCTTCTGAATTTCTTCAGTAGTCAAATTCCTCAAGGAGCCAAACTTCTTTTGGATTCTTCTTTCAGTCGGACTTCTACGAGAGCCAAACTTCTTCTAGATTCCTCCTTCAGTCGGGCTTCTACGAGAGCCGAATTCCTTCCGAACTCCTTCAGCAGTCGGGCTTCTACGGAAGCCGAACTCCTTCCGGACTCCTCCTTGAGTCGTGCTTCTATGGGAGCCAAACTTCTTCTGGATTCCTCCAGCAGTCGGGCTTCTATGGGAGCCGAACTCCTCCAGCAGTCGAGCTTCTACGGAAGCCAAACTCCTTCTGAATTTCTCCTTCAGTTAGACTTCTATGAGAGCCAAACTTCTTTCGGATTTTTCCAGCAGTTGGATTCCTCTAGGAGCCAAACTCCTTTCAGATTCCTCCAGTAGTCGGATTCCTCGAAGAGCCAAACTTCTTCCAAATTCTTTCTTCAATCGAACTTCTACGAGAGTTGAACTCCTTTCGAATTTCTTCAGTAGTTGGGCTTCTATGAAAGCCGAACTCCTTTCGGACTCTTCCAGCAGTCGGATTCCTCCAAAAGTCGGACTCCTTTTGAACTCCTCCAGTAGTCGAATTTTTTTAGAAGCTAAACTCCTTCAGTAGTCGGATTCCTCCAGGAGCCAAACTTTTTTCGGACTCCTCCAGCAGTCGGATTCCTATAGGAGCCGAACTTCTTTCGGACTGTTCCTTCAGATAGATTCCTACAAGCGATCCTACTACTGAACGATTATAATTGGCATTTATCAGGATAATTACGATTGTCATTTATCAGAATGATTACAATTGGTATTTATTAGGATGGTTACGACTGCCATTTATCAGGACAGTTATAACAAGCTCCATCTATAAAAAGGGATCCTTCAGATACGTTTTCTCTAAGCTCTCTTTTTCTTTCCGAAACTCTACCGAACTCCTCTTTGAGCACTCCATTTTTGTTGGTCAGAAGAGCTAACTTGACCATCGGAGGATCCTACCGAAGCCACCACGATCAATTTCGGACGAAATTTTATTTTGCAGGTCACCGACGGCGACCTCGTCTTCCTCGACTCCAGCTCAATCCGACATCAATAAATTCTGCACCAACATGTACCAAATACAAGAATCAATATTATTGATAATCTATCCATATTGTAGGTAATCCATATTATCAGATAATCTAAATTACCACTACGTGGTAATGCACCAAATGTAATTTTAAATCTCAACTTGAACTTGGGCCAAGCCAACTAATGCGGTGCTCTAGTCTTTGGGACTGTTTTTGTAATAATCCAAGAATTTGGATATAAAGCACTTGTCTAGTTGCTAAGTGGAGGGGGCGTCGGTCCGACCATCAGAGATTTTACTAGGGGTGTGCAAATGGTTCGGTTAATCGAAAACTGAACCAAAGCGCTAATTATTTTGATGTTTGATTCGATTTTTCTTCTAAAATTTTTGGTTTCGATTTAAAATCGAATCAAAGTTTTTTAATCGATTCGATTTTTGATTTTTAATTTGATAACTTCGGTTAATTGAAAATCGAAATAGATGACTAATGATAAATATTATATTGATAGATTATTCAAAATTTAAGATAATTTTATTAAATTAAATTTTTTTTAATGATTTATAGTTGATTTAAATTTAAATAATAATACTAAATTCAAGTATAATTTTATAGTCTAAATAATAAAATTATTAAAAAATTTAATAAATTCAAACTAAAATCAAAAGTCAGAGAAGTTTAAAATCGAATTATCAAAGTGAATCAAATTAAATTTATTTTGATTTAATTTATTTAATATTAAATTATTTTAATTTAATTTTTAATTTTATTAAATATAAATTTAAAAATTTAATTTTTAAAATTTTAATTTAATTTGAATCGAGAAAAAATTGAATGCACGATCCTAGATTTTACTCTCGCTATCCTCCCGCCGCCCCCCCCCCCGCTCTCTCTCTCTCATGCATGTATCTTTATGAAGCTTATGAGAAGAAGTAACGTAAACTTTAAATTATAATTTAAAATTCAAAAAAAATTAATTCAATGATTGCCAACATAAAATCTCAAAATATCATGGTCGTTATATACTTTTGCTAATCTCCTCTCTCTTGTTTTTCTATCTCCCATGAGAACTCAATCCGATGTCCCAAATTTAGTGTGGTATTGCACAAAACATGTGCCCGACGGTGTTTCTTTTACCATCCTGCATGTGATTCCGCACATGCATTTAAGAATCACATGCACACATTCGGAAGTAGCACTTACATCATACCAATTACGTTTCTTTTCGAAGCAAACGGTGCCATCTGTCCACATCTCTAACCAGCACCCCTAAAAGGAAAAGGGCAAAAAATAAAACCTCTCGACCATCATCGTTCACATATCATCAACCGACGATAAAAGTATATATCCCAAGTCGGCCTTTGCGCAGCGACGTACTCATCAATTTCGAATTATTGATCAAACTAGCGATGCACGAGATTTTTTTTTTTTTTTTCCTCATTTTTTCAAACTATATTTGAAATGTTATATAAAATAAATAACAGAAATAAAATAAAATATAATAAATATAAAAATCTAATTATATTTAAAATAATTTTTTGATATTAATTTTAAATATATCTGTTTATATAAATAAAATAATATATATAATATATATATATATATATGGCAGCTCTCGTGGTTACCGAATTGCTATCGAGGATATCCGGGCACGACCTCCTGCCAATGGGGGGAAAATCTAAACAGCGGTAGGTGTTTGGCCGGATCCACCAAACGGCATCGTGTCCAGCTAACATCCTACAGTAAAGCCATCTTAGCCGTGTACACCTCACGCGACGTGGACGGCAGATCCTGGTGCTCGCATCACGAATTGAAGGCGTTCTCGGGTTTCGCCCTGCGTTCTTCCTCCTCTACCCGAGAAAAAAACGTGGGCGCGCCCCGACACCTCCAAGCGATCGGCGAAAAATATTCAATTTTTCAGTATTTTTTTTATTTTTCTTTTAAGTGGAAGCAAATTCTTTCTTATGAGAATAAAAATAATAATGGGGGTTATCAGAGGCGCATAAAATGTTGATGGGCTTCTATTGCGCGCCATTGACCTCTGGGACTTTGCTCCTCGGTCCTCTCTCTCCTCGCCCTAGGAACCCATCGAAATTTAGGCTTTCTCCGCGTTCCTTCGATCGGATCTCACCGCGGGTAAGGTTTTCTCCAAGCCGATCCTGATCCTATTCGGCCCAGTCTTCTCTATCGACTTCGATTTCAGATCTCTTTTTTTTTTTTTTTTAATATAATAGATCGGAGGGTAGAGGGAGAAGGAGCAGCAGAGATGGCGCATAGAGTGGATCACGAGTACGATTACCTCTTCAAGATCGTCCTGATCGGTGATTCCGGCGTCGGCAAATCGAACATCCTCTCGAGATTCACCAGAAACGAGTTTTGTTTGGAATCCAAATCCACCATCGGCGTGGAATTCGCCACCAGGACTCTTCAGGTCAGCTGTTTCCCTTCTCGCCTTCTCTCACCTGTGCTCTCGTTCGTTCTCCAATGCTTCCGTTTTCATCTGCTTTGCTCCGGTTTAATCGTAGGAACAAGCATTACCACAAATTTGATTTCGAAATAGCTTTGACCACTCATACAATTGTTTTTTGATAAAGAAAGGAGACCACCGAGCACAGCTCAGAGGTCACCGGATTTTATTAACGAATAAAAGTCGGTACATCGGTGAAGATAAGAAGAAATTTCAACCACGCATATAATTTTTGATTAGTGGATTCATATGTTGCTGCTATGATATCATATTTGTAATATGTTATATACAATTAGGGGAAAACGAATATAAGCCATTAAATTGTCGTCAATAGACCTTGTAATCTGCTTTCAGAACCTAATATTATATTTTGCTCTTAGTCATGGTCCGTTACAAGTTCAAGAATGTAAAGAGAATAAATCCACATAAGGAAGTGGCTGAAAAACATTAAACATTGCGATCTACCTTAATCCGGCAACCCCACCACACTAGAACCTCAGTCAGCATTGTTTGTCGAGGGTCAAAAAGCACTTCTTGGAGGGCCAGAAGCTGTTTGGTAATTTTGAGGTATTTGATAAAAATTTCGAAACAACCTTCTCGCTTCTGTAAAAGCTGAAAAGGTTTACCGTAGAATAGCTCCAATTTAGAGCCTTTGGGCAAAAGCTTTAAATAAGATGCACAGGGAACTTGCTTTCCTTTGGATAAAAAACGTAGGTTTGAGTCCCAATAACTAGATTTTTAATAAATTAATTCAAAATAACTTATAAATTTCACAATACTTTATAACAATAATTTTTGATGGTATAATATTGAAGTATTATAAAATTACGTTATATTTATAATATTATCATAGTATTATATTATCATCATCATTGTTTTTGTACTATAACAATCGTATAATAATATCGTCAAATATTATTATATTTTTATAATAAATATAAAAATTTATTATTTATTATATTAGTTAGGGTAAATATTAAAATAATAATCATAAATAAGAATAATTTTATTGTAATCTTTGATAATACAAACAAGTTGATAATTGAAATCACTATTTAATATCCTTTATTATCATTTATTGATACTAGAAGTATTTTCCCAGTTTAGTTACCATGCTATAGCAGTTCAGAAATATAGTTACTAAAGAGTTGGTAGCTTTTTATTAAAAGCTTTGCTGTCGAATGTTCCATTGTCTAATACGAACAAAAGCTCTACTACCTAAAGCAATTGCGAATGAGGCTTATGTTACCCACTTCCAAATCCCAGCCAACAGCCCTCCCACTATATTTTGAAGAAACATAGAGTTTTATTAAACTTTTGATAAGGGAAAATCGCCCATTGGGATTAGTTCAAGGAGAAACTGAAATGGATTTCATTTACCTCTTTCTTGATGCCATTTTGGATGGATTGAATAAGATTTATGATTATTTGACAAGAATAGGAGGTTAAGGTACATCTCCCATCCTAGTACTTTTCTTATGCTAGCATGCATAACTGTTGAGCTTAAGATACATCAAGCTTAAATTTTCTTGGAAAAATTAGACATCAAACAACAGAAAATTAGAGATCAGGGGCTACCTTATAATTCCAGACTAAATGCTAGCATCTATTTCAACCCATCAGAACTTTGCAATCAGACCTTTCCATATACATATTTGTCCTTTAATTGATGCCTTAGAAAAGGGGAAAAAAGCTTGTGAGTGTTTATGAACAACATGCAAAGTGTAGAGACATTTTTTCTTTTTCTTTTTGACATGGATTTGTAGTTGATTGCTTGCATGACTGAAAAATCCTTGCCAGGGGGTGGTAAGATGCTGTTAGCTAAAATTCATAATATGTATTTACTGATGATCTGGTGGTCATATACCAGCTAAATAGGTGACCAACTGTGCCCAAATTGAAGATATAACTATGAAATTTTCATCCATCCTTGCAAATTTGAATTAAATTTCTTGAAGATTGTAGAAGTAGTTTTGCTTAGGTAGCTTCTTGTATTATTTTTCGTTTGTATTCATATTCTTTCCCTCACTTTTCTCTGCCTTTTATTTTTTTCTTTTATCATTTCTTCTTCTCTTATTTTTTTCCTTTTTTTTTTTTTTTTTAAGGCAAGCTCTTGCATTCTAATTGCAATAGGTCCAAAGAATTTACTAATATAATTTGTTTCTGACATTCTATATCATGCAAAACTTGTTTCCATTAATAACAAATTGCTGATGTCATAACAATGATATTAAGTCTTGCACGGAAGTTGATTGCTTTATGGTTAGTTTACTTTGAGATTAATATTAAGAAGAGGAATATTGCTGAATGAAGAGGATCCTGGCAAACAAAGTAAGTGTGCAGAGATGAGAATAATGAGGTGGATGTGTGCTGAATCCGTAGGGTGAGGAAGAGACAGATGTTTATGGATTGCTCTTCTACTGCTTGATTTTGTTTTAAATTTGTCTCATGAACTTCTTGGGTTTCTGTTTTGAGTGAGCTTAAATCGGTGTCTGTTGGGTTGTTTACCTATTGTTGCATGGCATCAAGGTGAAAAACCCAAGTATCGTGTATTTACATACTAGAATGACATTTGCAGTGAGATTCATGACATTCTGTATTGCTATAGTTCACAGCACGGCCGTTTGTTGGTTAATTTTGCAAATGCAAGTTGATCCGTCCAAGAAGCTACCATTCTCATGGATGGAGATAGCACTAAATACAACCATGTGGAGAAAGAAATGCATTTTAGATCGGTGGAACATTGCACAGTAATCATTTGCTCTATCTTGGCCCTTGCTCATTGTATGGCATATTCTCCTTATATATTGATGCATCGGTTCAGTGCTAACCATCATTCAATAAACAATTTTTTTTTTAGTTGATGTATAAGCATTGTTTTAGTTGCCTCTTTTGCATCAAGGCTACATTTGAGGCTTATCGATGGTTTCTTTTTCCCATTTGTTTTCCATTCAAAGAATGCCATTATGCACACCTGTTTATATAGAATGAATATTGTCGTGTCATTGTGTTTTGCTGCTTTTGCACCATGGATGAATGATATTGGGGATTGGCAATCTAAATGCTAAATTGTCTTCATGTATCTGCCGTAGTGGTTGACTCGAACTTGTACTGCATCTCTTGTTTTGCTATATTGATTCTGTTGTTAATACTGTAAATATTTTATTTTATTTTTTAATCAGATAGAGGGAAAGACGGTCAAAGCCCAGATATGGGACACTGCTGGCCAGGAGAGGTACCGTGCCATCACCAGTGCATATTACAGAGGTGCCGTGGGAGCACTTCTGGTCTATGACATAACAAAGAGGCAGACTTTTGACAATGTCCAGAGGTGGCTTCGTGAACTCAGAGACCATGCAGACTCCAACATTGTCATTATGATGGCTGGTAACAAGTCTGACTTGAAGCATCTAAGAGCAGTTTCAGAGGATGATGGCCAGGTATTGGCTGAGAAGGAGGGGCTCTCCTTTCTTGAGACCTCAGCATTGGAAGCATTCAACGTTGAGAAGGCATTCCAGACTATTTTGACAGAGATTTACCAAATAATAAGCAAGAAGGCACTTGCTGCTCAAGAGGCAGCAAGCACAGCTGGACCACCCACTCAAGGAACGACCATCAGTGTTGCTGATTCCTCTGGAAATGCAAAGAGAGCTTGCTGTTCCACTTAGATGATTACATTTGAAAAAGGAGCACTAAAGCAAAGTGGATTAGCCCCAGGCAGCTTACAGAGAACTCAAACTGTGTGTAGACTACTTCGATTTTTTGTGTGTGATTCTGGGAGACTCTGAAGGTAGATTTCCTTTTTCAGATGCAAACTTTCAATTAAAAGATGGATGTGTTTGGTATAGGATGAGTCCTTTTGTACTTTGCTTTTCATGGCACCGAAGCATGGTAGGGTAGACAATGCACTTGAAGAATTCAGTGCCCACTTTGTACTTTTGATTTGATTCTAACTTAAAATGAAGCTCCCTTTTTGCTTCTTCAGACGTGAATTTTGTTGCTGATTAAGCTCTTTTCTTTTGGTTGGTCATTTACCATAGCAATTACTTTGTTTGAACCTTCTGGAATTTTACAGGTGTTTGTGGAGAGGTATGCGAAATCCTTTATTTCACGATCATCATCAAGTTTCCTTTGATGCACTGAAAAGTCAAAATGCACGCATAACACGCTACTTATTTGATTTGAAAACAAAAGGTTTGCGTGTGGTAGTAGAGAATGGAACAAGATGATTGGAATATGGATCAGATCAACCATTCAAGTAATTTGATGTCATCGATCTACTGATGACCATAGAGAAATATACTCCCTAGATGCTTACGTTTGCATGAAATATGATGTTACCATTTTCCAATACAAATTTTGCGGCTTTTGACCTGGCTTCTTTCCAAATTACAAAACACTTTAGGATTTGTTTAGATGATTGGATTGAAAATTTAATTTGATTTGTGGGTTGGGCCAATACAGCTAGCTAGCTAGATAATAGGAATATAGGCTATACATAAAAATGGTTTGGGCAAATCATTTTTTTCTCCATATGGAATTTGAGCCAGTCTACTGCCAAATCATCCAAGCAAACCCTCGTGCTCGTTTAGATATTCCTAATGATCCAAATTCCAAAGTAATATGATTCCTAATCCAAATGAACCCTTGAGCTTGTTTAGATATTTTTAATTATTAGAGATAAATTTTGCTTCCATCGAAATTCAGTCTGATGCTTAGCTTAATGCAACTGATAATCACGGAAGAGCTTCGATCGAAAATTCTCCTTCAACGGTCGGATCTCAGCCGAACTTCTCCAGCGGTCAAAACTTAGCTGAACTCTTTTGGTCGATCGAACTTCTCAGCGGCCGAGTCCCAACTGAACTCCTTCCAGATTTCTCCCTCAATCAGACTCCTCTAGGAGCCAAACTCCTTTCGGATCTCTCCTTCAGTCGGATGCCTACAAGAGCCGAACTCCTTTCGAATTTCTTCCTCAGTCGGATGCCTACAGAAGCCGAACTCCTTCCCAATTTTTTCTTCAGTCGGACTCCTTTAGAAGTCGAACTTCTTCCAAATTTTTTCTTCAGTCGAATTTCTCCAAGAGCCGAACTCCTTCCGAACTCCTCCTTAAGTCAGATTCCTCTAAGAGCCAAACTCCTTTCGAATTTCTCCTTCAATCAAGTTCCATCAGGAGTCAAACTCCTTTCAGACTTCTTCTTTAGTTGGATTTCTGCAGGAGCCGAACTTCTTCTGGACTCCTCCTTCAGTCGGACTCCTCCAGGAGTCGAACTCCTTTCGGACTCCTCCTTCAGTCGAATTCCTCCAGGAGCCGAACTTCTTTCAGATTTCTCCTTCAGTCGGATTTCTCTAAGAGTCGAACTCCTTCCGGACTGCTCCTTCAATCGAATTTCTATAGAAGCCAAACTCCTTCCAGACTTCTTCTTCATTTGAACTCCTTTAGAAATCGAACTCTTCTCAGATCTCTCCTTCAGTCGGATACCTACAGGAGTCGAACTCCTTCCGAATCTCTCCTACAGTCGAATTTCTATAGAAGCCAAATTCCTTCCAAATTTCTCCTTCAGTCAAATTCCTCTAGAAGCCGAACTCTTTCCAAATTTTCTCTTCAGTCGAACTTCTCTAGGAGCCGAACTCCTTCCGAATTTCTTCCTCAGTCGGATTTCTTCAGAAGACAAACTCCTTCCAGACTTCTCCTTCAGTCGGATTCTTCTAGGAGCCAAAATCCTTTTGGACTTTTCCTTCGGCCGAACTTCTTTCGAATTTCTTCTTCAGTCGGATTTCTTCAGGAGCCGAACTCCTTCCGGACTTCTCTTTCAGTCAGATTTCTCCAACGGATTGCTTTCAGATTTCAGCTAGCATTCCTCTCGGATGATCCCCTCTAGTTGTATCCCCTTTAGGAGTCCGAACTCATCTAGAATTGATGTATGTCAAAGCTATTCACCGACCAACGCCTGCTTTCTTCGAACTTCGATTATTGAATCTTAACAAACAGTCACTATCAGTCTGATGATACCTCTCCCTCTCCGTACCGAATCCCACGTGATCCTGAGCGGCTCAGTATCGGACAGTTATGGCTATCATTATCAGTCTGCTGCAGGCGGCGCCCCTCTCACGTGGCCCTGAGTGGCCAGCTATCAGACGGCTACGGCTGTCAGTCTACTATAGGCGGCGTCCCTCTCACACGGCTCTGAGCGATCAGCTATCAGACAGCTATGGCTGTCACTATCAGCTCCAAACTCCATCTACAAAAGAAATCCTTCAGATATATTTTCTCTAAGCTCTCTTCTTCTTTCCAAAACTCTGCCGGAGCCGCTACCAGACGGCTACGGCTGTCAGTCTACTATAGGCGGCGTCCCTCTCACACGGTCCTGAGCGATCAGCTACCAGACAGCTACGGCTGTCACTATCAGCTCCGAACTCCATCTACAAAAGAAATTCTTCAGATATATTTTCTCTAAGCTCTCTTCTTCTTTCCAAAACTCTGCCGGAGCCACTACCACCAACTCTGAATGAAACTTTATTTTACATGTCACTGATGGCGACCTCGTCTTCCTCAACTCCAACTAGATTCGACGTCAACCCGATTCTGCAACAACACTAATGATCCAAATTCTAAAGTAATATGATTCCTAATGATCTTAGATCATGATATTTGATATGTCATAATCTAATGTACCATAATCTAGTGATTAAGAGCATTGGGCATCTGGTCCCATATTTGATGGATGCTTGCGTGTTTCGAACCTGGGTCAATTTTGTGGAAGCACATGGCCTGTTCCACCAGCGCTACCACCCAATCAGCAATATTTATTTTGTTTAGAAAATAAAGCAAACAAAAATGATATATTTAATAATTTTATTATATAAAATATAAAATATAATAATATATTTATACCATAATTTAAAATTATAATTAAATAATAATATAATAATAATATGATTAATAATATAATATAATATAATATATATCATAAATATTATTGGGAATAAATTTTGCTCCCATCGAAATTCAGCCTGATGCGTAGCCTAACGCAATCGATGATCACGGAAGAGCTCCAGCGGCCAAACCTTAGCCGAACTCCTTCAGCCGACCGAACTCTCTAGCAGTTCGATCTTAGCCGAATTTCTTCAGTCGATCGAACTTCTCAGCAGTCGAGCTCCAATCGAACGCCTACAGAAGCCGAACTTCTTTCGAACTTCTCCTCCAGTCGGACGCCTCCAGGAGCCGAACTTCTTCCGGATCGCTCCTGCAGTCGGACTCCGCCAGGTGCTGACCTCCCTTTGGATCGCTCTTGCAGTGGGGTTCCTCCAGGAGCTGGACTCCTTCTGAATTATTCCTACAGTCGGACTCCTTTAGGAGCTGACCTCCTCTCGGATCGCTCCTGTAGTCGAATTTTCTCAGGAGCCGAACTCCTTTCAGATCGCTTCTGCAGTCGAATTTCTCCAGGAGTCGACCTCTTTCCAAATCGCTCCTGCAGTTAGACTCCTCCAGGAGTCGACCTTCTTTCGGATTGCTCCTGCGGTTGGATTCCTTCATGAATCGGACTCCTTCCGGATCGCTTCTACAGTCGGACTCCTCCAGGTGCTGACCTCCCTTCAGATCGCTCCTACAGTAAAATTTCTTCAGGAGCCGGACTTCTTTCGGATCGTTCTTGCAGTCGGACTCCTTCAGGAGCCGACCTTCTTTCAGATTGCTCCTACAGTTGGATTCCTCCAGGAGCCAAACTCCTTTCAGACTCCTCCAACTCAGTCGGACCCCGAACGCATGCTTCCATCAGATGGTATGGCTACCATTATTGATCTGGCGATGTCACTCTCTCTATAATAAATTTCATGCGACCCACGATCTGACGATATGGCTGCCACCACCAGTCTGACAATATCTCTCTCTCCATAGCGAACCCTATGCGATCCACGATCGAATGACATGACCGACACTATCAGTCTGGCGATACCTCTCTCTCCATAGCAAACCCCACATGGCCCACTACCAGACGATATGGCTGACACCATCAATCCGTTATAGACTCCATCTATAAAAAAGGATCCTTCAGATATGATTTCTCTAGGCTCTCTTCTTCCTCTTTAAAAACTCTACCAAACTTTCTCTTGAGTACTCTATTTCTGTTAGCCAGAAGAGCTGACTTGATCATTGGAGGATCCTGCCGAAGCCACCACCATCAACTCTGAATGGAACTTTATTTTGCAGGTCACCGACGGCGACCTCGTCCTCTTCCACTCTAGCTCGATCTAGCATCAACCAAATTCTGCACCAACAAAATTAGCGCTAGAAGGAGGGCGCCTATATTCTTGAGGTATTCTTGAGATTTTCTTATTCTTAAAGGAGTGCTCAGCAATGATCTCTCTCCTTCCTCTTTAGAGATCTCTTTTCTTCCTCTCTAGAGTTCTTTTTTGAGAGAAAATGCCTTTCAGGAGAGCTTTGACCTAGTGATCGACGACCTCCGTGGTTCGATCCCATCCAGATCCATCTACTTCTGCTTCAGTCCTAGCAACTTAGGTTCCACCTCTAGCCGCGGTAGATATAGAGCAGTTTAACCTGCTGGTTCAGTAAATTCATGGCCTCATGGAGCTAATGCAGGCCATGCATCGATAGGCCCCGGCACCAGTTCGGTCGGTGCAGGATTCTTTGGAGCCCTGTGGTTCGGTTCGAGAATGGCCAACTTGGGCTATCCGACCTCTGATCTCCGAAAAGGGGAAGCAGAGGATGGAGGGCTCCTGCTCGGACCACGACTCGACCTAGGAAAAAACTTCGCACTCATTCCACCAAAAAATTCTAGAGATCAATGATTGTGGAGATCTCTTGAATCGAAGGCTCTTAAAAATGAGCCAACGAATCGAAGAGTTCCATCACACTCCCTCCTCACACGGTAATGACATTTGTACTGGCTCTTCTTTTTCGTAGAAAATTATGTAGGAATCGATCTCGTCGAACTTCAAGCTTCCATAGTTTGAAAGTTACGATGGGATCACCAATTCGATCGATCACTTGGAGGTCTTCCAGATAATGATGTTGCTCCACGATGCGCCAGATACTATTTTATGTCGAACTTTTTCGTCCACCCTCAAGAGAGCCATCAGAAACTGGTACTCGATACTTAAGCCGAATATCATCTTATTGTTCAATCAGATGAGCCATCAGTTTGTAGCCCATTTTGTTAGCAGTCGACGTCCACGCCGAGATTCAAATTTTTTGATGACCATCAAGCAAAAGAAGAAAGAATCCATCCGGACTTATGTGACCCAGTTTAATACTGCTGCATTAGAGGTCTGAAACTTGGACCAATTAGTCGCCATGGCCGCTCTCAAGGATGGCCTCCAGAAGAATGATTTGCTATTCTTCCTAAAAAAGAAGTACCTCAGAAACTTTGCCGACATGCTAGCTCAGGCTAAAGCTTATGCCCGAACTGAAGAGGTCTTCAAGGCCAAGGACGATAAAGCCCTTGGTGAGCGATGAATTGATGGGTCGGGCAGGCCCGTCGAGGTAGGGAGGTCGAGTGAAGCTCGGTCACGTTCCCGGACTTCTTTTGAACGCAAGCAAATCCGAACTCTTTCGGGGCTCAGAGGTAGGGAAGCCCCGATGGAAGGGTGCGCCGAGGTTCTTGCCAATGAAGATTTCATAATTACGCCCTCCTTAATGCTCCAAAAATCTAAGTGCTGATGAAAATCAGGGAACAACTGCCAAGATTGGAGAGGATGCATTCTTGTCCCAGCAAGCACAATCCCAACAAGTTCTATCTTTATCATCATGACCACGGTCACGACACAGAGGAGTGCATCCAACTTCAGGATGAGATCGAGGAACTCATTAGGCGAGGTAGACTTGATCGATTTCTGCAGAGACAGCCTGAAGGATAGAAAGATCGATCGAGGATATTACCACAGCCTGAACCACCAAGGGGGGAGGACCAATAAGAAGATCGATCGTTTCTCAACATCTTTAATACTATCTCGGAGGGACTTCAGCAAGGAGAGGCCAGTAGATCCAAAGAATCGGTGAAGAGATGGAGGATCGAGAAATTCGTGACCTTTATCAAGGTGGATGCCCAGGAGATCCAGTTTTCGCATAATGATGCGGTTGTAATCTCTTTAAACATTGCCGACTATGATGTACACCGCATTTGGTGGATAATGGAAGCTCAGCCGACGTATTATTTTATGATGCATTTTCGAAAATATCCTTACCCGATGATCGCTTGGGGCCTACGAACTCTCCATTGATAGGCTTCACTGGTGATGCCATACTTATTGAGGGCATAATAACTTTGGCTGTGACTGCAGGACAACGTTCAAAATTGGCTAAGATGCAGATCGATTTTTTAGTCGTAAGGACCTCATCCGTCTATAATGCTATTCTCGGTCGATCTGGTCTAAATGCACTTCGAGCAGTGGTATCAACTTATTATTTGAAGATGAAGTTTTCGATGAGTCACGGGATCGAAGAGGTCAGGAGAGATCAGGCTTTAGCGAAGCACTGCTACTCAATCGTCCTACATAAGAAAGAATGGTCCGACCTTTATCCTGTTGATGGGTTAGATGTCCACGACGACCTCACTGAGGAGTAGGAAGAGCCTATGGAGGACCTCATCTCTATACCCTTAAATGATGAGAACGTAGAGTATGCAGTGCAGATCGGCTCCAACTTGGAAGATGAGGTTCGGGAGCAACTCGTTGCTTTTCTTAGGAGAAATGCGAACGTCTTCGCCTGAACCCTAGTGGATATGCCGAGAATCGATGTCGAGGTCATAGAACATCGACTGGCCATTGATCCAAAGCATCGATCGATAAAAGAAAAGATGCACCACCATGCTCCGGAGAGGCAGAAAGCAATCATCGAAAAAGTAGACAAGCTCCTCAAAGTCGAATTCATCCAGGAGGTTAATTATCCGACCTAGGTCTCAAACATGGTCCTCGTCAAAAAGACGAACAACAAGTAGAGGATGTGCATCAACTTCAAAAAGCTGAACAAGACCTGTCCGAAAGACAGCTATCCTCTATCCAGAATTGATCAACTGATGGATGCGACCTCGGGCCACGAGCTCCTCACCTTCATGGATGCCTTCTTCGATTATAACTAGATATGGATGGCGCCTGAGGATGAGGAGAAAACCGCTTTCGTTACTGACTGTGGTCTTTATTGTTATAAGGTCATGCCCTTTGGACTCAAAAATGCAGGAGCAACATACCAGCATCTGATCAATAAGATCTTCAAGAAGCAGATCGACTGCAATATGGAGGTGTACATGGATGACATGCTCATCCAAAGTCGAGCTTCTACAGATCACCTCGCTGACCTTAAAGAGACCTTCGACGTACTTAGGAAGCATAAGATGAAACTGAACCCAACTAAGTGCGCCTTTGGTATGATCTCAAAAAAATTTTTAGGGTTCATGGTGTCAAAGCACAGGATTGAAGCAAACCTCGAGAAAATCTAGGCCATTCAGAAGATGACTGCTCCAAAAATGATCAAAGAAGTCCAACGTCTGACTAAAAAAGTGGCATCCCTAAATCACTTCGTTTCAAGATCGGTCGAATAATGTATGCCCTTCTTCCGAGTTCTCAGACAACCAAAGAACTTCTGCTAGATGATGGAGTGCCAACAGGCATTCGAAGAGCTTAAAAACTACCTCGGCTCACCCCTACTGCTGGCAAAGTCCAAATCTGAAGAAAAATTATTTCTGTACCTAACGGTCTCCTCGGTGGCTCTAGCGGCAGTCCTGGTCAAGAAAGAAGCGAAGATGCAGCGACCAGTCTACTACGTAAGTCGGATCCTAAGGGATGTGGAGATCAAATACTCTAGGCTAGAAAAATTGACTTACTCTCTTCTAATTACTATCAGAAGACTCCGACCTTATTTTCAGGGGCACACCATAACGGTCCTCATGAACCAACTAATAAAAGTAGTCCTTCATCGAATGGACACTTCTGAGAAAATTATAAAATAGACAATCGAGCTCATGAAGTTTGACATCAACTATCGACTCCGACCATCGATCAAGGCCTAGATATTGATAGATTTTATGTTAGAATGTACCATTTCAGTCGAAGCCGAACTTGAACAGAATGAGACTGACACCCTGCCGTCACGATCGAACCTCCCTGAGAAAAGTGCCAACCTTTTCGAAGGCTTTTAGGCTCTGCACATGAATGGTTCGTCCAACTCCACTGGAGCTGGTGCGGGATTGATCTTGGTCAGCCTCAAGAGAGTCGTTACTGAGTACACGCTATGCTTCGAATTCTTTGCGACTAACAATGGGATCGAATATGAAGCACTAATCGTCGGATTAAAAATAGCAAGAAAATTAAAAATAGATTGACTTCAACTCTACAATAATTCTCAGTTGGTGGTCGGCCAAGTTAATGGCAGCTATGAAGCGCGAAAGAAAAGCATGATGAAATACCTTGAAAAAGTGAAGGATTTGACTCCGGCCTTTGGCAGTTTTGGCATTCGATAGATTTTGAGGATAGAAAATGTAAGAGCCGATCTTCTCTCTAAGTTGGCCACTTCAGCCCCAGTCGAACTATCTAAAAAAGTATTTTTGGAGACTCTGAAGTGCCCAAGCCTAGAGGAATCTCAGGTCGTTCTGCAGACGGAGTTCGAGCCGAGCTGGATTGACCTATTGATCGCCTACCTCAAGGAGGAAGTCCTTCTTCATGATTTGAAAGAAGCTCGAAAACTCATAAATCAAGCCTTCTGGTACGTTTTGTACAAGGACAGATTGTATAAGAGGTCGTACTCGTTGCCGCTGCTAAGATGTCTCCGACCTTCAGAAGTCAACCTAGCATTGTGGGAAGTGCACAAGAAACTTTATGGAAGTCACGTAGGAGCCAGATCCCTATCACAAAAATTACTTTGGTAAGAGTACTATTGGCCGACCTTATTTCATGATTCCATGGAGTATGTTAAGAAATGTGACCGTTGTCAGAAGAACGCAAATGTACAAAGACAGCCAGCCTCCGAGCTTACTCCGCTAAGTGCACCTTGGCCATTTGCATAATGGAAAATGGACATACTTGGCCCTTTTTTAATGACGTTCGGGCAGCGAAAGTTTCTTCTGATCGCGATCGACTATTTCACCAAGTGGGTCGAGGCCGAACCACTAGCGAAGATTATCGAGGCCAAGGTATAGGACTTCGTCTGAAAGTCGATAGTCTATCGGTTCGGTCTGTCCCAAACTTTCATAATCGATAATGGACGACAGTTCACTGGAGTGAGGTTCGTCAAGTTCTGTGAAAATCTAAACATCTTCCACCACTTCACATCGGTAGCTTACCCACAGACCAATGAGGAAGCTGAAGTAACCAATCGGACTTTGCTGCAAGGCATCAAGACGAGGCTCGATAGAGCAAAGGGTGCCTGGGGGGATGAACTCTATCACATGCTCTGGATGTACCGAACTACACAAAGATTGCCGACTAGAGAAACACCATTTATCTTGGCCTTTGGCATGGAAGCAGTCATCTCGATTGAATTTAAGCTTCCGTCAGCAGGGGTCGTGGCCTTCAACGAGCAGCACAATCCACAGAATCTCAGAGTTAATCTCGACCTGCTGGAAGAAAAAAGAGAGAAAGCCCACATTCGGATGGCAACCTACAGACAGAAGGTAGCCTGGTACTACAACTATAGAGTTAGAAGTAAGACATTCAGAATGGGGGACTTAGTGATTCGGTGAGTCATCGTCTCTCAGCCTCAGAGCTAGGAGAAGCTTACCCCAAATTGAAAAGATCCGTATAAAATGGTGGAGGTCGTCCGATCCGAAACTTATCGCCTGAAGGAGCTCGGAGGAATAATACTTCCACGATCTTAGAACTCAGAAAATCTGAGGATGTATTATCAGTAATCTTCCTTCAATAAACTCCTTCATTTCAGCATTATTGTTTTTTGATGTAAGAATTATGTGATGACAGAAAAGAAACGACCAAAAATGACTGTGTTAGGAACAGGAGGAGAACCTCATCTTAACATGAGCAAAGTCGAAGGCCTCATTCATTTTAGACGAGATGAAGGAAGAGGCCCTGACAACGATCCTTATGTGCCCCCACAGTCTGTTAGGAATAGGAGGAGAACCTTGTCCTAATGCGAGCAAAGTCGAAGGCCTCGTTCATTTTAGACGAGATAGGAGGAGAGGCCCTGACAACGACCCTTATGTGCCCCCATAATCCATTAGGAATAGGAGGAGAACCTCGTCCTAACGTAAGCAAAGTCGAAGACCTCTCATTCATTTTAGATGAGATGGAAGGAGAGGCCCTGACAATGGTCCTTATGTGCCCCCACAGTCCGTTAGGAACAGGAGGAGAACCTCGTCCTAACATGAGCAAAGCTGAAGAACGAGCTTCAAAGTCTTCACCAATAGGAGATAAGATCTTCTTCAACCTCGGCTGCTGGAGATAAAGATCTCCCTCGAGCTTTACCTTCAACCTCGGCTGCTGGAGATAAGATCTCTTCCGAGCCCAACTTTCAACCTTGGCTGCTGGAGATAAGATCTCCTCCGAGCTTTACCTTCAACCTCGACTATTGGAGATAAGATCTCCCCCGAGCCCAACCTTCAATCTCAGCTATTAGAGATAAGATCTCCCCCGAGCTCAACCTTCAACCTCGACTATTGGAGATAAGATCTCTCCCAAGCTTCAAAGTCTTCACCGACGGAAGATAAGATCTCCTTCAATCTCGACTACTAGAGATAAGATCTCCTCCGAGCCCAACCTTTAACCTCGATTGATGGAGATAAGATCTCCTCCGAGCGTCCAAGTCAACCTCGGCTAGAGATAAGATCTCTTCTGAGTGATCGAGTCAATCTCGGTTGATGGAGATAAGATCACCCCCGAGCATCCAAGTCAATCTCGACTAGAGATAAAAACTCTTCCGAGCGACTGAGTCAACCTCGGCTGCTGAAGATAAGATCTCCCCTGAGCTTCTATAGAAGATAAGATCTTCTTCAACCTCGGTTGCTGGAGATAAGATCTCCTCCGAGCCCAATCTTCAACCTCGGCTACTGAAGATAAGATCTCCCCGAGCTCTACCTTCAATCTCGACTGTCGAGATAAGATCTCCTCCCGAACATCCAAGTCAATCTCGGCTAGAGATAAGATCTCTCCCGAGTGACCGAGTCAACCTCGGCTGACAGAGATAAGATCTTTTTCGAGCATCCAAGTCAACCTCGGCTAGAGATAAGATCTCTCCCGAGCAATCGAGTCAACCTTGGCTGCTGGAGATAAGATCTCTCCCAAGCTTCTATAGGAGATAAGATCTCTTTCAACCTTGGCTGCTGGAGATAAGATCTCCTCCGAGCCCAACCTTCAATCTCGACTACTGGAGATAAGATCTCCCCTGAGCTCTACCTTCAACCTCGGCTGTCAGAGATAAGATCTCCCCCGAGCATCCAAGTCAACATTGGCTAGAGATAAGATCTCTCCCGAGCGATCGAGTCAATCTCGATTGTTGAAGATAAGATCTCCCCCGAGCATCCAAGTCAATCTCGGCTAAAGATAAGATCTCTTTCGAGCGATCGAGTCAACCTCGACTACTGGAGATAAGATCTTTCCTGAGCTTCTACAGGAGATAAGATCTTCTTCAACCTCGATTAGAGATAAGATCTCTTCCGAGCGACCGAGTCAACCTTGGCTGCTGGAGATGAGATCTCCTCCGAACCTTAACTTCAATTTCAACCTCGACCAGAGATGAGATCCCTCCCGAGCCTCAACTTCAACTTCAACTTTAACCTCGGCTGGAGATAGGATCTCCTCCGAGCTTCAACTGCAACATCAATAAAAGATAAGGTCTTTCTGAACCTCGATTGGAGGCAGGATCCTTCCGAGCCTCAACTTCAACGTCAATCTTGGCTGAAGATAAGATCTCCCTCGAGCTTCAATCTGAACTGGCACAAAGTCCTGAAAAGAACTTCGACAGTCGCCTTTTCTGTACTCCCTTCCTTCAGGTTTCGAACTCAAGAGTGGAGGAGACTATTGTTGGGGATAAATTTTGCTCCTGCCGAAGTCTAGTCTGATGCTTAGCTTAACGCAATCGGTGATCACGAAAGAGCTCCAACGGTCAAACCTTAGCCGAACTCCTTCAGTCGGCCGAACTTTTCAGCGATCAGATCATAGCCGAATCCCTTTAGTCGACCAAACTTTTCAGCGGTCGAGCTTCAGTCGGATGCCTACGGGAGCCGAACTCCTTCCGCACTCCTCCAGTCAGACGCCTATGGGAGTCAAACTTCTCCCGAGCTTCTCCTCTAGTCGGACACCTCCAGGAGCTGAACTCCTTCCAGATCGCTCCTACAGTTGGACTCCTCCAAATGCCGACCTCCCTCCGGATCGCTCCTACAGTGGGGTTCCTCCAGGAGCTGGACTCCTTTTGAATCACTTCTGCAATCGGACTCCTTCAAGACCCGACCTCCTTCCGGATCGCTCCTGCAGTCGGATTCTCCAAGAAGCTGGATTCCTTTCGGATCGCTCCTACAGTCGAGTTTCTCTAGGAGCCGACCTCCTTCTAGATCACTCCTGCAGTCAGACTCCTCCAGGAGTCGAGCTTCTTTTGGATCACTCCTGCAGTTAGGTTCCTTCAAAAATCGGACTCCTTCCGAATCGCTTCTACAGTCGGACTCCTCCAGGTGCCGACCTCCCTCCAGATCACTCCTGCAGTGGGGTTCCTCCAAGAGTCGGACTCCTTCTAGATCGCTCCTGCAGTCAGACTCCTCCAGGAGTCGATCTCCTTTCGGATTACTTCTGCAGTCAGATTCTTCCAGAAATCGAACTCCTTTTGAACTCCTCCAGCTCCGTCGGATCTCGAATGCATGCTTCCACAAAATGGCATGGCTGCCGTTATCGGTATGACGACGCCGCTCTCTCCATAATAAATTCTATGCGGTCCACGATCTGATGATATGGCTGCCACCATCAATTTGACGATACCTCTATCTCCGTAGCGAATCCCATACGGTCCACGATCGGACGATATGGCCGACACTATCAATCTGACGATACCTCTCTCTCCGTAGCAAATCCAACGTGGCCTACTACCGGACGATATGGCTGTCACCATCAATCCGCTACAGGCTCCGTTTATAAAAAGGGACCCTCCAGATATGATTTCTCTAGGCTCTCCTCTCCTCCTCTAAAAATTCTACCGAACTCTCTCTTGAATACTCCATTTCTGTTGGCCAGAAGAGCTGACTTGATCATCGAAAGGTCCTGCCGGAGCTACCACCACCGATTCCGGATGGAACTTTATTTTGTAGGTCACCGGTGGCGACCTCGTCCTCCTCCACTCCAACTCGATCCGACATCAACCAAATTTTATACTAACAAATATAATATATAATATTAGTATAATATTATAAGATATTGATATAATATATTAACAATATATTGATATATTAATTTTTTTTATTGATTTGATGAGTTCTTTTTGTCCTCAAATTTTAGTCTACGATCACCATCCTGGGATGTTTTTGAATTTCTGATCTTAAGGATGGATATCCTATTATTAAATTAAATGATGATTTCAGAAGGGGATGACTTGGAATCACTGTCAACTAGGATCATCGTGCTGCAATGAAATATTATGATCTCATCATCTCCATCTACATCATTTTTAATCTTGAGATGGTCACCTCATGCCAAATATTTCTATAGAGTTGAACAGAAAATTTTGTAGGAATCAGATCTGTTGATTCTTTCATCTTGTATGTTTTAAGAGCATATCCAAATTCAGTCTGAATTATAGTTTTTGCGCTGTAGATAGATTTTTGTTTCTTCAATTTGGACTTGATGGCACCTTGCTGATACAGAATTATGCTGAAATGGACGGTCCAATTTATGAAATCCTGCATAAATTTTAGTCCGACACCGTGAGGTTTTTAGAAGACTCACTTTCGGTTTGATGAGTTGTGGAGGACCAGACGGGCACAGAATTTTGATGTACGTCAAGATGCTCCCCCCATGTGCTGATGAACTCGTTCTCATCACCAAAAAAAAAAAAAAAAAAACAAAAACAAAAAACAAAAGGGAAAGCTCTTGGTCCAAGTTATATCGACGAGATGATAGGCTCTCTCTCTCTCTCTCTTCTTCTTTCTCTTGTTGTTGTTGTGGTACTTTCTCCCTCCCTCATTGTCGTACGTTGATGGGTTCGGTGGCATTTCTGTGTACCGCGCACACGTCCAGATTTAGTGGTTGGACTGGATATATTGCCGTGTCCGGTGGCCAGCAGGCAAGTGGAGCGGACGTGCCTCATGGTCGTAGGTGATCTCAGCTACCGCCCCTAGACGAGGTCAAAGTTGTCGCTACCTCTCTATCTTGCTTAGCTGTGGTTCTCATTCCCATTTTGACAAGGGTAAATTGTCCTCTTTTTCGCGTTCTCTATTGCGTCACTTGACATGCCGTGTGGCTTATAGAGACCATAGGAAATCCAGCTTGACCAACATGAAATCGCTAAAATTGGCCTAGCTTTAATGATGTTGCCGAAACTTGTACCGACTAGCCATGAATTAACATCAATTAATTATTTATTCTAGTGCACCGCAATGCTGCTTTTTGATCCAAGTTCTTTGCTTGAATGACTTCTCTGGTAAAGACGGGACCGTCATAAAGTGTCCACGATGCATGACATTGCTTCTTTTGAATGCTTCTATTTAGTGGCGTTTATGTGGCTCATATTAATCAAACAAAAGTAGACTAGCTAAAGGTGGGGAAGATTAAGCTACAGCTGTATCGCTTTCCAGTAGAGTAGCAGAGCAGTAGCCTCGCTTTTTGAGGTCAGGACTGATAAACCGACCCTGACCGGTGGATTCCCCACTTCCACTTTGTTGCTGGTCTTATACATGTATGCTTGCATCTTTCATTTTGTTGTGTGTATATATATATATATATATATACACACACATATGTATGTATGTATGTATGTATGTGAGCCCGCGCGTGGCACTGTCCGGTCAGAAGTTGAAGAATGATTTTCTGAATTTGTATATTTATGTTCATGTTCGTGCGGAAGACAACGGCTTTCTCATAATGGCACCTTGTGGCATTTGTTTATTCCAAGTCAAATGGATGAGTTGGTAATTTGGTTTACCCACCATGACAAGATAAGCATTCGTTCCCTATACGCTCACGTGGAACTCAGATGCAAATTAAGGGTGCTAGTGGTCAGATTCGGTTGAAGTCTATGACTTGTGGAAATTCATGAGTACGATTTGAGTCCACTTCAACATCTAAATGCACGAAAAACTCGTTGCTTTCGTGAGCCTTTCGACCGGTTTGGTAGCATTCAAAGAGGAAAAGCATGATATGGTCATGTCGCATATCATGATTGCACATGATTGTCATCCTGACCTCATATCAGTCAAATGGTTAATAATAGGTAGTGGGATCAATTTTTTTTTAATGTTTTAACATTTTGTGGCCCGAAGAGATTCCGGAACCACATACATGATCCAGAATTGAAGCGATGGAAGCCAAGTTCAACCAGCAGAGTCTGAGGAAAAAAAGAGGTTGATTTCAAGCTTGTTTCAGGTGAGACCTGGAAGTAATTAATTTTGGCTACCTAGACTGCAAGAGTTGAAGAATACTGCATGCATACTTCACCCGTCTCATTTATGATAAAGCTGAATCATATCCGTCCGTGTCAATCAAAACAGATTCCTAGAAAATCTAAGAACATAAGATGAAAGCTTCTTTTTCTGATCTCAAAATGCACGTGAACTGCATTGGCATTAATCAGGAGCTCTTTTCCATTGCATAGAAAAGAAGCAATGCTGAGTGCAAATTCATCACTTTAAGCGATACCTCTCGCCACCAGCATGATACTAACGCCATCAACACAGTGAACCAACTTTTCCAGAGATAGGAACACGATTCTCTCATTCTCACCGACCGAGCGAGAACTACCTACGACGTGCTGTCACTCCTCCAGCCACAGAACCATGAAGAGTCGTGAACAAGGATGTACAGGATCGTGTGGGTTCAGAATCGCTGGTGCCTGGGGACCGGATATATATTAATGGAGAAAGGTTTATATCGACAACTCTGAATTAGGATCATATATCAAGCGGAAGCCTTTCCCACTCTTCTAGTAAAACCAAGTGATTAACTTTAAGCAAGTGCTTGAGAGTCACTTTGTCAACAAAGAGGCGCACTAATCGCCATCACATCACTCGATCGGATCAATTGTTGGTGGAGTGCTTACGCTTACCGACGACAAGTGGTTACATGAATATCTGATTTCCTGTTGTTGTATATTTGAGCATATCATCCACATGCACGAGAAGTAATAGCGAGCGAGCACCAGCGAATGATATCAGGTAATTAAAGTGGCGCAACCAACTCCACTGACATCCAACTTATGTTTCCCACCAGAACTGTCGGCATTAATCGGTGCTTGAAATATATCAAATATTGCCACTTGCGAGACCCATCTCATGTAGCAATCGCTCTTCCATCCAAATGGCTGAGAACCTCCAGGGGCAACTGTTTTTTATTAATTTGACTCTCAAAATGAAATGGTTTCTCTGGTTTGGTTTTAAGACGAAATGACTAGGCAAAGAAGCTAGCCCGATCACTTTCCTTCCATAGCTAGGCGAAATTGTGAACTAATACCATACGCAAACTTGGTTAATTTTAGATATTAATCATCCATTTGTATGCACCAAATAATTAATTTCGGTACGTTTAATATGGCCTGAAAGAGATAAACTGAAAAGTGACGCAAAGTACTCAGAAAGATCGATGGTGCAGGTCTGGCAAACCATGGAGATGTTTTACTGAGTCAGCTCAAGCATGCTGAATTTTTTTATTTTTGATCATAGTAGAATTTCGGATGACAAGAATGTTACTAGATTGTGCAGGCTTCCGGGTGACGGCTGATTGCTCCCGCCTTGAACCACAAAATACCTTTTTAACATTATGATCTTATGCATTCGGTTCTCATGGTTTAAGAGAGCAGGATGTAGTTTGTATTGTAAGTTATAGGGATAAATTTCGCTTTCGTCAAAGTCCAGTCTGATGCTTGGTCTAACGTAATGGGCAATCAGAAAAGAGCTTTGATCGAAAATTTTCCTCCAGCGATCAAATATTAACCAAATTTTTTCAGCCAGAGAAAAATGGGCAGTGGCCTTGTGGAAACCATGACTGCAAGATTTTCATCTTGGCCAATTGACATTCACCAACATAATATAATTCATATCTCAGCCTTTAATTGGCCAATATTTTCTTGAAAAATATTATGTGGACCAATATAAAGTAACATGTGCAATGATACCGGCAAATATGATAGGGTATATTACTTTACCATTTTCTGAATTAATATTTTTATGAATTTAAATCAATTTATCATACTTATTCGTATAATATTTAAAATGGTAACTTGTCTCATCTTTTCCATATTTCTTATATCTTAGTTGCAAAGATCTTGTAATATTTTGATCTTATATCTTTTGTTCCCCTCATTTTCATTTAGGTTGAGATACATGGAGATCTTGGATCACCTTGATATCCACCCCTGAAGACCTTGAAATATCTCGATTTTTATATTTTTTAAAAAAACTTAGGCTAAGGTATATCAATATCTTGAAACGTCTCACAGTCTACCATGCATCCATCAAGATGTCCGAGATCTCAATTTCAACATGTACGTTGGCACAAATTATTGTCATAATCACAATCAGTCCTTTATTTGATGCCCGTTTTGTGATTAATTTCTATTGATTCTAAATTTTAGTTACCTTGTTTGATTTCAATTGATCACCGTTTGATATTTAGCCTCTAGGCCTGTGCATTTATCTTCCAGGGCTAACCCTATCCACACCTAACAACCCATAGGAAATATCTTTACATTTTATGCGGAGGTGGGCTAGCTTTTATGGAAGATGGCTAGCAATCGATATGCATGACTTTTGAAAGTGGTCCAACGAGACCTCTTTCCATTCGATTCGATTCGATTCCTTTCCCCGCCGGCGACCGCTGAAGTGGTAGGCGAGAATTTGTTTTCATCCAATTTCAAAGGCCATAATTGCACCAAAAAAAAAAAAAAAAAACGTCCCACTTCGATGGTATGCTATATAAAGAGCCACAGGGCTCCCCTTGCTCTCATCCAGCGCAGCGGATCTAATCGGTGCTTGAAGTCTTCCCTCGCATCTTCAACTCCCCATCTCAGTTCCTCTTCTTTTCTATGAGAGCAGAACCAGCTGCATGCCCCACCTCACCTATGGCACCGGGGTTGTTTGACACCAAAGGGAAAGGAGAGACACATGTTCATGAAAAACGCGTCTATGATTCATCCGTAGATCACAAGGGAAGGGTTCCTCTCAGGGCCTCAACTGGAGCTTGGAGAGCAGCCCTCTTCATCATAGGTAATATATGTATAGTTATGGCCATGAGCACCTGGGAAGCCGATCGAATTGTGTATTGGTTTCTTGTCAAAGAGTTCATTTGTTAATTACATGTCGATCATGGTGCAGCAATAGAGTTCAGCGAGAGGTTGAGCTATTTCGGACTGGCCACCAACCTCATCATATACCTCACCAAGGTGCTCCATCAGGAGGTGAAGACGGCGGCCAGGAACGTCAACTATTGGTCGGGGGTCACCACCATGATGCCGCTCGTCGGAGGGTTCGTCGCCGACGCCTACCTGGGGAGGTTCTCCACCGTCCTCTGCTCCACCCTCATCTATCTCGGGGTGAGCATGATTAGCAGCATAACACCATCATGATGCACTCTCTTTCTTGTTCCTTAAGTATATCCTTCGCTTTCTTAATTAATTTGTTTATACGATGAATGAGCTTAATTATTGAGATTTTAGGGCCAGGAAAAAAATCGTCAAAAAGATAAAATCATAAAGAAAATTCTCAAGGGGGGAAAAGGCGGTGAGAAAAGAGAATTGTAATGGCGACCTCGCCCCGCGGGGTGCACCATTCTTATTCCCACCGTGGTGAATGGTCGAACATGTTAATTCCAACTTCGACGAACAAAGATGTGGACCAAGGCCAATTTCGAGTCAGGCTAGGCCCGCACAAGCTTGACCTGATGGTACACAACAACATGGGCAGCACCACGTCTGCTAGAGCCGATCGCATCGTGCACCTAACCCACTTTTACGCCCATCCCATATTCCTGACCGTTATGGCAACTTAGCAGCGCCTTGCATGCATTCCAATTTGCAAAGTTTACGACCACACGGTCGCATGACATACTGCACCATGTCGCTTTTCCTCTGCTGCCAATATTCTTCACATGGTCTTCGTGAACACGACGTTGGTCCATATTCTGTTGGATATCTTCTCCTCCGTTTAACTGTTAAAAAAAAAAAAAAATCAAGTTCACTTCTACAGACTTACTGCACTCGGGAGCAAAGAAGCACGCTTGACTCAGCTGAATTAATTTCTTCACTTCGGCTGAAGCACTATATATCTGATGGTTTCTTATCACCTGATGGGTTTGTGGTGCCGCTGCTACGTTACTTTCCTTCTGAGTTCTTGCTGAATGCGAATAAAACTTGGTGACTAAATCGAGCGGCTACGCCCCATCAGTCTCCATTTACATTTTTAAGAAAAAAAGAAACCCACTTTTGGTGTCCCTTCTAGCCCTCCAGGTAATAAGTCAGACTCTCTCATTTTTTCTAATTTTTAAAGAGAGATGGGAAGGCAACAATTCAACTTAATTTGGCACGATCGACCACCGAGGTCCAAAAGCCCATTGGAATTTCAGACTTAAAACAAGGTCATATTACATATGATTGATTTTGCATTGTTCATGAAATATCCAGAGTTTTTAACATTAAAAAAAAAAAAAAAAAAGGGCATCTAGTCTATATAATCGATCATTGGAACTTCTTGTCGCAGGGTCTCATCCTCTTGACCATGTGTCAACTGGTGCCGAGCCTGAAGCCCTGCGATTCGGGCACTTGCCACAGATCATTACGAGTTCACGAGATTATCTTCTCCGTGGCCATTTATTTGATCTCTATCGGCACTGGGGGTCACAAACCCTCACTTGAGAGCTTCGGGGCAGACCAATTCGACGATGACCACGAGGAGGAGAGGAAGAAGAAGATGTCCTACTTCAACTGGTGGAACTTTGGGCTGTGCTGTGGGGCATTGCTAGGGGTCACCGTGATCGTATACATCGAGGATAAGGTGAGCTGGGGTGTGGCTGATATCCTGCTCACCTCGGTTATGGGAATCAGCCTGGTGATATTCTTATTGGGGAAGACATTCTATCGATACCGGGTGCCGACGGGTAGCCCCCTGACGCCCATGCTACAGGTTCTTGTGGCAGCCATGGCCAAAAGACACCTCCCTCACCCTTCGGATGCTGGACAATTGCACGAGGCCCCGAAGTCACAAAAGAGCGACGAGAGACTGCTTTGCCACACCGATCAAATCAGGTATGATTAAACTATGCAACTCCTTCGAACCTTGGTCCTCTCGATTAGTTGATTTATTACCGTCCCCTAGTCGTCTCCCGGCTTTTCGCTCAAGCGGGTCGGATGTTGGGAACAGGTTACAGCCACCGATGGCAAAAACTGATATAATCCATCAATTTAGCTCATATTCGACCAATCTTAAATAGATTTAGATTTAAATTAAATATATTTAGATCATAAATGAATCAATCCATTTAATCTATTCAATAAATGGATCGAATTCAGATTTCAGATAGCTGATCCATTTAATCCATTTAATCCATTTAATATTTAGATCGAATTGAGTCATATATAACTTATTTAATCTATTTAATCCGTTTAAGATCTATTTAACCTATTTAAAATCTGATTAACCTATTTTTGACCTATTTAATCCGATCTATTCAATCCATTTAATTTGTTTAACTTATTTAATAAATGGGTTAAGTGGGTCGGATTGGATTATCTGTTTAATAAAAAGATTAGGTTCAGGTTTGAATTTTTTGACCCATTTAATAAACAGATTTGACTTGGATTGACAATTTTTTGATCCGACCCATTTTCGATTCGACCCAACCCAATTGCCATCCCTAGTTACAGCTATGCTGCATAATAAATAGGTCAAGGTTTGGGCCCGTCATCGCTGGGCCTAGGTTTTCTCTTGTGCTAGTTTAAGTTGATTAGGGTGTCATCAACTCATACAACCAAAGCGCCAAGATAGCTTGACAAGAGGGCCGAGCAAGATATGTCATGTGGTGTGGCATTTTGCGATCCAACTGGAATCATCATGGTAATCTAAAATCATCGATCTAAGGTGAAGATCATTATATTTGGTAGATTATGGTCCAGCGATTAAAAATTTTCGAATTTTCATGAATAATCTAGTAAGCATTCTATGAGAATCCAAGATCACCGATCATATAATATTAAAACTATTCCTCATATATTCTATAAAAATATATTTATTAATCATATAAATATATTATAATAAAATATTAATATATTGATTACTAATATATTCGATGAAAATATATTTTTTAGTCCTATAAATTATTAATTTTATAAAGATATATTAATTATTATTATAAAATTAATATTTTTATTTATACTTATAAAATATTATTATTTTGATTAAAAAATAAAGAAAATAAAAATAATATATTAAATAATTTCATTATATAGATATAAAGTGCAATAATTTATTTCTACTATAATTTAAAATTATCATTGAATAATACTACTATAATAATATGATTAATAATATATTATAATATAATATATATTATATATATGATATATAATATTAATATAATATAATTTTATATATATTATATTGATATGATATATTAACTATATATTAATATACTATTTTTTTTTAGTTGATCGAGGAGTATCATGATCCTTAAATTTCAATCTAAGATCAATGTTGTGGGGTGATCTTGAATTTCACCTCAAGGATGGAAATTCTATTATTAGATCGGATAGTGATTTGAGAAATGGGAGTGATTTAATATCGTTTCCATACAAGATCACCACAATATAATTAAATATGTGATCGTATCATCACCACCCAAACGCCCCCTATCAGTTTTCTAAACAAATTTAGATTGGATCTGAGCAAGACCGGGGTTAGATAACGTCCACTCGGCCCAATTTGCCGCCATAAGATCGTTACTTGAAATTTAAAAATATCTGAGCAGGCGAGGCCCCGTGGGGGTTTGCAAACTTTTTAACTCACCCGCTAATGGGGCCTTTGCAACTTATTCGATCAATCTTCACGACTAGATCGAGCACGCACATGGGTTTTGGACCGGTGACTTGGTGTTCCTTTTTGATATATCCAAAACTGGAAAAAATCCTATCTCAGTCATTAATCCACTTAGCTTTTCACGTTCTCGGAGCAATTCCTCCTGATTACATTAATGAAATCACAGGTTTCTTGACAAAGCCGCCATTATCGAGCATAGAGAAGATGAGGCCGCCTTCGCAGCCGAGAAACTAAACACATGGAGGCTGGCCACAGTGACTCAAGTGGAGGAGACCAAACTAATCCTGGCCATGGTTCCCATATGGTTAGCTTCCCTGCCATTTGGCATCTGCATTGCTCAGACCTCTACTTTCTTCATCAAGCAAGCTAGCATCATGGACCGAAAACTAGCCGGTGGCTTCGAAATCCCTCCAGCCTCTGTCTACTCCCTTGCTGCCATCAGCATGATCATCACTGTAAGCTTTTATGACAAGATTCTGGTACCCTTCTTAAGACGAGCCACTGGGAATGAGAGGGGCATGAGCATACTCCGAAGGATCGGAATCGGCATGGTGTTCTCCATGGTCGCCATGGCTGTCGCAGCCATTGTGGAAAGGAAGAGGCTTAGGGTGGCCGAGGCAGAACAAACAAGTGTGGTCTCCATGAGCGTATTTTGGCTGGCTCCTCAATTCATTATCTTGGGCTTTGGTGATGGGTTCACTCTTGTGGGCTTGCAAGAGTATTTCTACGATCAAGTGCCCGATAGCATGAGGAGCCTGGGACTGGCCTTCTACTTGAGCGTGCTAGGGACAGCCAACTTTTTGAGCAGCCTCTTGATCACTGTTGTTGACCATTTGACTGGGGAGGGAGGGAGGGCAGGCTGGTTCTCCAAGGACCTGAACAGGAGTCGCTTGGACCTGTTCTACTGGTTGCTAGCTGCTATAAATGCGGTAAACCTCTGTGGGTACGCGTACCAGGCCAGCAGATACTCGTACAAAAATGTGCAGAGAAAGGTGGGGATTGCCGGTTTCCCTGAACAAGACGACCTAGAATCTAGGACCTCTTGATATATGCCTACGTTAGAACACCATTATATATGTGGATTGCTGCCAGCTAGCTAGTTGGATAGATATATACCCGTGGTAATGCAATACTATATATGTTTCTACATGGAGAATGGCATTAGTTATGCTTTGTTGTATCATTAATTAAGAAGAATAAAATGCATCATCACTCTGCACCTTGCAATTAAATGTAAGAAGTCAGCTTGTGTCAGCATCACATAAATTCGGAGCCAGAAGGTTTAACCGGTTCTCCGTTGGTACCCTCGTCAATGGTGAAGCTAATAATCTCGCTCTTCCCTGTTTTTTCTTGCTATATGATTGAAAAATAATATTTACTATGGTAACCTTTTTGTCTGAATTGGATACGGTAAATATGGGCCGGGATGATGCGACAAATGCTGACAAGATCGATTAATGTGGTGCCGCCCAAAAGCAGCACTCATCTCGTGTTGCTCCCGAGCAAGTGCTTTTTACAGAACTCCACTTGGGAATTGTATTCGGTAAAAAAAATGGGCCATAATATACAAAACATATAGATAGATATACAGCTCTAGCGCTGATGTGATCATTGCTTCGCGGACAAGGTTGGTCCTCCATTTTATGAGTCGGGGCCAGGGAAAGCCCCTACGGTCTTAGCCTCTACTAATCCATGATCGCTAAGCCATAAAGGTGATTCCAGAAAGAATGGTTCGATATTGAGAACCTTTAGAGGGCAACAATTGATGGCATTGGTAGCCAGCCGAAAAAGGGCCCGGCTGATCTATCTCCCCATTATTCTAATGCACGCGAAGGCAGTGCATGTGCAAACCATAAATATAACTATCTTAACGAACGCTTCCTAGGTCCGTTGCTTTTCTCCACTTGATTCGCCACCAACTCCAACCATTTATCGACAGCGTTACCCCTCCATCATTGATTCCCCGACTGAAAAACATTGCACCTTTATAAAGATGACACTATGCTTCCTTTTACCTTTTCTCCGCTCCATTAAGCTCACAGCTTCAGAGTGAATCGATTCCCTCCATCCTGATCACATGCTCCGAACACAGAGTTAATTGAACAAAATAATTGTTAACTTGAGTCAAGAATATTTTATGGTATACTCCAATAGTCCTTCTGGAAAGCTTTGCAGGGCCACGGGGATTTGAAAACTTGCTTTAAAAAAAATCAAATTTTATTATTATCCACAATGATGAAACAAGAGACGCTGCTTTTCAGCGGCTTGCGCTCTCCTCCTTAATTTAGAGCGCCAGATGGACCCACCGGGCCGCACTCGGCACGCCCTGGTTAACTGCGGACGCCATGTAATACCCCGGTGGCGCCACCCTCCCGTTCGGCGGTGCCGTGCAAACAATGCGGTACCTATACGGCGCCCCATCTCCGCTACCACTTGCCACCTCCACGGGCGGCGAAACGGCCAGCCTCACCATCCTCTGCCCCTGCGAGAACGAGTGGGTTGCGAAGGGCGCGCTTAGGAGGTTCGCCTCCACCACCCCCACCACCGGCAGCGTCACCTCTACCTCCAACTCGAACTCCTCCCCGTAACCCACCTTCTCCGGCGCCGCCTCGATCCCCGGCCGGAGGCTGGCCTTATCCGGCGACAGATACTCCGGCGAGAACGCCTCCACCCGGAGCTCCGTCGGGAATTCGCCTGCAAAGCGGTAGAAGTAGTGGGGGTTGCTTCCCGCTACCAGGACCCGCCCATCCGGCAGGAGGTTGGCCGTGGAGTGGTACATCCGAGGGATCTCGGTCGGGGTCAGCGTCATGAACCTTAAGCCGTCCGGTTCGTTGGGCCGATAAAGGACCGGGTTCAGGCACGGTCTGGAGGCCAAGTCGAAGCCCTGAGAGCCGGCCTGCGCGCCGTTGATGATGAGGACCTCTCCTGTGGGCAGCATCACCATATCGCCCATGATCCTCTGGAACGGCATCTCCTCCATGGCCCATACAGGGTCCGTGTCGGTCGCCACGAGCCGGCCGCATGTAACCCCGGCCGGCATGTCGATGTCCCGGTGAAGAAAGGCCCCGTACTGGGCCCCACCGCAGACCACGACCTCGGCACTGGCGTACCCGTCCGCCGGGTTGAGGGGGAGCATGGCGGAGGAGCCGGCGGAGGGATAGTTGCGGGGCCCACCATCGAGGGTGGGGTACTCGCGGAGGACTTCGCCGGATTCCGGATCGTAGAGGACGGAGCGGGCGTTAGCGAAGATGAAGAGGTGGCCGTCGGGGAGGAGGTGGACGAAGGGGTAGAGGTTGTCCATCTGGGGGTCCAAGGCTGCGGCGAGGAAGGGGAAGGGGCGGAGGGGACGGTCCGGCGGATAGAACTCGACGGAGGGGGCGGCCCGGCCGCCAACGATGATGACGGAACCATCGGGGAGTATCTGGTTGGTGGCGTACCAGCGGCCAGCGGCGAGGAGTGGGGAGGGGAGCTCGAGCCAGTCGCAGGGGCTGCGGTCGTCGAGGGAGCAGGGAGAGATGGTGCGGAGCTTGCGGAAGCCGTCGAGATCGCCGCCGCTCTGGAGGAGGGTGCCGTCAGGGAGAAACTGGCCGGAGGAGCACCAGGTGTCGGTGAGGATGGAAAGGGGCCGGAGACGGCGAGTGGCGGGGTCGAGGAGGGCGGAGTGGGCAGTGCAGTCGCCGCCGGGGAGGGCGCGGTCGGTGGGGTCGCGACGGCAGTGGCCCTTGGGGAGGGGGAGCCGGGAAGGCCCGATGTTGGTCCGGTCCAGGAGGACGACCGTGCCGAATCGGGTGACAGCCGTGTGCATGGAGGCGATGCCAGCATTCTCGACCAGCACCTCCCACGTGCCAGGCAGCTGCGCACGCGCGAGGCTCACACTCGTCAGCAGCAGCAGCACGTGCAAGGACAGGAGGACAAGACCGTGGGGCTGTCCGGTGGAAGCGGAGGCCGCCGCTGCCATGGTCGGAATTTCTGTACTTTCTTCAGAACGCCAGGAGTCAAAGTGGGCGTCTCTGGGCTTAAAATGGCGACCTCGATTCGGCTCTTCCTGGATTATATAATTGTAGGGAAGAAATCGAAATCAGACGTTGAACCATGCAGTGGAGGAGAAGCCGTTGTAACGACGCTCCCACCACCGTAGAAATAGTGTCTCGTCTTAATCTAAAAGGGTAGCCCGTAATGTGGCCAAAAGAGAGAAACAAAGGAAGCGGCAAGGCTGCTGCTAATAAGCTGGCGTTGGACCAAGCCTGGATCAAGGGATGACCGTTTGATGGCAACGTTTTGGACAGCCAGAATCGCAATTTGGCACGGAAATGTTATACACGGTCGATTTGGTATAAAAGCGGTGGACACAGAGAGCGCGCGCGCGCGCTAGCCCACTGTTTTCGGTTTGCGGCTGGCGCTCTCGGCGGAGCCCACACCAGCGGTGGGAGATGCGGACAGGTTAAAGAGGCCGGCACGTTCGGGATCGGGTGTTGTGGCACCCGCAGCATCTACCTCGGGTCATGGTTTTCTTCTCCCGTCCTCTGATGGGGCAAGTGGGTGGTCCCGGAATCCAACGACCACCGCTAGTTGATGAAAGAAGACTACTCTCGAACATTACATTTGCTTGCCGTTTGGCGGATTACGACCGTCCACTCACAAGCTTATAAACCCTACAGCAAAAATAATGATCTATACCAATAAAATTTTACCAACAAATATATATATATATATATATATATATATATATATATATATATAAAAGGTTATACTCAATCAAATTTTAGTTCATATTCAGTTGGATTGATGAGCATCTGAAGATATTATCCTAAAAATAAACGAAGAAAAAAATTGACGTGACATCCCATTTTTCTGAAATAAATATTAATATCAAATAATAAATATAAAATTTTTATTTATTATATATTATTTATATTTATTTTATGAAGTTTATATTTATTTTACAGAATTTGTATTTATTATGGATAATTTATATTTATTCAATCTTTTAGGTGCCTTCATCAAGGATAAAGTTGTGTTCAATCTAAATAAATATAAATAATTTAAAATAAATATAAACTCCATAAAATAAATATAAATAATGCATAATAAATAAAAATTTTATATTTATCTAGAATGATTTGTGTTTATTTTACTATTTATTTTTTTATAATCATATTTATTTCAATATTTATTATTTATTATTATTATTTTTAGGTATTTTTTATTTTTTTTTAGTTCGGAAGGTGCCTACAAGATGCATGAAGGCGCCTGAAGGTGATGAAGAAAAAAACTAAAGGGCTAAAAAAAATTTTTTTTTTAAGGCATGCTTCAAGCCCAAAAAATTAAAAAAAATTCAAAAAAAAACTTTAAAAAAAAAAAAAAAGGCTTATGTATGTATGTATGTTGACCATCGGTTTAGCCAACCTTTGGCTTTGATATCAACTGTCACAGAATGAGTATTTTCTTATCCAAACACTTGTGCGGCATCCTAATATTCTACACATTAAGGCTAGCCCTCTTGAGTCCTTCCCTCGAACATACTAATAAGTACGCAGCAATCTAGCCATATAAGCCAAGCGTACACCTCTATGCCTTTGCCTAGCAATTTCATTGCACTGAATATATGCGACACCCTCAAGTGCCCGCAAGCAATTTGATCCTTCGAGTCGATTGCAATACTCATACGTACTTTCGTACCAGAATATAAACTCTTTCCAAGAGTGCTCCGCAGCTCGATACCTTTATGCCAACATTAGACTTTGCCCCTCAAGCTAAATACTCCTCATTCAAGATATTTCTATCTTCAGTATACTTTCATACCATGATAAATCACTGTGCCACTGATCTGTAACCCATCAAGTTATTCTTTAATACTACACAAACCAAATCCCCACAGCACGACCATGCAATACTACTGCAACGCATGAGGCTCAGGCAATTCATTTTGTGTGCCATCCAGCTAAACTTGTCAAAGCGACATACCCTGTAGCTTTTTGAAGCTACAGCCGACCGTGCACACCTGACCCCTCTCTGATTTTTTTATCCAAGTTTCTATACAAGTTCTTGTGCCACAATCCCGATCTTGCATCCTCGATATGTCTTTCCATCTATGGCCATACTGTATGATAATGTTCTCAACCTACTTGCACATCATTATACACTGTCATGATCCCAATTCATGATCATACTGTCCAATACTTTCTGTCCACGACCTGCTCGCACTTGGTGCACTTCCATGATATTGAAATCCAAGTCTGCCCATCAAGTAAATATATCCGATCGACAATCCTTGCATCAAGATGCTCTCTCTTTAGCACAACCCTCTTGACTATCCTTGATCCTTGGCTTAGCTCCAAGTCACATAACCAACCGATATTCCATAAGCCACACTTGAACTCCACGATTGATCGATTTTTGTGGATCCCCACAACACATTCCTCCTGCGATGCCCACGAGACATGTCTCTTCGGATAGACCACACTCTTGTTCGACTGATTCTCTATCGTCTCTTCGCTCTACCACAGAGATCAAGAATGTATAGAGTAGTTCGGATAATTTCTCAAAGATAAGATTTCTCGAAAATCCCCATCCTGCATAATATGACTAGCTCATCTGACCAGCATTACCCGAGATGCCTCCATGCAAGACCATCCGAGCGTGGTACCATCATTACCCCACAATCGTGCCATGGTAGACCCATCTCTTATGGGCCATTGGGGAGTCAAAAATGCGATCAAAGCTCTATGCCCCTTCTTAAATCAAGAGAAATCCTTAAGTATCCATAAATATCTCAATAGTCTATCGCCATACCAAATATCATGCATCTCGAGCCCTCAAATATCATGCTATGATTATGCTGTACCTTAGCTAATCAAATATATCAAAATTTTATTTTTAAAAAATAATTTTTTAAATTAAAAAATTATTTTTCACGAAGCAAGAAAAAGAGCGTTGGAAGATGAATAACATCTCTCAGCAGTTTAGCAGTCGGCATCTAATTGCGGACTCATCAATTAACGTGTAGCAGACCGGGCATGATAGCATGTGATTGGTCTTGAATAATTTGTCAAAGTAGGCCTTCTAAATCCAGAGAAGGAACCGCCGCTCATCCTTCGAGTCAAGGACAAAACTGCATGACATAGGCTCTACTTTCACGCTTCAATAATTGTGAATGAAGACAGGAGAAGGGGAACAAGGAAGCGCAGCCGACAAATATGTTGCCGTCACGCAGGATGGATATGTATTTTGAGGACCTTTTGTCAGCATACCCCATTCTTAAATCTCGTGTGCTTGTTCTAACAATATTTACGGTGTTGATAGAGTAAGATTAATAAAATTTTGTGAAAGAGACCAACGACATAAAACTTGCTACCGCTCGCTTCATCCTCTCTGTATGGAAGTCAAGTAGCATGTAAGACAAACTGAGTCTAATATCCATGTACCACACCAATCCCCGATTGCCCCATCATAAAAATTGTAACTAATATAACCGGGGAGAATTGGTAATGCTCTTCATGGAAATTACTTGGCATGATGGTACACTTAGCATGTCTAGAATTTCATCTTCACTTTTTGATGTGGAGGACACAAAGCACCAACCTATACAATACAAGCAGCACCATGTGCACATATTGAGCCTTATATTGTGCATGAAGTGATGGATATAAACTATATGCATAGGGGAGATACACCAACTAGCATTATAATTGTTGCCACTAGCATCCGAGGACGGTGACAGTGGGATTGGTCATCCTCCAAGGTGAAGCAAGAAAGAATCGCAAGGTGGAGGTGTGGTCGGCTACACTACTTGAGCACGGGACTGATCTGGAATATGAGTTCATTTGCCAGAGAAATTTCAGTAGTGGGTCCTTGGATAGTCAAGGCAATCGAATTTTGAGGAACAGCATAAGCAAGAGAGAGAGAGAGAGAGAGAGAGAGAGAGAGAGAGAGAGTGAGTGAGTGGAGAATATCTTGACTTGAGTGTTCTATATATAGATTTAGCTAAAAAAAAGATAATCATAATATATTATTTAGATTTTTTAGCTCTATATAAATATTCAAGATCTTTTCAATGAATAACTGATGTAAAATTAAATACATGCCTATATGAATTCTCATATACTCTCTTCTTTTAAGTCCCGACGTCCTCACCACTTGCCCGACTAAAGATTCAAATTTATATATCCATCCATAAATATCATGATTGGCCTGTGGTCAGTTTTAATGAACTCGTATTACGGTATCCCCTAATTCACATAAACTATAGGCTGGATCGGCTCAGATATCATTCATAACAACTCAAAATCTTACCCAAAAAGACCAACCATAATATATAATTTGGATTCTTTAGTCCTATATAAATACTTAAGATCTTCCCAGCAAATAATCTATGTGAAATTGAATATATGTCTATATGGTTCCTCATAAGATCAATGGCCATTATCAACATAGATAGAGAGGGGGCAAATTATCAAACAATGACCTCTATTATGCAATAGCCACATGGTAACTGATATCCATGTTATGCCATAGTTACAACCATTTTGACCATGTGATAATGGCTAAGTGGTTGCAACTGCCATCGAGATCATAGTGTTGATATGGTTGTATCCTCCCGTTCATCGTGAACGATCCGAGGTGAATGAGGTCGGGATCTTAGGGGTTGCATCACTTCTGGTTACCCTAGAGGTTAGGGTAGTAAACATTTGCTAAATCAATAACTATCGTTGGCAAGATCAAAGGCTTTTAAAAATATTTTATACCGTGTCTAACCTAGTTTAATTTGAAACCCCGGTATTTGGAGGCCTTCGCACCTAGTTGTGGACACCGTATTGAAGAATCCTGGATATCAATTAGGCAATGACACCAAAGGTTTAATACAGTAACACATCAGTCAAGGTGATAAATCCATCCTGCTGTGAGCCTAACATCAGGATGTTAGAGTACACGACCCTTGAAATAAGATGAAAACGATGGTTGAGAAGAAGAGGTCAAAAGATTGGAATGGAGTGATTCAAAGGTGCGCACGATTCATAAGCACTCGTTTTGGACAAGAAAAGAAAACACGTATCATGCACGGTGATTGATGCTTGCATAGGACCGGTGCGTAGCATCTAAAAAAAATATATTTTTTTGCTTTCAAGCCCATGTGAGTCTCGTGCGAGCATTAACCACCGCACATGATGTACGTCATGTCGCATCACCCGTGGTGTAAAAAGTGTTTCCTTTGGACGATAGGATTGTAGGGCTGGTTGCTGAAGAAGGCCCAATTAATTTTGGATCGATCGAGCCAGGGCCGTCGCCAACCACTCCACAATGTCCCTAAGCACCCTTGTTCTTCTAAGCAGTTTCAAAGGTGCCCGTGCTACTATATTTAAGAACAAAGTTAAGTGAAAAACAACGACATCCTTTTATCTGAACAAAGAAACAGCTTTCTTTTTTTACGAAATGCTGCTTAGGTCTTGAATTTTGAAGGAAATCAGAGTTCCACCTGGAACCAGACTTGATTTTTTTTTTTTTTGAAAAAATCAATGCAAGCAGTATCCTTGACGAATCTTGTAATCCTTTCAGCCCATCAAAATCTTGGGCCTTAAATACAGTCACTGATCAGAACTATTTAGCGAGTCTCTAAGGGATGGAGAAATTCTTTCTACACCATATGCGGTGTAAACCAATTAAAAATTAACGTAAAGCATATCAGATGACTTTATTGGAACACGTAGCCATCATTTTTTAACATGCATTTAATGTTCCGCATCATTTGAAATTTTAAATAATGAAAATATCCATTTTTAAAAATTTTAGCATCCATTTATAAAAATTATGACATTTCTTCATAAAAAATTATGATATCTCTATAGAAAATATAGCATTTTATCCAGAATATCATAATTTTTATAAAAAAATATCATAATTTTTATAAAAAAAATGCTATAATGCTCTTTCCATACATATTCATTATTTTTTTCTTCATGCCATATTATGATATCTGTTGGTGCGAAATTTGGTTGATGCCGGATCGAGCTGAAGCTGAGAAAAAGGTTGCCACCGATGACCTGCAAAATAAAGTCTCGTCCGAAGTCAGTGGTTGTAGCTCCGATAGGACCCTCCGACGATCAAATCAGCTCTTCTGACCAACAGAAATGGAGTGCTCAGAAAAGAGTTCAGCAGAGTTTCGGAAAGAAGAAGAGAGCTTAGAGAAAACATATCTGGAGAATCCCTTTTTATGGATGGAGCCTATAGTGGACTGATAGTGACAGCCATACTGTCCGATAGTGGGCTGCTCAGGGCCGCATGGGATTTGGTACGGAGAAGGAGAGGTATCGTCTGTAGCAGACTAATAGTGACAGCCATAACCGTTCGGTAGTGGGTCGCTTGGGACCGCATGAAATTTGCTACGGAGGGAGAGGTGTCGCCTGACTGATGTGCCCATTTCTCGAGATTTAATAGTCGAAGTTCGGAGGAAGTAGACATTGGTTGGTGAAGAATTTTGACATATATCAATTTCAGAGGAGTTCAGACTCCTAAAGAAAATACAGCTATAGAAAAACATCCAAAAGGAATGCTAGCTGAAATCTGAAAGTAATCCGCTGGAAGAATCCGACTGGAGAAAAAGTCCGAAAGGAGTTCGGCTCCTAGAGGAATCCGACTGAAGAAGAAATTCGAAAGAAGTTCGGCTTCTGAAGGTATCCGAAAGAAGAAGAAGTTCAGAAGGAGTTCAGCTCCAGAAGGTATACAATTGAAGGAGAAGTCCGAAAGAAGTTCGGCTCTTGGAGGAATTCGACTGAAGGAGAAGTCCGAAAGGAGTTTGGCTTTCGGAGGTATCCGACTGAAGGAGAAGTCCGAAAAGAGTTCGGCTCCTAGAGGAATCTGACTGAAGGAAAAGTTTGGAAGAAGTTCGGCTCCTGAAGGTATTTGATTGAAGGAAAAGTCTGAAAAGAGTTCAGCTTCCAAAGGAAACCGACTGAAGGAGGAGTCCGAAAGGAGTTCGACTTCTGGAGGTATCTGACTGAAGGAGTTCGAAAAAAGTTCGGCTCCTGGAGGAATCCGATTGAAATAGGAGTCTGAAAGGAGTTCGACTCCTGGAGGAATTCGACTGAAGGAGAAGTCCGGAAGGGGTTCGGCTCCTGGAGGAAATTGACTGAAGGAGAAGTTCAGAAGAAATTTGACCGCTGAAGGAGTTCAGCCGCTAAAGGAGTTCGGTTGGGGTTCGACCGCTGAAGGAGTTCGATTGGGGTTCAGCTGCTGGAGGAGTTTGGCTGCTAAAGGAGTTCAGCTGGGGTTCGACCGTTGGAGGAGTTCAGCTAGGGTTCGACTGCTGAAGGAGTTTGACTGGGATTCAACCACTGGAGTAGTTCGACTGGGATTCAGTTGCTGGAGGAAGAATTTTCGATCAAAGCTCTTCCGTGATTATCGGTTGCATTAGGCTAAGCATCAGATTAAACTTCGATGGGAGTGAAATTTATCTCCAATAATAGTCCCCCCATTTTCGAGTTCAAAATTCGAAAGAAGGGAGTATAAAAAGATGATTGTCGAAGTCCTTTTTTGGACTTTACACCCATTGTGATTGAAGCTTGGGAAAGATCATATCTCCTGTCGAGGTTGAAGGAGATCTTATCTCCTATTGAGGTTGACGTTGAAGCTCGAGAGAGATCTTATCTCTAGCCAAGGTTGAAGGAGATCTTATCTCCTGTTGACGTTGGCGTTGAAGCTCAGGAGAAATCTTATCTCCAATCGAAGTTGAAGGAGATCTTATCTTCTATTGACGTTGAAGTTGAAGCTTGGGAGAGATCTTATCAGATCTTATCTCCAGCCGAGGTTGAAGAAGATCTTATCTCCTATTGACATTGGTGTTGAAGCTCAGAAAAATCTTATCTCCAGCCGAGGTTGAAGAAAATCTTATCTCCTGTTGAATGGTTGAGCTCATGAGAGATCTTATCTTCAGCCGAGGTTGAAGGAGATCTTATCTTCTATTGACGTTGACATTGAAGCTCAGGAGAGATCTTATCTCCAGTCGAGGTTAAAAGAGATTTTATCTCGTTTTGAAGGGTTGGAGCTCAGGAGAGATCTTATCTCCAGCCGAGATTGAAGAAGATCTTATCTCCTGTTGGGGATAAACCTCGCTCCCATCGAAGTCCAATCAAATGCTTAGCCGACAATGCAATCGGTAGTCACGGAAAAGCTCCAGCAGACAAGCCTTAGTCGGGCTTCTTGCGGACTTCTTCAGCGGCCAGGCTTCTACGAAAGCCAGACTCCTTGCGGACTTCTTTAGCAGTCGAGCTTCTACGGAGGCCGGACTCCTTGCGGACTCCTTCAGTGGTCGGGCTTCTACGAAAGTTGGACTCCTTATGGACTTCTTCAGCGGTCGGGCTTCTACGGAAGCCAGACTCCTTGCGGGCTTTTTCAGCGGTCGGACTTCTATGAAAGTCGGACTCCTTCAGCGGTCGGGCTTCTACGAAAGTCGGACTCCTTGCGGACTTCTTCAGTGGTCGGGTTTCTATGGAAGCCGGACTTCTTGCGGACTCCTCCAACGGTCGAACTCCTCAGTGGCCAAACTTCTACAGACTGTTGATGGATTCCTACAGGCGATCCCACTACTAAACGATTACACGACAATAACGATTGGCATTTATCAAGTCAATAACGATCGACATTTATCAAGTCAATAACGATCGATATTGATCAGAATAGTTACGACAATCATTAATCAAGGCAGTTACAACAAGCTTCGCCTATAAAAAGGATCCTCCAGATACGCTTAGGCTAGGTTCTAAAAACCCTTCTCTCCTCCTTGAAACTCTGCCGAACTCCATACTGAGCACTCCATATCTGTTGGCCAGAGCTAACTTGACCGTCGGAGGGTCCTGTTGGAGCCGCCCCCCATCGGCTCCAAATGGGACTTTATTTTGCAGGTCACCAGCGGCAACCTCATCCTCCTCCACTCCAGCTTGATTCAGCGTCAACCAAATTCTGCACCAATAGATTTTGGTGCTAGAGGAAGGGCCTCCTCTGTTCTTAAGGTTCCCTCAATTTAAAAGGAGTGCTCAGTGATGATCTCTCTCCAAAGATCTTCCTCCTTCCTCTCTAGAGTTCTTTCATCAGAGAAGATGCCTCTAAGGAGAGCTTCAACCCGACGATCAACGGCCTTCGTGGTCTGATCCCGCTCAGATCCATCTGTTCCCACTCCATCCTCGGCAATCCAGGTTCTATCTGTAGCTGCGATGGATATGGAGCAGTTCAACCTGCTCATCCAGCAGGTTCGTGGCCTCACGGAGGCGATGCAGGTAGTGCAGGCTATACACCAGCAGGCTCCAGCACCGGCTCAACCGACATGGGATTCTCCAGAGCCCTGTGGTCCGGGCCAGGAATGGCCGACTTGGGTTACCCGACCTCCGATCCTCGAAAGGGAGAAGCAGAGGAGGGAAACCTTCTGCTCGGATCATGACTCGAACCAGGGGGAGACTTCGCACCCATCCTACCAGAAAATCTTGAAGATCAAAGACCGTGAAGATCTCTTGGATCAAAGGCTCTTAGAAATGAGCCGATGGATCGAACCCTCCTCTCATGGTAATGATGTTTGTGCTGACCCTTTCTTTTTGCAAAAAATTATGCAGAAATCGATTCTGCCGAACTTCAAGCTCCCATAGTTCGAGAGTTACGATGGGACCACCGATCCAGTCGACCATCTGCAAGCCTTTCGGACGATGATGTTGCTCCATGGTGCATCAGATGCTATTTTGTGCCGGGCTTTTCCCTCGACCCTTAAGTGAGCCATCAGGAATTGGTACTCGACGCTTAAGCCGAATACCATCTTATCGTTTGATCAGATAAGCCAGCAGTTCACATCCCATTTCGTTAGTAGTCGGCATCCATGCCGAAGTTCGGATTCTTTGATGAATGTCAAGTAGAAGTAAGGGGAATCCATCCAGACAATGTCACCCGATTTAATGCTGCGGCATTGGAGGTTCAAAGCCTAGACCAGTCCGTTGTGATGGCCGCGCTCAAGGGCGGCTTTCAAAAGAATGACTTGCTATTCTCCTTGGAAAAGAAATATCTCAAGAATTTTGCTGACATGCTAGCTTGGGCTGAAGGTTATGTCCGGGCTGAGGAGGCCTTCAAGACCAAGGATGATGAAGTCGAAGGCAAGCCTCAAGTCGACGAGCCGGGTAAGCCCGCAGAAGCAGGAAAGTCGAGTAAAGTTCAGCCACGTTCCCGAACTCCTTCTGGGCGCAGATGAGCTCGGACTCCCCCTCGAGCTTGGAGGTGGGAAAGACCCGATGGAAGGATATGCAAAGGTTCTTCCCAACGTCGAGGTTCTCCCCAACAGAGATTTCATAACTACACCCCTCTTAACTCTTCGAAGACCCAAGTTCTGATGGAAATCAGGAAACAACTTTCGAGATCTGAGAGGATGCATTTTCACCCCAGCAAACGCAATCCCAATAAGTTTTGCCTTTATCATCGTGACCACGGCCACGACATTGAGGAGTGCATCCAACTTTAGGACGAGATCAAAGAGCTCGTCAGGTGGGATAGACTCGGCCGATTCTTACGAAGACGGCCTGAAGGGCATGAGGATCGGCTGAGAGCGCTACCACCGAGGGAGGAGGACCAAAAAGATCGGCCGCCTCTTGGTGTCATCAATACAATCTTGGGGGGACTTCAATAAGAAGAGGTCAGCAGATCTGAAGGACCGGTGAAGAAATAGAGGATCGAGGAATCGATGACCTTTACCAAGGTGGATGCCCAGGGGGTCTAATTTCTGCACAACGATGCGATTGTAATCTCTTTGAACATTACCGATTATGATGTACGCCGCATTTTAGTGGACAATGAAAGTTTGATCGATGTGTTATTTTATGATGCCTTCTCAAAAATGTCCTTATTCGATGGCCACTTGGGGCCTATGAACTTCCCGCTGATAGGATTCATCGGCAATGCCGTACCAATTAAGGGTACAATAATTTTGATTGTGACAGCAGGATGATGCCCGAAACTGGCCAAAGCATAAGTTGATTTTCTAGTCGTAAGAACTTCGTCCGCCTACAATATCATTCTTGGCCGACCTGGTCTAAATGTGCTTCGAGCAGTGGCATCGACCTATTATTTGAAGATGAAATTTCCGATGAATCACGAGATTGGAGAGGTTAGGAGAGACCAAGCTTTGGCGAGGCACTGCTACTCGATCGTCCTACATAAGGGAGAGCAGTCCGACTCTTATCTTATTGATGAATTGGACGTCCGAGATGACCTCATTGAACAACGGGGCAAGCCTATGGAGGACCTCATCTCTGTGCCCTTAGACGATGGAAACATCGAGCATGCGATACAGATCGGCTCCAACTTGGCAGACGAAGTTTGAGAGTAACTTGTTACCTTCCTCGGAAGAAATGCAGACGTCTTCGCCTGGACCCCAGCAGATATGCCAGGAATTGACACCGAGGTCATGGAGCATCGACTAGCTGTCGACCCGAGGCATCGGCCGATAAAAGAAAAGATACGCCACTACGCCCCGGAGAGGCAGAAAGCCATCACCAAAGAAGTAGACAAGCTCCTCAAAGTCGGATTCATTCGGAAGGTTAATTATCCGACCTGGGTCTCAAATGTGGTCCTCGTCAAAAAGACGAACAACAAATGGAGGATGTGCATTAGCTTCAAAAAATTGAACAAGGTCTGTCTGAAAGACAGTTACTCTCTACCCAAGATTGATCAACTAGTGGATGCAACTTCGAACTACGAGCTCCTCACCTTAATGGATGCCTTCTCTGGTTATAATCAGATCTGAATGGCACTTGAGGATGAAGAGAAGACTGCTTTCATTACTGACCATGGTCTTTATTGTTACAGGGTCATGCCCTTTGGGCTAAAAAATACCGGGGCAACGTACCAGCATCTGGTCAATAAGATCTTCAAGAAGCAGATCGACTGCAACATGGAGGTGTATGTGGATGATATGTTCGTCAAAAGTCGAGCTTCAATAGACCACCTCGTCGACCTTGAAGAGACCTTCGGTGCACTAAGGAAGCACAGGATGAAACTGAATCCGACCAAGTGCGCCTTTGGCGTGACCTCAGGAAAGTTTATGAGGTTCATGGTGTCAAGATGCGGGATTGAAGCAAACCTCAAGAAAATTCGAGCCATTCAGGAGATGATCATCCCAAAAATGATCAAAGAAGTTCAGCGCCTGACTGAGAAGATGGCGTCCCTAAATTATTTTATCTCAAGATCGGTCGAACGATGTGTGCCCTTCTTCCAAGTTCTCAGGCAACCGAAGAACTTCTGCTAGATAGTGGAGTGCCAACAGGCATTCGAGAAACTTAAAAACTACCTTGGCTCATCCCCATTATTGGCAAAGCTCGAATCTGAAGAGAAATTATTCTTGTACCTAGTTGTCTCTCTAGTGGCCCTGGTGGCAGTCCTGATCAAAGAGGAAGCGAAGATGCAGCGATCGATCTACTATGTGAGCCAGGTCTTGAGGGATGCGGAGATCAGGTACTCAAGGTTAGAAAAACTGATTTACTCTCTTCTAATTGCTGCCCAAAAATTTTGACCTTATTTTCAGGAGCACACCATTACGGTCCTCACAGACCAACCAATAAAAGCAGTTCTGCATCGAGCAGATGCTTATGAGAGAATCACAAAATGGACAATCAAGCTCACAGAGTTTGACATCAACTATCAGCCCAGGCCATCAATCAAGACTCAGATATTGGTGGATTTTGTGTTAGAATGTACCATTCCAATCGAACCCGAGCCTGAACAGAATAAGATCGGCATCCTGCTATCGCAACCAAACTTCCCCGAGGAAAGTGCTGATCTCCTCGAAGGCTTTTAGGCTCTGCATGTGGATGGCTCGTCCAACTCCACCGGAGTTGGTGTGGGGCTAGTCTTAACTAGCCCTGAGGGTGTCGTCGCCGAGTATGCACTGCGCTTCGAGTTTCCTACGACCAACAATGGGGTCGAATATGAAGCGCTGATCGTCGGATTAAAAATAGCGAAGGAATTAAAAGTAGATCGACTTCAAGTCTTTAGTGATTTCCAGCCGGTAATATGCCAAGTTAATGACAGCTACGAGGCATGGGAGAATAGTATGGTGAGATACCTTGGGAAGGTGAGGGATTTGACCCTAGCCTTTGATAGTTTCGGCATCCGACAAATTTCGAGGGCAGAAAATGTCAGAGCCGATCTTCTTTCCAAGTTGGCCACTTTAGCCTCGATCGAGCTTCCCAAAGAAGTATTCTTGGAGGTTCTGAAGTGCCCGACCATAGAGGAACCCCAGGTCATTTTGCACACAGAATTCGAGTCGAGCTAGATTGACCCGTTGATTGCCTACCTCAAGGAGGGGGTTCTTCCTCATGATCCGAAAGAAGCTCGGAAGCTCAGGAACCAAACCTTCCACTACGTTTTAAATGAAGGCAAGTTGTATAAGAGGTCATACTCCCTCCCACTACTGAGATGTTTCCGACCTTCAGAGGCCGACCTCACACTCTGGGAGGTGCATGAAGGACTCTACGAAAGTCATATAGGAGCCAGGTCCCTGTCGCAAAGACTACTTCGGCAAGGATACTATTGGCCGACCTTATTTCGCGATTCTATGGAATATATAAAAAAGTACGATCGCTATCAGAAGAAAGCAAATGTATAAAGATAGCCGACCTCCGAGCTTGCTTCGCTAAGTGCACCTTGGCCATTTGCGTAATAAAAAATGGACATACTTGGCCCCTTTTCGATGGCATCTGGGCAGCGGAAGTTTCTCCTAATCGCGATCGACTATTTCATCAAGTGGATCGAAGCTGAACCACTAGCGAAGATTACTGAGGCCAAGGTGCAGGACTTCATCTGGAAGTCACTTATCTATCTGTTCGGTCTGCCCCAAACCCTTATAACCGAAAATGGGTGATAGTTCGCTGGGGCGGGATTCGCCAAGTTCTGCGAAGGTCTAAACATCTCCCACCGCTTCACATCGATGGCTCACCCATAGGCCAATGGGAAAGCTGAGGTGACCAACCGAACTCTACTGTAAGGCATTAAGATAAGGCTCGACAGTGCAAAGGAGGCTTAGATGGACGAACTCTACCACGTCCTCTGGGCATACCAAACTACACAAAGGGTGCCGACTGGAAAAACATCTTTCATCTTGGCCTTTGGCACGGAGGTAGTTATCCCGATCGAACTTAAGCTCCTATCTGCACGAGTCATGGACTTCAACAAGCAGCTCAACCCCTAGGATCTCAGAGTTAACCTCGATCTGTTGGAAGAAAAAAGAAAGAAAGTCCACATCCGGATGGCAGCCTACAGACGAAAAGTGGCCCAGTACTACAACTCTAGAGTTAGAGATGAGACGTTCAAAGTGGAGGACCTAGTGCTTTGGCGAGCCGCCGCCTCACAGCCTCAGAGCCAAGAGAAGCTCACCCCAAATTGGAAAGGTCCATATGAAGTGATGAAAGTCGTCCGATCCGAAACTTATCGTCTGAAGAAACTTGGAGGAATAATGCTTTTCTGACCATGAAACTCAGAAAACCTGAAGATGTATTACTAGTAAACTATCTTTAATAAGACTCCTTCGTTTAGCATTATTATTTTTTGGTGCAAGAATTATATGATGATAAGAGAGAAACGAGCAAAAGTGGCCCATTAGGAATAGGAGGAGAACCTTGTCCTAATGCGAGCAAAATCGAAGGTCTCGTTCACTTTAGATGATATGGAAGGAGAGGCCCTGATAATGGCCTTTATATGCCCCCACAGTCCATTTGAATAGGAGGAGAATCTCATCCTAATATGAGCAAAATCGAAGGCCTCGTTCACCATAGACGAGATGGGAGGAGAGGCCCTGACAATGGCTCTTATGTGCCCCCACAGCCCGTTAGGAATAGGAGGAGAATCTCGTTCTAACGTGAGCAAAGTCGAAGGCCTCATTCACCATAGACGAGATGGGGGGAGAGGCCCTCACAACGGCCCTTATGTGTCTCCACAGCCTGTTAGAAATAGGAGGAGAACTTCGTCCTAATGCGAGACAGCCTGTTAGAAATAGAAGGAGAACCTCATCCTAATGCGAGTAAAGTCAAAGGCCTTGTTGACGCAGAAACTTATCGTCGTCGGAGTTGAGGTCGAAGAGGCTACCGTCGGAGACCTGCAAAACAAAGTCTCGCTCGAAATCGATGGGGGGTGGCTCCGGCAAGACCCTCCGATGCTCAAGTTAGTTCCTGTCAACAGGAATGGAGTGCTCGATAGAGTATAGAGGAGAAGAAAAGGGTTTTCAGAACCTGGCTTCAGTGTATTCGGAGGGTCCTTTTATAGAGGGAGCTTGTTGTAACCGCCTTGATTAATGGGCGTCGTAACTGTCTTGATCAATACCGATCGTTATTGTCGATCGTTATTGTCGATAAATGCCGATGGTTATTGTCGATCGTTATTGCCGATAAATGTCAATGGTTATTGCCGATAAATGCCAATCATTATTATCGTGTAACCGTAGTGAGATCGCCTGCAGTAATCCATCATAAGAAGTTCGGCCATTGAGAAGCTCATCCACTGAAGAAGTCTGTAGGGAGCCCGGCTTCCTTAAAAGCTCGGCCCGAGAGGAAGCTTTGGGGGGAGTTCGGCTCCTACAGGCGCCTGGCTGTAACGATGTAGGGATAGTTCAGCTTTTGCAGGAGTCTGACCGAAGCTCGGTGATTGAGTAATCAAAAGTAGTTCGGCGGCTAAGTAATTTGACCCGCTGCCGACTGCTGAGGAGTTCGGGCGTTGGGAGTATGAAGCTCGGCTGCATGAGAGTTCGATCGAGGGGGCGACCGCTTGAGGAGTTCGGTCGAGGGGGTGACCACTTGAGGCCCGGCTGAGGAATGTTCGGTCCTGACGCTGGGAGTTTGAGGAGCCCGACCGCTTGGCAGTTCGGCTGAAGCCCATCCGCGAAATCTTTTCTGCGGCCACTAGTCGCATCTGGCTGATCATCGAACTAGACTTTGGCAGGAGCGGGGTTTATCCCCAACACTAGCCCCCCCACTCTCGAGTTTGAAACTTGAAGGAAGGGAGTGTAGTCAAGGCGACTGTCGAAGTTTTCTTCCAGGCCTCGTATCGATCCATTTCGATGGATATTTCATCTCTGGCTAAAGTTGATGCTGAAGTTGAGGCTCTTTAGCCGAGATTGATTCGGTCACTTAAAAAAAATTCTATCTCTCGCCGAGGTCAAAGTCGGTGTTCTGACCTTATTTAACCGAAGTTGATAGGGTTGTTTGGAGGAGATCTTATCTCCTCTGGCCGAGGTTGACGAGGTCTTTCTCTTGTTCCTAATGGGTTGAGGGGGCACATGTGGACCGTCGTCCGAGCTTCTCCCCCCCATCTCGTCTAAGGTGAACGAGGCCTTCAACTTTGCTCGCATTTGGATGAGGTCTTCCTCCTGTTCCTAACGGGCTGTGGGGGCACATGCGGACCGTCGTCCGAGCTTCTCCCCCCATCTCGTCTAAGGTGAACGAGGCCTTCGACTTTGCTCGCGTTAGGACGAGGTCTTCCTCCTGTTCCTAACGGGCTGTGGGGGCACATGCGGACCGTCGTCCGAGCTTCTCCCCCCATCTCGTCTAAGGTGAACGAGGCCTTCGACTTTGCTCGCGTTAGGACGAGGTCTTCCTCCTGTTCCTAACGGGCTGTGGGGGCACATGCGGACCGTCGTCCGAGCTTCTCCCCCCATCTCGTCTAAGGTGAACGAGGCCTTCGACTTTGCTCGCGTTAGGACGAGGTCTTCCTCCTGTTCCTAACGGGCTGTGGGGGCACATGCGGACCGTCGTCCGAGCTTCTCCCCCCATCTCGTCTAAGGTGAACGAGGCCTTCGACTTTGCTCGCGTTAGGACGAGGTCTTCCTCCTGTTCCTAACGGGCTGTGGGGGCACATGCGGACCGTCGTCCGAGCTTCTCCCCCCATCTCGTCTAAGGTGAACGAGGCCTTCGACTTTGCTCGCGTTAGGACGAGGTCTTCCTCCTGTTCCTAACGGGCTATTTTTACTCATTTTTCTCTTGCCATCCCATAATCCTTGTGTCAAAAACCAAAAATGCAGAGCAAAGGAATTTTTGAAGGAAATTTATTGATGATACATCCTCAGATTTTCTGAATTCCATGGCCGGGAAAAGCATTATCCCTCCGAGTTCCTTCAGGCGATAAGTTTTGGGTCGGATAACTTCCGTCACCTCGTATGGACCTTCCCAATTTGGGGCGAGCTTCCCTTGACTCTGAGGCTGAGTGACAGCGGCTCGTCTGAGCACTAAGTCCCCCACTCTGAACGTCTTGCTTTTAACCCTGGAGTTGTAGTACCGAGCCACCTTCTGTTTATAAGCTGACATCCGGATGCGGGCTTCCTCCCTCCTTTCTTCCAGGAGGTCGAGGTTGACTCTGAGGTCTTGGGGGTTGTGCTGCTCATTGAAGCCCACGACTCGTGCAGAAGGGAGCTTAAGCTCGACTGGGATAACTGCCTCAGTACCGAAGGCCAAAGCGAAAGGTGTTTCTCCAGTTGGCACCCTCTGAGTAGTTCGGTATGCCCATAGGACATGGTAGAGTTCGTCCACCCAGGCCCCTTTTGCCTTATCAAGTCTCGCTTTGATTCCTTGTAGCAAGGTCCGGTTGGTTATCTCAGCTTCCCCATTAGCCTGCGGATGAGCCACAGAGGTGAAGCGTTGGGAGATGTTTAATCCTTCACAGAACTCGGCGAACCTAGCCCCGGCGAACTGACGCCCGTTGTCGGTTATAAGGGTTCGGGGCAGGCCGAACCGGCAAACTAGTGACTTCCAAACAAAGTCCTGTACCTTGGCCTCGGTAATTTTAGCGAGTGGTTCAGCTTCGACCCACTTGGTGAAGTAGTCAATCGCGACCAAGAGGAACTTCCGCTGTCCCGATGCTGTTGGGAAAGGGCCGAGTATATCCATTCCCCATTGCGCAAACGGCCAAGGTGAATTGAGCGGAGTGAGTTCGGATGCCGGCCGCCTCTGCACACTAGCATTTTTCTGGCAGCGGTCGCACCTCTTTACGTATTCCACAGAATCGCGAAATAAGGTCGGCCAGTAATACCCTTGCCGAAGTAACTTTAGCGACAAAGACCTTGCTCCTAAGTGGCTTCCGCAAAGTCCTTCGTGCACATCCCATAGTGCAAGATTAGCCTCTGAAGGTCGGAGACATCTCAACAATGGGAGGGAGTACGACCTTTTATACAGCTTGCCTTCGTATAAGACATAGCGGGAGGCCTGATTCTTGAGTTTCCGAGCTTCTTTTTGGTCGTGAGGAAGAACCCCCTCTTTAAGGTACGCGACCAATGGATCGATCCAGCTGGGCTCGAATTCCGTCTGTAGGATGTCTTGAGGTTCTTCTGTGGTCGAGTACTTCATAATTTCCAGAAACACTTCTTTGGGCAGTTCGGCTGGAGCCGAAGTGGCCAGTTTGGAAAGAAAATCGGCTCTCGCATTTTCTATCCTTGGGATATGCTGAATGACGAAACTGCCGAAGGCCGGGGTCAAACTCTTCACCTTCCCGAGGTATCTCACCATGCTCTCCTCTCTTGCTTCGAAGTTGCCGCCAACTTGGCCGACCATCAGTTGGGAATCACTGTAGACTCGGAGCCGATCTACTCTTAGCTCCTTTGCTATTTTTAATCCGACAATCAGTGCTTCATATTCGGCTTCATTGTTGGTAGCGGAAAACTCGAAGCGCAGTGCATACTCGGCGACAACTCCCTCGGGGCTGACCAAGACCAACCCCGCACCAGCTCCAGTGGAGTTGGATGAACCGTCCACGTGCAGAACCCAGAAACCTTCAGAGAGGTCGGCGCTTTCTTCGGGGAAGTTCGGTTGTGATGGTTCGGCTTCGTCAAGGCTCGATCTTGCTTTTGTGTCTGTCTCGCTTGATTCAAGTTCGGCTTCGTCTGGAATGGTGCACTCTACTACAAAATCCGCCAGTATCTGGGCCTTGATTGATGGCCTGGGCTGGTAGTTGATGTCAAACTCCGTGAGCTCAATTGCCCATTTTGTGATTCTTCCGAAAGCATTTGCTCGGTGGAGAACTGCTTTTATTGGTTGATCCGTGAGGACCGTTATGGTGTGCTCCTGAAAATAAGGTCGGAGCCTCCTGGCAGCAATTACGAGACAGTAAGCCACTTTTTCTATCCTTGAGTATCTGGTCTCCGCGTCCCTCAGGACTCGGCTCACGTAGTAGATCGGTCGTTGCGTCTTTGCTTCTTCCCTAACAAGGACTGCTGCCAAGGCCACCGAGGAAGCAGCTAGATACAAGAACAATTCTTCCCCATGCTTCGGTTTTGCCAGCAGCGGGGGCGTACCGAGGTAGTTTTTGAGCTCCTCGAACGCTTGTTGACACTCCACCGTCCAGTTGAAGTCTTTTGGTCGCCTGAGAACCTCGAAGAAGGGCATGCAACGTTCAGCCGACCTTGAGACGAAACGATTTAGGGATGCCACCCTCCCGGCCAGGCGCTGAACTTTCCTTGATCGTCTTTGGAGTGGTCATTTCCCTAATAGCTCAGGATTTTTTGGGGGTTTGCCTCGATTCCTCGCTTTGACACCATGAACCCAAGAAATTTTTCGGAGGTTACGCCAAAGGCGCATTTGGTTGGGTTCAGCTTCATCTTGTGCTTCCTAAGTGCACCGAAGGTCTCTTCAAGATCGGCCAGATGGTCTGTTGAAGTTCGGCTTTTGACAAGCATGTCATCTACGTACACCTCCATGTTGCGGCCGATCTGCTCCTTGAAAATTTTATTGACCAAACGCTGGTACGTTGCCCCCACGTTCTTGAGTCCAAAAGGCATGACTTTGTAGCAATAAAGACCTCGGTTAGTAATGAAGGCGGTCTTTTCTTCGTCTTCAGGCGCCATGCGTATCTGGTTGTAACCAGAAAAGGCGTCCATAAAGGTGAGGAGCTCATGGCCCGAGGTTGCATCCACCAACTGATCGATCCTGGGCAGGGGATAACTATCTTTTGGACAGGCTTTGTTCAGCTTTTTGAAGTCGACGCACATCCTCCACTTGTTGTTTGTCTTTTTGACAAGAACCACGTTCGAAACCCAGGTCGGGTAGTGAACTTCCCGAATTAGTCCGGCTTTAAGGAGTTTATCTACTTCTTCAGCGATCGCTTTCTGCCTCTCCGAGGCATGCTGGCGTAGCTTTTCTCTTATCGGTCGGTGTTTTGGGTCGATGGCCAATCGATGTTCCATGACCTCGGTGTCGATTCCTGGCATATCAGCTGGGGTCCAAGCGAAGACGTCCGTGTTTCTTCTAAGGAAAGCGACGAGCTACTCCCGAACCTCGGCCGCCAGGTTGGAACCGATCTGCACCATATGCTCCGAGCTTCTATCATTCAAGGACATAGAGATGAGGTCCTCTAGCGGCTCAACCCGTTCTTCATTGAGGTCGTCGCAGACGTCCAGTCCGTCAACAAGACAGGGGTCGGGCCGATCTCCCTTATGCAAGGCGATCGAGTAACAATACCTTGCTAGAGCCTAGTCTCCTCTGACTTCTCCAACCCCATGGCTCGTAGGAAACTTCATCTTCAAGTAATAAGTCGATACCACCGTCCGGAGTGTATTTAAACCAGGTCGGTCGAGGATCGCATTATAGGCGGACGGAATCTTTACAACTAGAAAGTTGACCCGAGCCTTGGCTTGCTTTGGGTGCTGCCCCGTTGCTATAGTCAAAGTTATGATACCTTCGATTGGTACAGTGTCGTCAGTAAATCCGATTAGCGGAGAATTCATCGGCCCCAATCGATCATCAGGTAGGGATATTTTTGAGAAGGCATCATAAAACAACACATCAGCGGAGCTTCCATTATCTACGAGAACGCGGCGTACATCGTAATCAGCAATATTCAACGAAACTACAACCGTGTCATTATGTGGAAATTGGATTCCCTGGCTGTCCTCCTCAGTGAAGGCTACAGGCTCCATAATCCTCCATTTCTTCATTGATCCTTTGAGTCTGCTGGCTTCCTTTTGCCGAGGTCCTCCTAAAATAGTGTTGATGACGCCAACAGGCGGCCGATCCTCTTGTTGGTTTTCTCTGCTTAGCGGTATCGTTCTCGGCCGATCTTCCACCTCTTCAGGCTGTCTTCGAAGAAATCGGCTTAGTCTGTCTCGCCTGACGAGCTCTTCAATCTCATCCTGGAGTTGAATGCACTCCTCAGTATCATGACCGTGGTCGCGATGGTAAAAGCAGAACTTGTTGGGATTACGCTTGTAAGGGTGGAAATGCATTCTCTCTGGTCTCGAAAGCTGTTCTCGGATCTCCATCAGAACTTGAGTCTTCGGGGTGTTAAGGGGGGTGTAGTTGTGGAATCGTCATCATCGAGAAAAATTTTGGTGCTGAGGAGACCCTCGGCGCATCCTTCCGTCGGGACTTCCCCGCTTCCGAGCTTGAGGAGGAGTCCGGGCTGGCTCGCGATCAGGGGGAGTCCGGGAGCGCAGCCGAGCTTTAGTCCACTTTCTTTCTTCGGTGGATCTATCTAGCCTGTCGATTAGCCGCTTGCCGCTGACTTCGCCGTTCTTAGCCTCGAAAGCCTTCTCTGCCCGGGCATAACTTTCGGCCCGAGCCAACATGTCGGCAAAGTCTTTGGGAGGCTTCTTTTCCAGGGAGAACAATAGATCATTCTTTTGAAGGCCGCTTTTGAGAGCGACCATGACGATCGACTGGTCCATGTCCCGAACCTCTAGCGCAGCAGTATTAAATCGAAAAATGAAAGCCCGGATGGATTCCTCCTCTTTCTGCCTGATAGCCATTAGGGAGTCCGAACTTCGGCGTGGACGCCGACTACTAATGAAGTGGGCCGCGAATTGTCGACTCATTTGGTCAAACGACAGGATGGTATTCGGCTTAAGTATCGAGTACCAGTTCCTGACGGCTCCTTTAAGAGTAGAGGGAAAAGCCCGACATAGGATGGCGTCTGGCGCGCCATGGAGCAGCATCGTCATCCGAAAGGCTTCCAGATGGTCGACCGGATCAGTGGTCCCATCATAGCTCTCGAACTGTGGGAATTTGAAGTTCGGCGGGACTGGTTCTTGCATAATTTTCTATGAGAATGGAGGGTTGATTCGGATCTCATTACCGTATGAGGAAGGAGCGTGGCAGAGTTCTTCGATTCGTCGGCTCATTTCTAAGAGCTTTTGATCTAGAAGATCTTCATGGCCTCTTATTTCCAAAGTCTTCTTATTGGATGGATAAAATGCTTCTCCTTGGGATGAGCTGTAGTTCGAACAAGGGCTCTCCTTTCGTTGCTTTCCTTTTCCAGGGATTGGAGGTCGGGTAGCCCATATCGATTGCCTTTGGATCGGACCACTCAGCTCTGGAGAATCTTGCACCGGTTGGTCTGGCACGGTGGCTGACTGATGCATGGCCTGCACCGCCTGAATTATCTCAGTAAGACCACGGACCTGCTGGACGAGCAGGTTGAACTGTTCAGCATCTATTGCGGCCTGGACCGTCGGGGCTGGAGCGGTAGCGGACGGATCCGGACGGGATCGGGCTGCGGATGCCGTCGATCGTCGGGTTACGGAATGAGCTTGAGTCATTGTGACCGGAGCAGGAGCGGACGGACTCGAACGAGATCGGGCCGCGGAGGCCGCCGATCTCCAGGTGGAAGCTTTCCTGGGGGGCATCTTTTTTCTTTGGAAGAAAATTTGACTTAAGAAGAAAAGAGATCTATCAAGTACTCCTTTAAGAACAAAGGAACACCGGCCTTCTTTAAGAGAAGAATCTTTGCCGGTAGGCCCTCCTTCTAGCGCCAATCTGTTGACGCAGAAATTTATCGTCGTCGGAGTTGAGGTCGAAGAGGCTGCCATCGGGGACCTGCAAAATAAAGTCTCGCTCGGAACTGGTGGGGGGTGGCTCCGGTAAGACCCTCCGATGCTCAAGTTAGTTCCTATCAACAGGAATGGAGTGCTCGATAGAGTATAAAGGAGAAGAAAAGAGTTTTCAGAACCTGGCTTCAGTGTATTCGGAGGGTCCTTTTATAGAGGGAGCTTGTTGTAACCGCCTTGATTAATGGGCGTCGTAACTATCTTGATCAATACCGATCGTTATTGCCGATCGTTATTATCGATAAATGCCGATGGTTATTGCCGATACATGCCGATGGTTATTGCCGATAAATGCCAATCGTTATTGTCGTGTAACCGTAGCAAGATCGCCTGCAGTAATCCATCATAAGGAGTTCGGCCATTGAGAAGCTCGTCCATTGAAGAAGTCTGTAGGGAGCCCGGCTTCCTTAAAAGTTCGGCCCGAGAGGAAGCTTTGGGGGAGTTCAGCTCCTGCAGGCGCCTGGCTGTAACGACGTAGGGATAGTTCAGCTTTTGCAGGAGTCTGACCGAAGCTCGGCGATTGAGTAATCAGAAGTAGTTCGACGGCTAAGTATTTCGACCCGCTGCCGACTGCTGAGGAGTTCGGGCGCTGGGAGTATGAAGCTCGACCGCATGAGAGTTCGGTCGAGGGGGCGACCGCTTGAGGAGTTCGGTCGAGGGGGCGACCACTTGAGGCCCGACTGAGGAAGGTTCGATCCTGACGCTGGGAGTTTGAGGAGCCCGGCCGCTTAGCAGTTCGGCTGAAGCCCGTCCGCAGAATCTTTTCTGCGGCCACTAGTCGCATCGGGCTGATCATCGAACTAGACTTTGGCAGGAGCAGGGTTTATCCCCAACAAACCTCATTCACCATAGACGAGATGGAGAGAGAGGCCCTCACAACGGCTCTTATGTGCCTCCACAGTCCGTTAGGAATGAGAGAAGAACCTTATCCTAACGCGAGCAAAGTCGAAGGCCTTGTTCACCTTAGACGAGATGGAGGAAGAGGCCCTGACAATGGCCCTTACGTACCCCCGCAGCTTGTTAGGAATAGGAGGAGAATCTCGTCCTAACGCGAGCAAAATTCAAGTCTGAGCTCCGAAGTCTATAGAAGATAGGATCTCCATCAACTTCGGCCACAAGATGAGATCTTCCCTGAGGTAATCTCTGGGGCAGGAGATATGATCCTCCGAACTTCAACTTCAATGGTGCGGAGCCCGGGAAAGGACTTCGGTAGTCGCATATTTTGGTACTCTCTTCCTTCGAATTTCAAACTCGGGAGTGGAGGAACTATTGTTAGGGATAAACCCCGCTCCCATCGAAGTCCAATCAAATGCTTAGCCGATAATGCAATCGGTAGTCATGGGAAAGCTTCAGCGGACAAGCCTTAGTCGAGCTCCTTGCGGACTTCTTCAGCAGCCGAGCTTCTATAGAAGTTGGACTCCTTGCGGACTTCTTCAACAGTTGGACTTCTACGAAAGTCAGACTCCTCCAATGGTCGGGCTTCTACGAAAGCCGAACTCCTTGTAGACTTCTTCAGCGATCGGGCTTCTATGGAAGTCGGATTCCTTACGGACTTCTTCAGTGATCGGGCTTCATAGAAGCTGGATTCCTTGCGGACTCCTTCAGTGGTCGGACTTCTATGAAAGTCGAACTCCTTGCAAGCTTCTTCAGTGGTTGGGTTTCTATGGAAGCCAGACTCCTTGTGGACTCCTCCAACGGTCGAACTCCTCAATGGTCGAACTTCTACAGACTATCGACGGATTCCTACAGGCGATTCCACTACTAAATGATTACACGACAATAACGATCGATATTTATCAAGTCAATAACGATCGACATTTATCAAGTCAATAACGATCGGCATTGATCAGGATAGTTACGATAATCATTAATCAAGACAGTTACAACAAGCTCCGCCTATAAAAAGGACCCTCTAGATATGCTTAGGCCAGGTTCTAAAAACCCTTCTCTCCTCCTCAAAACTCTGTCGAACTTGATACTGAGCACTCCATATCTATTGGCCAGAGCTAACTTGACCATCGGAGGGTCCTATCGGAGCCACCCCCCACCGGCTCCAAACGAAACTTTATTTTGCAGGTCACCGACGGCGACCTCATCCTCTTCCACTCCAGCTCGATCCAGCATCAACCAAATTCTACACCAACATCTCCTATTGACGTTGACGCTGAAGCTCAGAAAAGATCTTATCTCCAATCGAGGTTGAAGGAGATCTTATCTCCTATTGAAGGGTTGGAGCTCAGGAGAGATCTTATTTCCAACCGAGGTTGAAGGAGATCTTATCTCCTTTTGACGTTGACATTGAAGCTCAGAAAAGATCTTATCTCCAATCGAGATTGAAGAAGATCTTATCATCTATTGAAGGATTGAAGCTTGGAGGAGATCTTATCTCCAGTCGAGATTGAAGGAGATCTTATCTCTTATTGACGGATTGAAGCTCGGAAGAGATCTTATCTCCAGCTGAGATTGAAGGAGATCTTATCTCTTATTGACGTTGATGTTGAAGCTCGAAAAAGATCTTATCTTCAGCCGAGTCAGAGCCTCTCTTCTCATCTCATCTAAAATAAACGAGTTCCTCGATTTTGCTCATGTTAGGATGAGATTTTTCTCCTATTCCTAACGGACTGTAGGAGCACATAGGAGCCATTGTCAGGGTCTCTCTCCTCATCTCGTCTAAAATGAATGAGGTCTTTGACTTTGCTCACGTTAGGATGATGTTCTCCTCCTATTCCTAATGGGCTGTAGGGGTACATTAGGGCCGTTGTCAGGGCCTCTCTTCTTACCTCGTCTAAAATGAACGAGACTTTCGACTTTGTTCATGTTAGGACAAGATTCTCCTCCTATTCCTAATGGGCTATAGGGGCACATTAGGACTGTTGTTCGGACTTCTCCTCTTACCTCGTCTAAAATGAACAAGGCCTTCGACTTTACTCACGTTAGAACGAGGTTCTCCTTCTATTTCTAATGGACTGTAGGGGCACATTAGAGCCATTGTCAGGGCCTCTCTTCTCACCTCGTCTAAAATAAATGAGGTCTTCGACTTTGCTCACGTTAGGATGAGGTTCTCCTTCTATTCCTAACGGACTATAGGGACACATAAGGACCATTATCGGAGCCTCTCCCCTCCTCCTATTTTAAATAACTGGAGGTCTTCGACTTGCTCATATTAGGACGAGGTTCTCTTCTTATTCCTAACATGGCAATAGGGACACAGATGGATCATTGAATGAGCCTTTCCCCTCCTATCTTAAATAATCGGAGGTCTTCGACTTGTTCATATTAGGACGAGATTCTCCTCCTATTTCTAACATGAAAATAGGGGCACAGATGGATCATTGAATGGGCCTCTCTCCTCCTCTTATCTTAAATAATCGAAGGTCTTCGACTTGCTCATGTTTGGATGAGGTTCTCCTCCTGTTCCTAACATGACAATAGGGGCACAGATGGGCCGTTGAATGGATCTCTCTCCTCCTTCTGTCTTAAATAACCGGAGATCTTTGACTTGCTCATGTTAAGACGAGGTTCTCCTCCTATTTCTAACATGGCAATAGGAGAACAGATGGATCGTTGAACGGATCTCTCTTCTCCTTCTATCTTAAATAATTGGAGGTCTTCGACTTGCTCATGTTAGGACGAGGTTCTCCTCTTATTCCTAACATGGCAATAGGGGCATAGATGGGCCGTTGAATGAGTCTTTCTCCTCCTCCTGTCTTAAATAATCAGAGGTCTTTGACTTGCTCATGCTAGGATGAGGTTCTCCTTCTATTTTTAATATGACAATAGGGGCATAGATGGACCATTGAACGGATCTCTTCCCTCTTCCTATCTTAAATAATCGGAGGTCTTCGACTTGCTCATATTTAGGATGAGGTTCTCCTTCTGTTCCTAACATGACAATAGGAACATAGATGGGCTATTGAATGGGTCTCTCTCCTTCTCATGTCTTAAATAATTGGAGGTCTTTGACTTGCTCATATTATGACGAGGTTCTTTTTCTATTCCTAACATGACAATAGGGGCACAAATGGACCGTTGAATGGACCTCTCCCCTCCTTCTATCTTAAATAATCAGAGATCTTCGACTTGCTCATGTTAGGATGAGGTTCTCCTTATATTCCTAATATGGCAATAAGGGCACAGATGGGTCATTGAATGGGTCTTTTCCCTCCTCCTATCTTAAATAATCGAAGGTCTTTAACTTGCTCATGTTAGGATGAGGTTCTCCTCTTATTCCTAACATGGCGATAGGGACACAGATGGGTCGTTGAATGAGCCTCTCTCCTCCTCCTGTCTTAAATAATTGAAGGTCTTCGACTTGCTCATGTTAGAATGAGGTTCTCCTTCTGTTCCTAACATGGCTACTTTTGATCGCTTTTTTTCTGTCATCACATAGTTTTTGTACTAAAAAATAATAATGTTGAAATGAAAGAGTTTTATTGGAGGAAAATTACTGGTAGCACATTCTCACATTTTTTGAATTTCAAGGTCATGGGAGCATTGTTCCTCCGAGCTTTTTCAAGTGATAAGCTCTGGACCGGACGGCCTCCTCTATTTCATATGGGTCTTCCCAATTTGGGGCAAGCTTCTTCTGGCTCTGAGGTCGAGAGATGGTGGCTCGCTGAAGCACTAAGTCCCTCAGAGATAGTGTTGATGATATCGAGAGGCAACCGATCTCCTTATTATTTCTTCCTCTTTGGTGGTTTTGGCTACGACAGTGCCCTCAGCCGTCCTTCACTTGCTTCAGACCGACGTCTGAGGAATCAATTCAGTCGGCCTCTTCTGATGAGCTTCTCGATCTCGTCTTGGACTTGAATGTATTCTTCAATATTGTGGCCGTGATCATGATGATACAAACCGTACTTGCTTCGATTGTGCTTGTTTGGGGGAGATCATAATTCTTCTTTTGGGGGAAGAATTTCTTCGTGCCCTTCTGTCGAGACTTCTTTGACGACGAGCTCGAGGAGTTCGGGCTTGCTTGCGCTCGGAGGAAGTCCGTGAGCATGGTCGAATTTCATTCGGTCCTCTGTCAGCTGCGGATTTATTAGACTCGCCCACCTACGGCTTCCTCATCTTTTAATTTGAAGGCTTCTTCCACTCGAGCATATCCCTCAGTTCGAGCTAGTAGATCGATAAAGTTTTTGAGGTACTTCTTCTCCAAGGAGAACAGCAAATTATTCTTCTGAAGGCCGTCCTTAAGTGCAGCCATTGCAACAGACTGATTCAGATTTCGAATCTTCAATGCAGCAGCATTAAATCGGATGATGTAAGCTCGGATAGATTTTTCCTCCTTCTTGATATTCATTAGAAAATTCGAACCTCGACATGGACGTCGGCTGCTGACGAAGTGAGCCACAAACCGATGGCTCATCTGGTCAAAGAAGAAGATCGTACCTGACTTCAATGCCAAGTACCAGTTTCTTACTACTCCCTTTAAGGTAGACGAAAAAGCTCGGCATAAGATAGCATCTGGTGCACTATAAAGCAGCATCATAGTCCGAAAGGCCTCCAGGTGATCGATCGGATTAGAGGTTTCGTCATAGCTTTCAAATCAGGGGAAGCTTGAAGTTCGACAGCATGGGCTCTTGCATAATTTAGGGAGAGAAAGGTGGGATCGATGCGGACGTCATCATGGTGAGCCGAGGCGACGTGGCGGAGTTCCTCAATCTACCGATCCATCCCCCATAGTTTCTGATCGAGGACATCATCTTGATTGTAGATTTTGGAAGGCTTCCGACTATAGGTAGGGAAGATCTCTTTCGGAAAAAAATCATGATCCGAATAAGGATCCTCTGCTCTTTGTTTTTTCTTCCCAGGGGCCATAGGTATGCTAGCCTAAGTGCTTCTCCTCGGGATCGATTCCTAACATCTTGATGGCTGATTTTCTGGTGGAATCATCGCTAGAGGCCACCGCATGGCCTGCACTATCTCGGTGAGGTCCTGAATCCACTGCATCAGCATGTTAAACTACTTCGGATCTATCGTGGCCATCGGTGGAGGAGGAGGTTGAAGTGCCGGCACTAGAGCAGGAACGGATGGGTCTGGCTCGAATTTGGCGATAGAAGCGGTAGATCTTCGAATAGTCGCCTTCTTTGGAGGCATTTCTTAGGATCGAGAGAGAGGATGGAGATGGACCTTGGAGAAAAAGATCCACAGGATCGGCTGAGCACTCTTTTAAGAATAAGGATACCTCAGGAATAGAGGGTCCTTTCTCTAGCACCAATCCTGTTGGTGCAGAATCTGGTTGACGCTGGATCAAGCTGGAGCTGAGAAAGAGGTCGTTGTCGGTGATCTGCAAAACAAAGTCCTATCCAGAGTTGGTGGTTGTAGCTTCGGTAGGATCCTTCGATGATCAAGTCAATTCTTCTGGCCAACAGAAATGGAGTGCTCAGGAAAGAGTTCGACAGAGTTTCAGAAAGAAGAAGAGAGCTTAGAGAAAACGTATCTGAAGGATCCCTTTCTATGGACGGAGCCTATAGCGGACTGATAGTGACAGCTATACCATCTGGTAGTGGGCCGCTCGAGGCCGCATGAAATTTGGCACGGAGAGGGAGAGGTGTCGCTTATAGCAGACTGATAGTGACAGCCATAACCATCTGGTAGTGGGTTGCTCGGAGCCGCATGAAATTTGCTATAGAGAGAGATGTGTCACTTGACTGATGTATCCGTTCGTCGAGATTTAATAATCAAAGTTAGGAAGAAGCAGGCGTCAGTTGGTGAAGAACTTTGACATATATCAATTTTAGAGAAATTTAGACTCCTAAAGAAAATACGACTATAGGGGATCATCCGAGAGGAATGCTAGCTAAAATCTGAAAGTAATATGCTAGAGAAATTCGACTGAAGAAGAAGTCCGAAAAGAGTTTGGCTCCTGGAGGTATCTGACTGAAGGAGAAGTCCGAAAGGAGTTCGGCTCCTACAGGTATCCGATTGAAGGAGAAGTTCGGAAGGAGTTCGACCGTTGGAGGAGTTCAGCCGTTGGAGGAGTTCGACTAGGATTCGGCCGCTGAAGGAGTTCGGTTGGGGTTCAGCCGCTGGAGGAGTTCAGCTGCTAAAGAAGTTCGGCTGGGGTTCGACTGTTAGAGGAGTTCAATCGCTGAAGAAGTTCGACTGGGGTTCGATCGTTGAAGGAGTTCGGCTAGAGTTCAGCCGCTGAAGGAAGAATTTTTGATCGAAGCTCTTTCGTGATTATCAGTTGCATTAGGCTAAGCATCAGACTGGACTTCGATGGGAGCGGAGTTTATCCCCAACAATAATCCTCTACAAAAATTATGACATCCATTCATAAAAATTATGATATCATGAATAAAATGCTATATTTTTTTTATAGAAATATAATAATTTTTGTGAAGAAATATTATAATGCTCTTTCCATATATATTAATTATTTTTTTCATATCGTATTATGATATTTTTTATAAAAATTATAATATTTATTTACAAAAATTATGATATTTCGAATAAAATATTATATTTTTTTATAGAAATATAATAATTTTTATGAAAAAATATTATAATTTTTATGAATACATATTATAATTTTTTTAAAAAAATATTTTTATTATTTAAAATTTTAAAATATTAAATATATATTAAAAAAATAATAATTATATATTTTAATAAAATTATTTGATATGCTTCGTGTTAATTTTTTTACCTTATAGAAAGTATTACTCTTGATGATCAGAGAGATCCAATCATCCAAAATTGGTGAAATCTAAGCCGGACTGCCCATGCTGGGCCCCACTAAGTGTCCCAGCACAGATGATCGTACCTCCGAGAGCGGCCCAAAAGAGAGAGGAGCGCTGCATCCAGACAAAGACGAGTCTGTGCTTCAATGCCACCTTTTATTTTCTCCCGCATTCTCGCCAGCCTGCACTTCCCGGTCCATAGCCTTTAAAGCAACGCAGGCCGTACAGCAGTCGGGTTGAACTGGCCTCGGTTTTCGGGGATCGACGGGAAACTCGGGCGCTCCCTTCGCTTATCTCAAGCAAAAGATCTTGGTGCGGTAACTCTGCACCCTGCAGCACAAAGGATGAAAAAGAAAGGTAACCAAGGCGAGAGCCGTGCAGCAGGCAGTCCTCGCTCAGGGGCAACAAAGCAATAGCCTCCCCTTCTCTCTCTACTCAGTTCTCGGTCAGAGAACGGACGACGTACGTCACCCTTTCCTTAACGCCGTAACCCAGCATTGCACCTCCACCTAAGAACGAAGCCAATAGTGATCATTCCACCGTAAGCCAGAACGAACGCATCGACACGTGGTTAATGATGACCGTGATCCGCGTAATAATCTTATTATTTCGAATCATCTTTCCCTACACTACTCTCCAAATCTGGCTGTCATCATCGTCATTCACGCCACGGCACGACGAACGTGCGATGTAACATCACGTTTCATTTGATTTTACTACGATGCCCTCCTTGGCTCCCTCCCCAATGTTATGTGGAGAGCCTCTGAACCATTATTGTGGCTTCCGCGGCCTCCCTCGGGTGAACGGCTGGGATCTTCAATGGGGCGAACGATGAAGGGCATTATTATCATTTCATTTCTACTAAAATTCCCGATCCGGGATGGCGATGGAGGTCCCACCACCCTCCGATTTCGGATCCCACGTGCCGTTGGGTCGACACCGAGTCCCATATTCTTCACCCAATCACAGATTTTAATCTAAATTAATGAACGGCGAATCATTGATTATACATACGCTCCTTGCTGGTGATCCTCAAACATGTCCAACATACTGGGGCATATTTGTCAATATATTTATTAATTTCCTTAATAATAGTTAAACCCAATCTCTTTCCTCGCCTCCCTCTCTCTCACTTGTCGCTTTCGCTGCTTGTTATCACCCCCTTCTCTCTCTCGCCCCTTCGCCTTTGGTGGGAGAAGGCAAGCGACCTTGGTTGAAAAAAATCAAACGGAAAAAGTTATTTTGTTGTGGGCCTTTCTTATTCGCTCTCTAGGGGGAAGAGGTGAGGAGAAGAAGATGTCGTCGGCGGCGGAGCGATTCGTCGTTGGAGGAGAGGAGCAGCTACTCCAACAGTATCCGATGTACCACGTTCCCCAACACAGCCGGAGGGAGAAGCTCCGGTTCCTGCCGGAGGACGCTTCACTACCCACCTCCTTACTGTTGCTCCACGATGCCAACATCGCTTCGCCGCTCTACCCCCCCAACACCCTCACCTCCTTCCTTCCCGCCTCTTCCTCCGCTTCTTCCCCATCTTCCTCTACCTATTATTCTCAAGACTCTAACTACAATATCGCTCCCAGTACCCAATTCTCAGGCCACACCGTCCCTCTCTCTCTCCCAACAAACCATCACCACCAGATCTCCAGCCAGGGCTTCTCTCTGTCCCTGTCTTCCTCTCCTTCCAACCCTCCACCTCCTCCTCGCCACCAGGCCGGCGTCGGAATAAACCACGGGGTGCCGGGGAGTCCTGCTCCTCTCGGGCCATTCACGGGCTACGCCGTCGTCCTCAACCGCTCGAGGTTCCTCGAGCCTGCACGGCAGCTTCTTGAAGAAATATGCGGTGCTGGCCGTAGAGCAGCAGCAGGAAGTAGCGCTGACGATATGCTTCTTGATGCTGATCCACCGGAGCCATCGCCGACGGATCATCGGATGGAGGTGAACGACAGGATCTCGGGTACGGAGCAGCAGTGGAAGAAGACCAGGCTTGTCTCCATGCTTGATGAGGTGAGCCTCAACCCCATAAACTTGTCTTCCTGGATTGTTCATTACTCTCTCTCTTTCTTTCTTCTTCTTCTTCTTCTTTTTTCCCACCGTCCATGAAAAGACTTTGCGAGAACTTGTTCCAGTTAGTACTTTCGGGATTGAGATATTCTTTTAGGGCCTTCTCAAATTCTGATAGCTTCTCGAGGCGTGTTGCTGGTTTACAAGACAGATATCTTGTTCTTTCATATCAAATATATTTTGGATGCAACGGGTGGAATCTTGTTACTGTACGAGATCATGGTCTTGTCAGCTTTTCATACTCGCTGTTTCAGCTGGATTATCGGGATAGCAATCCTGATTATGTCTTGAAAATGAAACAGCAAAAAAGCATCATCAATAACAAGATTCCATGCATCCTTTTCAATTGATGAAATATCCTTTTACGACTCGGTAGGTGCGATTGTTAGATTCTAGGTATTACTTGCTACTCCTGAATTCGTGCTGCATTTCGGTGCAAATCATGATGGCAAGATAGCTTTGTTAGTTAATTAGCTTGAAGATGCCATGGTAGATAATGGATTAAATACTTTGGATTTTGTTTTTTAAACATGTTGCTGGAAAAAATAAATTTGTTGAGCATGTATCATAGATGTTAACCGCAATTTTAGCAAAAGAAATGAAGACATGCAAAATGGTTGCAGTATCCGATCATGAAGGAAATAAATAGTAGTAGAGCCTTTTGAGATGAGCAAAACTGTTAAAATTGGTGTCGAACAATTCCGAGTCTAAACTTCTTGTTGCTACGAGGTCAAGGACTTTTTTTTTATGTGTTTGACTTTAGAAATCTTGAACATCACAGTTCATTGGCGTATCGACTAATGAAGGGGGTGTCATCATAGAGTTGATCGCTGCTTCCAAGGGGACATACAACATGGTGACATATTGTGTTTCGAGAAATAGTTCTGGCCAAGATGAGTATCAGTTGTTGATCTGCAGGAATATAATCTCTAATCAATAGAGTTCAATTTTTTTTTTTAGGGAAAAATCACCAGAATTCCAATAAATAGTCTTAGCTACCAAATTTTTGCTAATCTGACATTTCATTTGCGAGACTAGACAATTTCTCACAGTTAAAGCAGTGAAAGATGGAAACTGACTTTCCATAGGCCAATCTATTACAAAAAAGGTTAGCACAATACATGTATTATGAGCGTGCAGCCATGTGTTTAGTCCTACATCTGCTATACCCTGGGTAGATTTTGGGCATTTATATAGGGGCAAGAAATTCCAAATAACATCTTCTGGCTAGCCTTTTTGAGTGAGTTCTCTAGGTTGTTACATGTATTTTAGAAGCTACATGAAGAAATTTTCAGATTGTTGGAACCATTGGATTGAATTACTTTAGAAAAAATTGCCTTTATAGTTGTACGGATGTGCATATTGTTTGTATGGTTCATTAAGATTCCATGTGTCTAAATTATGTCAAATTATCTCCTTCTCTTCTTTCTCATTGAAAGACAATGTTTGTTAGTGCCATATAGCTACACATACTTGGTTATTGGAAATAGCTAAGCTTTATAAATAAGATGTCAAGGCATTTGCCTGAGTAACCACATGCTTATGTGTACTGGCTTAACTAAGTGAGAGCTTATATTATTATCAAGTTAAAAAGATGTTGGCAAATCATGAATATTTACAATTTCGCTTCATTCCCTAAGTGGTTGGTTGTTCTAATGGTCAAAGAAAAGTACTCTTAGCAGCTTGCATCTATCACTACAACTAAAAGTAAGTGGATTTGGCATTCTAGTAGTAAGAGACGATGTAATGATTAATCTTGCTTGCTGGGAGAATTCTTCATACTTCATTAAAAAACTTGTTTTTTGCAAGTTTACTTAGATATTGTATTTAATTTTGGGATGTATGCTGAATCATGAGTCAAGTTATCTTGGAGCATGTTAAAATTGATTTATGAATTAGTTATGGCAAGTAGTTTTGGGATATGTTGTCATTTTGCTTCTTACTGCCATATTATACAGCATATGAATGTTCAATATTATGTAGAATGAGGAGAATAGCGAAACTGGGATATGCTGTTATCTCTATCAAGAAAAATTGTATCAAAGCATTTATAAGGGTTTGATATGATTTGTTAATGCTGTCATGTTTGTTGTCATTATCATTGTTGTTATCAGTTGCGGTCTGCAGCTCCGAGCCATTTTTAAAGTCCATGAAAGTACTAAGCTTATTTTTTTGAGTTCTTGACTCTGTGAACCTTTTGAATTGATGCTTTAATTTTAACAAGGGTAAGGCACAAGACAGACCTGCCATGAACCAACAAGATTAGTTGACAGGTAGGTGGATGGGGGTAACTACATTGGTTTATTTTAAAATCATGCAATTACAAAGCAACCTTTGAGAATTTGTCTAACCTGGGTAAGAGTCTAGATGAAGGTGGAAGATGATGGCGTTTCATAGAGACCTATAAGATACAGCCTGTATGCCAAGGATTAAAACCAAAAATGCTATTCCAGGCCTTGAATTGTTGTCTTCTATTCTTTTGTTTCACCTTTCCTACGTTGTCTGCTTTGCACTAGAAATCATCATGCATAGCTTTATTCTAGTTACTATTATCTAGATTTGCTTTCAAATAGGTCTTGCGAACTTGTTGATCGAATTTGCTGTTCTGCATTAGTGTTATTTTTGTTTTTGTTTTGTTTTGTTTGTTTGTTTGATTTATTTTTGAGGAAACGCTTACTAGTATTCTTTGTTCACTTTGATATCTTAATAACTTCCCGAGCGTGCAACATATATTGTTCAGCTTTGTTCTTATATTTCCTTCATCCTAGTTTATCTCCAATGATGTCTGTGTAGGTCTATAGGATGTACAAGCAATACCATCAGCAGGTGCAAGCTGTCATCACATCTTTTGAATCTGTAGCTGGCTTAAGTACTGCTGCCCCTTATGCCTTCATGGCCCTAAGGGCCATGTCAAAACACTTCAGGCGGCTCAGAAATATGATTTCTAGTCAGCTTCATCACACAAACAAGGTCCTTGGAAAAGAAGGCCTCGGTGGTGAAGAAACTCCAAGCTATGGGCTCATTAACAATGGCGTTTGTATTCAACGAATGGTAAACAACTCAGGCACCTTTAGCCAGCCGCACGTCTGGCGACCTCAGAGAGGACTCCCTGAATGTGCGGTTGCTGTCCTACGTGCATGGCTTTTTGAACACTTCTTGCACCCGTAAGTGACCATCCCTTGAAATTTACTTAGCTTTGTAGTTGGCCATGTAAGTTTGGAGGTAGCATCAATGTTTATTTCCTAGTGGCAATTTTGTTTGTCTATCGGTCATGGCTAAATTTATTCATGACCTATGAGTCAACTCTTTTAGTGCCTGGCACATACCCAGCTGCTAGGCTGACAAGTAGTTTTTTCTGTCTTCCTTACTTTCAAGGGGTCACCAAAAATAGAACAAGAACGGAAAAATAAAGTCATCTACCCTGCGGCTTTTGGAATCAAAATTGTTGTCAGCTGTGGTTGACTGTATCATGCACAAGTTGGCTTATCTGATATTAGGAAAATGTATAGGCTTTAACCAGTTAGCTGGCAAGCATGTCTCACTGTTCAAGCCACGAGGCAATAGTTTATATGATAAAAGGAATGGTGACATCATTACTGCTGCGAACTTGTCATCTGCATTCTTTGCAAGATAAGCCGATGGATAATTTTATCTGATATTCTAATTTTTTTCCAGATATCCTACTGATACTGACAAGCAGATGTTGGCAAAACAAACAGGTCTCACAAGAAATCAGGTTAATAAACTTCATTCATGCTTATTGCTTCATGGAAAATAATATGTTGCCCCTTAATTTGTAGGTGTTCCCTATGATGTATGTTAGGGCACTGCCTTTCCTTTTCCTCTCTTTTTTTTTTTTTTTTTTAATTTTTTTTTTTAATCTTTAAAATCTAGAGTTCGGTGGAATTTTGCGCCAGCAGTAATGCTTGTTTATCACCTCTTTTCTCCCATGGATGATCTAACGAACTGTGTCTCTCAGTATTTTGATGTTACAATTGTAACAATATTTTAAAATGACACATTCATTCAAACAGGTTTCAAACTGGTTTATTAATGCGAGGGTGAGACTTTGGAAACCAATGGTTGAAGAAATACACTCTCTTGAGATGCAACAATTGCATAAAGTTTCAGCGGGTGATAAAAGCCGCGAGACTGATAAGCAAATTCAGCTACAATCAGCTTCGACTGCTGCTTCCCATGACTCTCAACTGCCTCAAAGTTCGAACAGCCAAAAGAATCAACGCCTGACAACCAAGTGCATTCCACATGATCACACTCAGATGCCCAACCATACCCAAGAGCAATTTAGCTTCGTATATGATGTTTTACCTGGTCATCAGCAAATTGGAGTTGGTGTGGATGTTGCTGCTGGAGGAAATTCAGGTGTTTCACTTACTCTTGGGCTCCACCAAACCAACAGGGTTTGCTTGCAGGAGCCTCTTCCATTGAATGTTGTTCGCTGTTTCGGTCTTGATGAGTGCAATGATGCTGATGTGATGGGTGCATTTGATGGGCAAGTCTGGCAGTTTGGAAGGAACATCGGTGGACAGTTTCTTCATGATTTTGTTGGATGAAAGTGCTAGTGTGACATCAATTTAGCCAAGATGATGGTGTAGTAGAAAATCTTGGATGCTCAGAAATACCAATATAGGCTGACAAAATACTTACTGGGTGCAAGGGACTCCAATTCTTGAAGCATTGTTTTAGAAGATTTTAGCCACGACGGAGCAGAAGGTGTGCTATTTTATGTATCTTGTTAGAGACATTGGTCATGTCACTGTGGCGCATGGAAATGAAAATCTCACTTGAATTGAGCGTAAGTGTGAGCGGTCGTCATTTAAAAGCTATAGATCACAAACCTGATGACATTGGATGGTTATTTGCGAGTAATTACCTGCAGAGGAAAACATTGTAAAGCGCGTGGCCCCCTTGTTTGCACCGCTTATGGGAAACGGCTTCTATTTGACGGGTCGGGAAAATCTATATTGAATATATTTTGTCATCAACGAGGTCTTGACCAATTTTCCTGCTCCCGATGCCTGCATGTTTGCCTTCTGATATCTTTAGGACCACCTTGTCCAAACGCAACTCGGACGGGTTCTCATATTTTCAAAAAAATATTAAGCATTCATTATCAAACTTGGCTTGCTTCACTAATTTTCTTTCATGCTACGGGATACAGAAGGAATGTACGCTGAGTTCCACTACAGAAAAAAAAAAATGTGAGTTTATTTATGATGCATTTGTACTTTGTAAAGTATGAACCTCAGAACACTTCAAGCTTGGTAAGAATGCAAGAAATTATATTAAGCAATTGTTTGTATTTAGGATAGCTGGCTGCTTAGGAATAAGAGGCCATTCTATGTCCTCAAGGGGTGCGTGTCCCAGAAAAGTGGGGCAGGGATTCTTGGCCCGTGAGTGGGTGTGTGTCTGTGTCCTATCGGTACCAAGTATTCGATGGATTTTAGGAGGTTGGCTAAGGTTTTCGCCTAAACCCATAGCAAATGGATCATCGAGCAAAGAACTCATCTTCTTTTGGAATCAAAAACTCTTGAGTCGAGCAGTTTAGTGTTTTGCTTGGTCTCGTTCAATTTAATTTATTCGGGGTATACGGGCTTCTGTGTCGCTGAATATATTTTAAGCAGTCCGGGTGGACTTGCGACGCAGGTTACTGAATTAGGGCGGGGTTGCGGTGGCCAACGTATTCCCGTCTGGGAAATGGCATGTACTGTTCACGCAGAATAATTGCTTTCTCGGAAATGACGTGCACTGCAGGCGATATATCAATACCCATGCCGTTCGATATTTGCACTTCTCCTTTTGTAGCCTTCTTATTGTCCGTCTCTCCGTTAGCTGTTAGATTGCGGTCGGTACGGTGCTTTTCCCATTGTGTGGTTTCTTTTGTCCTTTGCTCTTAACCGGTAGTCCAGCTTTTCTTTCCAAACTTTCCATTTCAGTAATGTTATCCTTTTCCAGTGACGGATGATACTTCTTATTTATGTATGTATGTTGGTAATGTTGATACTCGCTAGGGCAAGGGCATGCGAGAGTTTAACCCCTTTCAACCAAATCGTTAGGGCTTTAACATGTAATAAATGGTTCTAAATTCCATTATTAGTGGTTCATGGACTCATTATTATAGTTCGAGTAGGTCCTCTCTTATTTGTTCTGGAAGAAGTATTGAAAAAATAATCAGTTACATTTGATTAGTATACGTGTAACGAATGCACCAAGATGGTGTCCAATGTTATACGATTTTATTGGACTCGCCTACCATCATATTGTAAATAGGGAACCAATAAAGAATGACAAAATAGAAAATAGAAAGGGATTACCACCTTGTGCCCAAAAACAAAAAGGAGACGTTGCCGTCGGAGGGTTAGCTGTCATGATCCGGCTGGATCGAGATCGACCGAGATCTCTATTTCTATCAGTCGATATATAGGTAAAAAAAATCGGTGGCAACCAATGAGATATTAATTTCTTGGGTGATATAATAAATCTGGATTAAGAACTATATAAACATCAATTATAGGATATATGAATTAAAAATTATATTTAAGAAAGCAAAATTGTGATTAAAAAGTATTAGTTAATATGAATATAGATATCTATGAAAGGTCGATATTTTTATGTATGTTCTATCGGGAAGTGTTGGATAACGATACAAATCTGATTGAGGGATGAGAATCAACATAACGATACAAATCCGGTTGAGGGATGAGGACCAACATATCTTAGTGATTTTTAGAAGCGATGCACGCTCATTTAAACCTTGCCAACTCCTCACCTATACGATCATCGGTGCTAAAAAATTTCTGGATAGATCTAGTTTACCACGTATATATGCTGTAGACAAAATCAATAAAAAGATGCCACAACATCATAAAATAATATTTTGAGTAGTTAAACAGTTATCTATTAAGATGGATTAGAAGGTTAAACAATAATGTGTTGAGATGGTTATAAAATTTTTAAATTTAAAATATTAATATAGGATCTTTCATTTATTTTGTTTCTAATAGACTAAGTCTATACAAGAATCTCCTTCGATGTGGAATAGCAGTTTCATTGCCGAAACGGTGAAGAAAGCTTGAGCATGATTTTAGCTCTCGCATGGAACTGTGTAAAAAGTGAATAATTTATTGAATCTTCATGCTAGATCTTTAGAGAGATACGATGATTCATTTTTATAGAAATTACTATACTATTTCATTCAATAATCGGCTTAGACATCTATGTCATCGATCAATATATCCCTTCGATCTTTATAAGATTCGCAATTTTGTTTATTGCAACGTGCCTGTACAAGTCGCAAACGTCGTCCCTGCCGTTGTTTATTGGAGGAGTTGTGCGCGAGGATATCACGTATTCAATGGAACGCTATTTAAATCTAATGATATCGTACCACCACCGGTGGCTCAATAGTTCTCTCCGTACCGGACGGATGGATGAAACCCATACTCGATGCTTCCTTACGTTTCACCTTTATTTTGAAGGGTAAGGAACGTGGTTGTCACATCGGCGAGGAACCGCTAATATATTGGGTGGGAGGTGACCCAAAAAGCTTTTTGATTTGGACGGGAATCGAAGATGGAACCTTGAAGGTGGCGGAGATTATCATGCAACAATTTGGTGGTTGGTTATTATTATGGGTTGACCATTGTTGATTCTCGACTAAATATTCACCGATCTCCATTCATCAATTTTGCTAGACCATCTACTATTATCCATTTGCCTCTATCCAATCTTTCTTTTTAGTAATTTATTTGCCTCTATCCAATCTTTCTTTCTACAGTGAGTAATTTATTGATCGATGATTCATCGTAGATCGTATGCAGTCGATCATCTTTTCAGAATAATTTGTTATAGATCAGCGATTGTTGATTTATTGTAGTTTACCTTCGGATAAGCTATCTTTCAACATGGCCTTTTCCTAATAGATTGATGATGAGCTATCTACGACCGATCTATCTAACAAAGATCGTATTTTGCCGACCACCATTGAATGACCAATATTGGACGTTCAGCAGGCCCAAAGCATCGGATTCGTACGACCTATTGTAGGTCATCACTAGTTGACCTATTATAGATCGTGCTATACTAATCTATCCATTTTTTTCTTCTATACAAATTGGAAAAGTCCGAATAAAGGAATCCCTCGCGATCCCGTCTTTCAAAAAAGAAAAAATATCTTCCGATTCAATCTGATACGATAAATTTGGAAGATCGTTAGAGTCCGAGATAGACACAACTCCAATTTCTCTCCTATAAATAAAGGAGCTCTGGAATCCTACAGGTATGTCTTTAATTCAATATTTTTTTCTCTCCTTGCTCTTCATTCTCTTAACTTGAGCGTCGAAGGATCTTCACCGAAAAACTCTCCGATAAGGACTTTTGTGCAGGAGATCGGACGAAGCTCCAGCGGCAGTTCATCCTTGGCCATAAGTTTTTTGGTGGCCGACCTCAGGCAGGAAGATCAGGAGCAACACATGGTGCTAGAAGGAGGGCCCTCGACTGATTTCGAGGTCCAATTTTGAGAGGAGAAAGCTCGTTGCCAGATATCATGAAGACTCAAAGGAGAGCATCAAATGCGTCTCAGCGCTCCACTGGCCGACGAACCAGTAATATTCAGTCGATTAATGTACCACCACCCCCAATATAGGAGAACCCACCGGCTGCCTTAGCAATCTCGCAAGAACAATACGATATCCTTGTCCAACAGGTGCAGGCACTCTCGACCGCAGTAAGGAGGATGTAGCAAGTCAGTGAACCTCGTTCGATCGATGAAAATTGGGAACTGACCCATGGAAGATCGGAAGAACAACGTCCTAGAAGCTCGAGGGCTGAAGCTAGTCGTCATGGCCGACCTATCGGTCCTCTCCGATGAAGACTTGGGCAATCGCCTACCCCCATCTCCAGAAGAGACTCTACCTCGCACCATGAAACTCCTCGGCGCCGAGCTACTCGGGAAGATAGTATGGTGAAAAGGCTCTGGGAGATGCAACAGTGAATAGACATACTATAGGCACTAAAGCAGTAGGAGGATGATCTAAGGTTCAACATTGACCCTCCGTTCATCCAGAAGATCATGAATGAGCTTCTGCGACCTTGGTTTAAAATACCTTAGGTGGAGCTTTATGATAGAACTACTGATCCTATAGATCATCTAGACAACTTTTGAACTCTTATACATCTGTAAGGAGCTAATGATGCAATCTTATGCCGAGCTTTTCCTTCAACTTTAAGGAAAGCAGCTCAGCATTGATAGTCAAATTTGCAGTCGGGCTCCATAGATTCCTTCCATCAACTAAGCTATCTATTTGTTGCTCATTTTGTTAGCAGTCGTTGGCAATGCCGTAACTCAGATTTCCTCATGAGCATTAAGCAGTGGGAGAAGGAGCCTCTTCGGGAATACATCAACCATTTTAATGCAACTACTCTGGAGGTTCGAAACTTAAATCAGTCCATTGCTATGACAGTGTTGAAGGCGAGACTCCTCCAGAATGATCTTCTTTTCTCTCTCAACTTAGACTATCCAAAAAACTTTGTCGAGATATTGGAATCGACAGAAAAGTATGCCCAAGCTAAGGAAGCTTGGAACTAGCAAGGAGGCAACTTCGGTAGTGAATTGCAGCTAGCCCAAAAATAGGAGAAGAAAAAAGACTATCGGCATGTGCAACATCGGCATGAGGAATCATCGAGGTAGCCAACCTACATCTTCCACAGCACAATGCCGATCAAGGATCCTACCTCGGAAGTTTCACTACTACACTCCTCTTAACACTTCTCTGGCTCAGATTTTGATGGAGATCGAGCAACAAGAAGAAATACCACGATCGAAGAAGATGGTGACTCCTGCTCAAGCAAAAAATCCAAGAAAATATTGCAGATACCATCGTGACCATGGATATGATATCGAAGAATGCTGGCAGCTCAAAGAAAGGATAGAGGCATTGATTAGGTGAGGACAACTTTGGTGTTATATTGATGAGCAAAGAATTCCGTCGAAGCCACGTTGCGAACAACCTAGACAAGAAGATCCTCATAGAGAATAGTCGATGGTGGGAGAAATCAGGATGATTGCTGGGGGGCACCTCATTGAAGATACCTTGGAGCAAGGTCGACCTAAGAAGGAAGGATTGAAGAAAAGAAGGATTGATGATGAAATCACTTTCACTGAGGATGATCTACAAGGAATAAGTTAGCCGCATGGTAATCCTATAGTTATTTTTTTAAATATTTTAAATTATGATAAACATTGGGTGCTTATTGATAATGGAAGTTTAGTAGATGTTTTATTTTATGATGCTTTTGTTCGAATGAACTTAGATCTTAGACAACTGATGAAAAGGAATATACCTTTCATCGGATTCTCCGATAGTACAGTACCTGTGGAAGGAACTATCTCTTTAATGATGAAAGTCGGGCAAGTTCCGAAGCAAGATATAGCCAAAATAACTTATTTCATAGTAAATAGCCCATCTACCTACAATGTCATTTTAGGTCGACCATGATTGAATGCCCTTCGAGCAATAATATCAACTTACCACTTAAAGGTGAAGTTCATGACTTCTAGTAGGATAGGTGAGCTCAAAGGAAATCAGTCAGTCATGAAGAAATGCTATATGGCAACCCTGCGTGGAGTAACACCTAAAGAACAACCTATGAATGAATTTGATGTACGGGATGAGCTGACTGAGCAAAGAGGTTACCCAGTGAAAGAATTGATTCCAGTGTCGATCAAGGATGATCCGAACAAAGTTGTAAAGATTAGTTCAAGTCTATGCGAAGAGGGTTGCCAACACCTCATCTCATTTCTATGAGTTAATGCTGATGTGTTTGCTTGGTCGGCTTCTGATATGCCTGGTATTGACTCGAAGGTTATGGTTCATCGACTTAATATTGATCTAAATTATCGTCTGATCTGGCAGAAGAAACAAAGCTTCGCTCTCGAACGACATAAGACAATACAGGAGGAGATTGATAAACTTTCGAAAGCTAGGTTCATCCAAGAAGTCTATTACCTAGAGTGGTGGCTAAAGTTGTCCTCATCAAGAAAACAAGTGGAAAGTGGCACGCATGTATTGATTATATAGACCTCAACAAAGCATGCCCGAAGGATAGCTATTCTTTGTCCCACATAGATTAACTGATGGATGCGACTTCGGGACATCAATTTCTATCTTTCATGGATGCATTTTCAGGATATAACCAGATCCGAATGGCATTCAAGGATGAGAAGAATACTTCTTTTGTAACTGACTAAGGTCTTTTTTATTACAGGGCTATCCCATTTGGCCTGAAAAATATGAGAGCAATATATCAAAGGCTTGTAAATAAGCTCTTCAAAGAACAAATTGACAGAAATATGGAGGTATATGTAGATGACATGCTCATCAAAAGTAAGGCTGTCGAGCATCATATTACTGATCTACAAGAGATCTTTTCCACATTGCGATGCTTTCAGATGAAGCTCAACCTAGACAAATGCGCATTTGGTGTTACCTCCAAAAAATTTATTGATTTTATGGTATCGCAGCATGGAATTAAAGCCAACCTAGAAAAGATTTGAGCTCTTCAAGAGATAAAGCCTCCAAAAATAATCAAAAAAGTACAATGGCTCACTAAGAGAATTACGGCTCTAAGTAGATTTTTATCAAGATCAACGAAGAAGAGCCTTCCATTTTTCAAAACCCTTAAGCAGCCAAAAAATTTTCAATAGTCGGAAGAATGTCAAGTAGCTTTCGATGACCTAAAGAGATACCTCAGCACTCCCCCTCTTTTAAGCAAGCTAGAACCTGAAGAGGTATTGTACTTGTATTTTGCCATTTCTTCTTCGATAATTAGTTTGATTTTTGTTTGGCAAGAGGTCAAGGTGCAGAAGCCGATCTATTTTGTAAGTCGAGTACTTTATGATGTTGAGACTAGATATATAAAGCTAGAAAAGGTTGCCTATGCTCCCGTGATATCCATCAAGAAGCTGCACCCATATTTTCAAGCACACACCATTACCGTTCTTATCGATCAGCCAATTAGAATGGTACTTTACCATCTCGATACCTCTGGACGATTAGCTAAATAGGCTATCGAGTTAGAAGAATTTGACATCAAATATCTGGCAAGATCATCCATCAAAGCTCAGGCATTGGCAGATTTTATGCTGGAGTGTACAATTCAGATGAGGAACCAGACAATGGGATAGCTCCTAGCTATAATTGAGGAATGTTGGGTTCTTCAGGTTGATGGATCTTCAAATACCGCAGGTGCAGGATTTGGGTTGATTCTGACTAGCCCAGATGGAGTGGTAGTAGAGTACATTTTGCATTTTGATTTTCCAACCTCCAATAATGAGGCCGAATATGAGGTGCTCATAGCAGGCCTAAGGATGGTGAAGAAAATGGGAGTTCGGCATTTTAGGATTCATAGAGACTCACAATTGATCATCGGCCAAGTTCAAGGAGAATATGAGGCTCGAAAATTGGATATGATTAAATACCTTCAGAAGGTTAAAGATTTAGCTTCCAATTTCTCCACAGTAGATGTTCAGTAAGTACTGAGAGCAGAGAATGTACGAGCCGATTTTCTTTCAAAACTTGCTACTCTTGGTGCGGCCGACCTAAAAAGAAGCTTATATCTTAAAGTTTTTAAGAAGCCAAGCATTGAGGAAGCTCCTGTAATGCAAGCAGATCCAGAGCTGAGTTTGATAGATCCCTTCCTATTCTACTTGCAAGATGGTACCTTACCTGCCGATCGGGATGAAGCTAAGAAGTTGAGGCACCTTGCTCTATAGTATCTTGTCTATGAGGAAAAGCTATATAAGAGGTCCTTTACCTTACTTTTGCTCAGATGTCTCCACCTCTCGAAAGTCAGTTATGCCCTACAAGAAGCTCAAGAAGAAATTTACGGCAATCACCTGGGGGGCAAGGCTCTTGCCCATAAGATACTGAGACAATAGTACTTATAGCCGACCATATAAAAAGATGCAGTCGACTTGATGAACAAATGTGATCAATGTCAAAGGATCTCAAACATTTAGCGCCAATCTTCGACTCCATTAGCACCGATTACCATATCTTGGCCTTTCGCTTAATGGGGAATGAATATTCTCGGACCATTTTCTATCACCATAGCATAGAAAAAGTTTTTGTTCATCACCATTGACTATTTTACCAAGTGGGGGGAGGTTGAGGCTTTGGTAACTATTACCGAGGCCAAAGTTTAAGATTTTATTTGAAAATCAATTATCTGCCAATTTGGTTTGCTGTAAGCTATCATAACAAATAATGGAAGATAGTTTGATAATCTAAGATTTACAGGATTCTACAACAACTTTGGGATCTCATACAGGCTAACATCAGTAGGTCATCCTCAGAGTAGTGGTGAGGCTGAAGTGACGAATAGGACTTTGCTATAGGAACTAAAAGCTCATTTCGGTCAGGCTAAAGGATGCTGGGTCGAAGAATTATACCATGTCCTTTAGGCCTACCGCATAACCCAGCGAGTTCCGATTAGAGAAATATCTTTTATGCTGGCCTTCGAAACAGAAGCTGTGATACCTTTGAAAATTGGTCTGCTCACATTTCGAATTGAGAAATTCGATGAGGACACACTATAAAAAAAAGGATAATTAGCTATGCAAACAAAACATAGCTAAATCTTGCAAAAGCATCGCTAAATACATCTACTAACGTAAAATATGTCGAAAAAAAATATCGACAAAAGTGCCATTATTGATTTCATTTATCGACATTTAAAATTTTTGTCGACAAAAACATGATTCACCGATATTTAATTAAACATCGCTAATTAATTACCTACACAAAACAGTCATCGAAAAAAAATATTTACCGATATTAACTTATCATTGCTAATATTTTACCCACGTAAAATAAACATCGACAAAAATATTTTTATTAATAAAAACTTATGTCAAAAAAATATTTTTATAGATGAAAACTAATCATCTAAAATATATTTTTTATGATAAAAATTAAACATCGAAAAAAATATTTTTATCCATGCTTATTTTATGTTGAAAAATATTTGACGACGTAAATTTACATCGATAATAGTTAAGCATGGCCAAAGATGGCATGCTGGGATACTTTTTGATGACTGTTTATATTAAATTTTGCTACGTTAATTTGCATTGATAAATATTTAGTGATGTTTATTTATGTCGGTAATTATTAAGCATGGCTAAAAATGGCATGCTAGTGTGATAATTGATGATGATTATCCATATTTATTGATGCTAAGTATCGTCGCTATTTATCTCTACCTATACTTTTTTTTACTTCAATAAATATTTTTTTCAAAAAATATAATTTTATTTATATAAATTTTTTAAAACCTGTAGATATCCATATAACATCCACATAATAGATAACATAAGATATAACAACCACATAACAAATAAATGCATTCCAAAATTAAATTTATTCATTTTAAAACATCCATATAAAAAAAATATGTACATATACAAAATATCGTACATACTACATGTCCTTTAAAAAAAATATAATAAAATAAAATAAAACTCCATATCGATGGTGACATATCATAAACATGCATTAAATTAAAAAATTAAGTTAGCAAACTAATTATCTAATATAAATGCTAAAAATATATTAATTAAAAAGAATATAAAATAATATCGATGGAAGAGGCATCGTCATCATCATTGATGGAGTCCTGATCATAAGCATCAGCAGGAACATCGAAAGTCGGTGGGAAAGGCATACGATGATATAACTCGTCGAGCTTCATCCCAAATGCCTGAAGCTAGGATGAAAGCTCACCATTAGCCCACCGTAGGTCTGCTATCTCCTTCTGATGTCTCCTCTTAATCTCAGCATGTTTTCTCTCTGCCTCATGCAGACGAGAATTATAAGAAACATGTGCTGCTCGAGAGAAGCTAAGGATCATAATTCCATATCCCAACCCCATAACATAGCTAAATCTTCTATCGAGCATCTCATCATAGATATCATCATCTGTAGGTGGGGTAAAGTCCTCAGTTAGGGGCTGGGATCGTATCTCCATCATATGGTCCTAATTAAAGAAAAAAGTAAATATAACCAAAAGTCTAAAATTTATAATGAAATTGAAACAGAATTTAATCACTTAATACTCACATATCTCTCCTTAGTCCCTAGAAGCCACTCGTCCATCGTTCGATGATGGGTCCTCTGGTAGACGTCAATCCGCTCGGGCTATCCTATCTCAATGTCCCTCTAAAATTTATGAATATAAGTATATTGACACAGATATACTCTAACAAATCATTAAAGATGTATGTATATGTACTTACTAGCTCATACTGATATTGTGTAAATGATTTTGATCCACCGTAATGCATCACCATGAGCCTTGACCTGCTCTGTGAGGCCTTGTCACAGTTGGTCTAATAAACAAATGCAATGAAGATATTAGTAAACATATTACAATTACATATTAATTCAATAATTAATATTTTTATTATACATAATAATTATATTCGATATGCAGGATCCTCGTATCTGATGTAGAGGAGATCTCAGTCGGGGTATGATACACTCCTGTATAGTGTCTCACGTACCGCCGCCGCCCCATGTGCCTGGAAAATCTCCTTCCAGTGGGTACGGAGCTCATATTTGAATCCTCTAAGCAATCGCCCCATATATTGAAGGATAGCCTCCCGCACACGCGGGGTATCAATCTTCTGAATATCAAAATCATGTTGCAAAAATAATATACAATATATGAGATTTATTAAAAAAATAAAAGTACCATAATTATCAAAAATTATATTTAGTTACTTGTAAATGGTTGAGAAGGACCTGCTGTTATGGTCTCGTAACTCTGCGCCAATCAATCAGCATCAAAAGAGCGTACGAACGAATAATAATATCTGACATGGCGCTCTACTGGCATGACATATCCAACTGGAATAATAATCCTCATCCTCTCCCTGGGATGTGCCCTCCTCCACTCCTCCAGCTAGAATAATAAAATCAACAGAGAAAATAAACTTGTTTACCTATACTAAGACATCCTCTACTATACCTCTTAGATATTTGATGGATCTATCGGCTAATTGAAAAGTAATAACATAGGCTTCAGTTCTCCTAGACCCAGCTTCCTAAAAATAGAAAAAGGCATGAGATTAATACTTGCTCCTAAATCACATAAAATTTTATCAAAACTATAATCACCAATAATGCAAGGGATAGTAAAATTCTCTGGATCTTTTAGCTTCTATGGTAATTTATTTTGAAGTATTACTGAGCATTCTTCATTCAAATTTATTCTCTCATGCTCCTTCAGCTTTTTCTTATTTATTAGAATTTCTTTAAGAAACTTGGCATACCTGGGCATTTGAGTGATAGCATCTACAAAAAGAATATTAATATATAATTTTTTTAATATTTTAAAAAAATTAGAAAATTTTTTATCTGAATGCTGTATTTATCTCTCTGAAAATGGTAGTAGTGGTACGTAGGGCTTCACATTTGGGTTCGTAAACTGTATACCTAAAGACCATCCATCTGCTGGTTGTTTTGGTGACTGACGAATTTTAGTTGATGGTTCCTTATTTGTAGTTGGCTCTTCAGTCTCTTTCTTCTGATGTGGCTCCTCCAGCTTTGTACCACTTCTTAGGGTGATAGCATTGACTCGCTCCCTTGGATTGGTCTCCGTATTGCTGGGCAAAGATCCTTGAGGTCTCTCGGAGATTATCATAGCCATTTGACCTATTTACATCTCCAAGTTTTGAATTGCTGCTGCTTGATCCTGTCTAAGTTTGGCTTCTAAATTTTTTATAGTTGCTTCTTGGTTTTGCATAAATTTGACCATCAGCTCTTCCATGTTGGACTTCTTTTCAGGTACTTAAAATTCTAGGGGTGGCTGTTGTGCTATATTTTGATTACTCCATAAGAAATTTGGATGCTGCCTCAACCCTTGATTGTATGTGTTGGAGTAGGGATTGTTTTGTTATGGTCTAAAAAAATTATCAATATAATTAGCTATATCAGTTGCTTTAGCAAAAGGATTACCTGTCTGGTAATTGCTCGTATCGTGTCCTCCTCCACATAGGTCACAAGTGATGCTCTGAACATGCATAGCTATTTCCTTCAAGTTGTTGACTTCGGCTCTAAGGGCTGCAATTTCTGCTAGTAAGATTGGCACGTAATCTACTCCCTGCACAGCTGCTAGTCCTTTTGGCATCATGCATTCTATCTGCCACTGATAGCTATTTGATGCCATCTCATCGATCAGATCGAAGGCTTCTTCCTCCATTTTTTGATTAATTGGTTCCTCCTGCTGCTGCATCAATCATAGAATGATTAGTAGGAGATAAACCATTATAGAAAGTTTGTACCTGAAGCCATACGGATAGTTGATGATGTGGACATCTCCTCTCAGCAATTTCTTGAAATGCTCCCAAGCCTCATATAGTGTCTCCATATCCATCTGCATAAAAGAAGTGATATCGTTGCGCATCTTGGCAGTCTTGGAAGGTGGAAAGTACTTGGCTAAGAATTTTTGGGCTAGGACATCCCAAGTTATGATAGAACCTACAGGAAGAGAATGAAGCCAACTCTTAGCTTTGTCCCGTAAAGAAGAAAGAAAATAACCTTAATCTAATAGCATCATCCGACACCCCATTAATTTTAAAAGTATCACAAAGTTCAAGAAAGTTAGAAATATGGGCATTCGGATCATCATGCACGTGTCCACTGAATTGGATAGTTGATTGAATCATCTGGATCATCGTCGATTTTATTTCGAAGTTGTTTGCTCGCACAGGTGGTCTCCTGATGCTCGAAGCTGCATCGGCTACAGATGGTGTGATGTAATCATTTAATGGATGATGTACTGATCGAATAGCTTCATGCTCTCCTTCGATCGTCCATATCCAATCCTAGATTGATGTCGTTAGGATCTTCAGCTGCCATGTTTCTTTCTTATTGTAGTCTTCTAATGGTCCTTTTAATTTCTGGATCTAAAGGTAGTAAGTTACTATGTCCAGTACGTGTCATGCACTGAACAATTTTTTTTTAAAAAATAATAAAAATTAAAAATAAAATTCTAAAGTAAAGCTAGGATCAAAATTTTAATATTATTTTAGATACAATCTTCGGCAACGGTACTAAAAAACTTGATACGTCCTAATCTATAGCTATGACAAGTGCACCAGTCGATCAAGTAATAAAGTAAATGAGTAGAGTATCGTCCCTAGAGGATTGAAAAATAAGTACTAAAAAGCTCTTTCCTATGCTTTATTTAGAAGATCGATTTATGAGAATAAAAAATTAAAGAATAAAATAAAAAAATAATTAGAAATTTTAAAAAAATAAAGAGAGTGTAATTATTAGGGTTTTAAATTTAAAAGCAATGTATTACTAAGGCAATCGGATTCACTAACTCGGTCAATGCAATATTCAGATTATTAAATTAATTTTATTTTATGTGATGATGGAGTCTCCTAATTTATTCACTATTCTTTGGTCCAGGCATAGCAAAACTATCAATATTTATTAATCATCCTTTGGTGCAGATATAATTTAAATAAATATTAATGCATTAAGTTTTATGAAATTTTCTAATTAAAATACGCTGCATCCAAAGCGCACTAAAATTTCTGCATGCATATGAATTTTAATTTGATTCATAATATAAGATATATAATCAAAAAGTAATAACATAGATGTACTTGGTCCGTAAAATCTATGTTCATCAAGTTAATTAGAAGATGGTAGTAATCTAAAAGTATTAAGATCAGATTTATACACTCTTCATGAATAAAATTTAAAATTTAAAATAAATTATACTGAATATTACATCAAAAGAGTGGCTACACCTTAACCTTAGTAAAAGAAAATTTAGTTCATGATAACAAGTTCAAAAATAATAAATAAAATAAAAAGCATAAAAAAATTAGACTATTTGATTACTAAAATTGATTGTCCATCGCTCTTGGTGTGGAAAACTTAGTGAAGAAGAAAAAAAGCTCCTTGATCAATGTTCTGATTGTTGGAAGAAGAAAAGAAAAGAAAAAAAAAGCCCTTTCTTTTCTCTCAAAAATCTCTCTTCTCTTTCTACCTCTCTCCTCTCTTTCTCTTCTTTTTCTTTTTTCTTTTTACTGTCTCTCTCTTTTTTTTTCGACAATAGTAGATGTTTTTATAGGCTAAGAGGTGGATTTTTCCATCGAAATTCTATTGAAATTATGTTTAAAACTCTCAAAATAACTCAAAAAAACTCCTAGATCAATTTTAACCATTGGATGTTGATCAAACAGTCCAAAAATCACTCAAAAATCATTTTAAAATCTCAAATCAAGTCAGAATTCATTTGGACCATCGGATCAGCCTTGAAGATCAAATCTGGACCATCAGATCATGCACAGAGAAGCCTCTGATTCTTACTTTTAAAGTTGAGATGAATCTCAACCGTTGGATCTCGACCGAGAGCTACATCTGCCATTCGTTAGCGTATGCGTTTCGATCGTCCGATCAAATTCCAGTGAAAGGTGCCCATCGGATCAGCCAAAATTCTCAAATTGTCCTCTATAGATCATGCACGAGCCTGATGTTGCATGGACCGCCACATTCTTCGTCAATCGGAGCGCGCTTCTCCATGTGAAATCTCCGAAATGCCCTCTAAACGGTCGACTGTGTGCCGCAAAAAATGCTGACGTCAGTTTGACGTCAGCGTTGCATCAGCGGATCGATCTACTGGGTGCAGTCAGACTGGGTGGTCTGCTGAGCCAATTTTTCTGAATCGATTTGAATCGAACCATTTTTTTTTTGAAATTTAATTTCGGGCTCGTTTGAAATTCATTTTGCCTGAAATTTATTTCATCTAAATCAGAAAAATAAGATCTTCATATTGGTGGTCTTTTTTCCTACATAAGATTAACAAAAGTATCAATTTTTAAAAAAATAAATTAATTTATTTTATAATTTAATATTTTTATTAGTATATTTTTATCACTTATCACTTGGTTGGATATAAGATTTCTTTCGAGCTTCAACTTTAATCTCGATTGAAGATAAGATCTTGCCCAAGCTTTCACTTCAACATCAACCTTGGCTGAAGATAAGATCTCCTTCGAGCTTTAACCTCAATGGGTGCAGAGCCCAGAAAAGAACTTCGACAGTCATCTTTTTTATACTCTTTTTCTTCGAATTTCGAACTCAAAAGTGAGGGGGGGAGGGACTATTATTGGGGATAAACTCTGCTTCTGTCGAAGTCTAACCTAATGCTTAGCCTAATGCAATCGGTAATCATGAAAGAGCTTCGATCGAGAATTCTCCTCTCTTCTCCAATGGTCGGACTCCAATCGAACTCTTTCAGCAGCCAAACCTTAGTCGAACTCTTTCAGCCAGTCGAACTTCTCAACGATCGAGCCCCAGTTAAGCTCCCTCAATGGATGAATAGCCAACCGAACTGCTCAGTGATCGAGCCCCAACTGAACTCTCCCAACGAATGAACTTCTTTCGAATTTCTTCAGCAGCCAAATTTCTTTAGGAGCCGAACTCCTTTCGGACTTATCCTTCAGTCAGATTTCTTCAGGAGCTGAACTTCTTTTGAACTGCCCCAACAGTCGAATTTCTTTAGGAGCCAAACTCCTTCCGAACTTCTCCTTCAGTCAAGTTTCTTCAGGAGCCAAACTCCTTTCGAACTCTTTCAGCAGTGGGATTTCTTTAGGTGCCAAACTCTTTCCGAATTTCTCCAACAGTCGGATTCCTCCAGGAGCCAAACTCCTTCCGAACTCCTCCAGCGGTCGAATTTCTTTAGGAGCCAAACTCCTTTCGGACATCTTCTTTAGTCAAATTTTTTTAGGAGCCAAACTTCTTCCAAACTCCTCTAGCAGTCGGATTTCTTCAGAAATCGAACTTCTTTTGAATTTCTCCAACAGTCAGATTTCTCAGGAGTCGAACTCCTTTCGAACTCCTCCAGCAGTCGAATTTCTTCAGAAGCCGAACTCCTTCCAGATTTCTTCAGCAGTCAAATTTCTCTAGGAGCCAAACTCCTCCAGCGGTCGAATTTCTTCAAGAGCCAAACTTCTTTCGGACATCTCCTTCAGTTAAATTTCTTCAGGAGCCGAACTTCTTATGGAATTTTTCAGTCTAATTCTGAATGCCTGCTTTCTTCAGATGGTTACGATTATCATTTATCAGTCTGCTATAGGCAACTCCACTATCAGACGGTTACGACTGTCATTATCAGTCTATTACAAGCGATATCTCTCTTCATAATAAATTTCATATGGTCTAGAGTGATCCACTATCGGACGGTTACAACAAGCTCTATCTATAAAAAAAACCCTCCAGATACGTTTTCTCTAGGCTCTTGACTCCTTTCCCAAAACTCTATTGAATTCATATCTGAGCACTCCATTTCTGTTGGTCAGAAGAGCTGACTTGATCGTCGGAAGATCCTATCGAAGCCACCACCATCGACTTCGGATAAGACTTTATTTTGCAGGTCACCGACGTCGACCTCATCTTTCCTAACTCCAATTCGATTCGGCGTCAACCAGATTCTACACCAACACTTATAAAATTTTTCATACCTTATTGGTATTCAGGTAAGATGATAGAGCGAGCATTCATCCAACTCTTGTCAATATTTTTTATCTATCCATAAAAAATATTCACCATTAAAAGATATATTATTAGTAAGATTTTAAGAATGCATAATCCTATCCATTTCTAATAGGTATGGTCCTATCTCTTTCAGAAAAGAATAATCTTATTATTATTATTAGTCGATATTTTATTTCATTATTATAAAAATTTTGGCAGCATCTTCTCATGATTCTTCAAGTATACGATGTGAATACGGTGCCTATGCATCCTATCCAATATATATCCAGAGAATATATGAGAGATAACTACTGAACACTACATGATGAAATAAAATATTGATTAATAATAATAATAAGATTAAAGTTTTTTTAAAATATTTAAAATTAGAACATCCAAGAGTTGATCTTGATCGAGATCGACTCTTGAACGAAAATCTACGACTCAATGCATGTAATTTTGGATCCATCTCTGAACATACATTTAGAAATGGTATCCTAATTTATCAAAAAGGGATAACTCTATATTTTCATAGAATTTTCTCTAAAATATAAATATTTTTCATATTTTATATAATAAATTTTATAAATAAAAAATTTATTTATATAACTATTAACTAAAAGCAAATAATTATGAATATAATCTTAACAAGATAGATCTACCATTGAAAAGAGCATCATAGAGAAATACTTCATAAAATTAATAGCACGAGGATCAAGATAAATTAGAGATTGTCATTTTAGTTGAATCATAAATTATTTTTATTAATTATATATATGTATATATATGTATGTATACATACATACATACATACATACATACATACATACATACATACATACATATATATATATATATACATACATATATATATATATATATATATATATATATATATATATATATATATATATATATATATATATATATATATATATATATATATATATATATATATATATATATATGTATGTATGTATATATGTATGTATGTATGTATGTATGTATGTATGTATGTATGTATATAGATATGTATGTGTGTGTACATATGTAAAAAAAATAATATATATGTCTGTATAATGTATTATTTTAATTTTGAAAACTACAACACACTCCTATTTTTATTTTTGCATGAAATCATGTTATAGGCTGTGACCTCCTATATTAAAAAACTACAATACACTCCCATAATGCATCCTCTCTTCAGAAAATCCATTTCAACTATTCGTATGAATTAAGAAATAATTCTAAATCCAACCAACATGCAAACTCAATCTCTAATCTACTATTGAGCTAGTCTAAACCATGTGCAATCGCTACTATTGCCCTGGAGGTGTACTTACAATAAACTATTTTTGAAGCACAAATGGCAATAAGACATCTAAGGGATGAAAGCATTTTACCATACAATTGTATGCTTATAATAAGTCACTTTTATAGACATCTAATAAGGTATAACAATATTTTACTATATAATATCGTATCCCACACATCTAACTTCAAAAAAAACCTATGACAAATGAAGGATAGTGTTAGGAATAGAAATGTGTGCTCCAAGACAAACATCAACAATAAAAACTTAAAAGCTTGGTAAAAATAATGGAGTACTCTGGCAGATGCGAAGAAGCCAACTAGCTAGCCTATGAATTAGCTTGCTAATTATGAAATGAATTATAGACTGGACAGCATTAATTGGATTACAAAAAATACTATATGATAGATATTGGTGCAGAATCTGGTCGACGCCGGATCGAGATGAAGTTGAGGAAGAAGAGGTCGCCATCAGTGATCTGCAAAATAAAGTTTTATTTGGAGTCGATAGTGGTTGCTTCGATAGAATCCTCCGACGATCAAGTTAGCTCTTCTAACCAACAGAAATGGAGTACTCAGAAAAGAGTTTAGCAAAATTTTGAAAAGAAGAAGAGAGCTTCCTAGCAGAATTCGACTGAAGGAGAAGTCCAGAAGGAGTTCGGCTCCTGGAGAAATTCGATTGAAGAAGAAGTTCGAAAGGAGTTGGGCTACTGGAGGAATCCAACTGAAGAAGTTTGAAGGGAGTTTGGCTTCTGGAGGAATTCGATTGAAGAAAAAGTTCGGAAGAAGTTGGACTTCTAGAGGAATCCAACTGAAGAAGAACTCCGAAAGAAGTTCGGCTTATGAAGGAATCCGATTGAAAAAAAAGTTCGGAGGAAGTTCGACTCCTGAAGGAATCCGATTGAAGTGGAAGTTTGAAAGGAGTTCTACTCTTGAAGAAATTCGACTAAAGAAGAGGTCTGAAAGGAGTTCGGCTCTTGAAGGAATCCATCTGAAGGAGAGGTTCGGAAGAAGTTCAGCTCTTGAAGGAATCCATCTGAAGGAGAGGTTCGAAAGAAGTTCAGCTCCTGAAGGAATCCATCTGAAGGAGAAGTCCGGATGGAGTTCGACTCCTGGAGGAATCCATCTGAAGAAGAAGTCTGGAGGAAGTTTGGCTCCTGAAGGAATTCGACTGAAGTAGAAGTTCGAGGAGAGTTTGGCTCCTAAAAAAATTTGACTGAAGGAGAGGTCCGAAAGGAGTTCGGCTCTTGGAGGAATCCGATTGAAGGAGAGGTCTGAAAGGAGTTCGACTCCTGAAGAAATCTGACTGAAGGAGAGGTTCAAAAAGAGTTCAGCTCCTGGAGAAATCCATCTGAAGGAGAGATTCGAAGGAAGTTTGGCTCATGAAGGAATTCGACTGAAGTAAAAGTTCGAAGGGAGTTCGGCTCTTGGAGGAATTTGACTAAGGAAGAAGTTTGGAAGGAGTTCCGACAGGACCCTCCGATGATCAAGTCAGCTCTTCTAGCCAATAGGAATAGAGTGCTCAAAAAAAAGTTCAACAAAGTTTCGGAAAAGAGAAGAGAGCTTCCTGACGAAATCCGACTGAAGGAGAAGTCTGGAAGGAGTTTAGCTCCTGAAGGAATTCGATTGAAGAAGAAGTCCAGAAAGAGTTGGGCTCCTGAAGGAACCCGACTAAAGAAGTAGTCCGAAAGAAGTTGGGCTCCTGGAGAAATCCGACTGAAGAAGAAGTCCGAAGAGAGTTTGGCTCCTAGAGGAATCCGATTGAAGGATAAGTCCGGAAGGAGTTGGACTCCTGGAGGAATCCAACTGAAGGAGAAGTTCGAAAGAAGTTGGGCTTCTGAAGGAATTTGATTGAAGTAGAGGTCCGAAGAAAGTTTGGCTCCTAGAAGAATTCGACTGAATGAGAAGTTTGAAAGAAGTTCGACTCCTGGAGGAATCAATCTGAAGGAGAAGTCCAGAGGGTGTTCGGCACCTAGAGGAATCCGACTAAAGTAGAAGTCCAGGGGGAGTTCGGCTCCTGAAGAAATTTGACTGAAGGAGAGGTTCGAAAGAAGTTCGACTCCTAGAGGAATCTGATTGAAGGAGAAGTTTGGAAGAAATTTGGCTCTTGGAGAAATTCGACTGAAGGAAAGGTCCGAAAGGAGTTTGGCTCCTGGAGGAATCCATCTAAAGAAGAGGTCTGGAAGGAGTTCGGCTCTTGAAGGAATCCATCTAAAGAAAAAGTCTGAAGAAAGTTTGGCTCCTAGAGGAATCCGACTGAAGTAGAAGTCCGGAGAGAGTTTGACTCCTGAAGGAATCCAACTAAGGAAGAAGTTCAGAGGGAGTTGGGCTCCTGGAGGAATTCGACTGAAGGAAAAGTTCGGAAGGAGTTCGACTGAGGTTCGACCGCTGGAGGAGTTCGACTGCAATTCGACTGTTGAAAGAGTTCGGCTAAGGTTCGACCACTGAGGAGTTCGGCTGGCTGAAGGAGTTCGGCTAAGGTTCAGCCACTGGAGAAGTTTGGCTGGGGTCCAATCGCTGGAGGAGAATTTTCGATCGAAGCTCTTCCGTGATTACTAGTTGCATTAGGCTAAGCATTAGGCTGGACTTCAGCAGAAGTGGGGTTTATCCTCAATAATAGTCTTTCCACTCTTGAGTTCAAAATTTGAAGAAAGAAAGTACAACAAAGACGACTATCAAAGTTCTTTTTTGGGCTTTGCACCCGTTCAGGTTGAAGCTCAGAAAAGATCTTATCTTCGGTCCCAGGTTCCCGTGCTTGTTGCTTGTTGCGGATGCCGAGCTTGTTATGGCCGTCGGACTAGAACCTCTCTTGCAAACTAGGATAAGGTTCTGCCTTTTGTATTTGATGTAGTCAGGTTGTCGTGGAAAAACTTGGATAAGAATTCTCCACCGAGCTTTTTCCTTCTCCACATCTTTGGTCTACGTGGTTTCGACTTTTGCTCATATTAGGATGAGATTCTCCTCCTATTCTTAATAGGCTATAGGAGCACATTAGAATCGTTGTCCAGGCCTCTCCTCTCACCTCGTCTAAAATGAACGAGGCCTTCGGCTTTGTTTATGTTAGGATGAGGTTCTTCTCTTATTCCTAACGAATTATAGGGGCACATAAGGGCCATTGTCAGGGCCTCTCCCCTCATCTCGTCTAAAATGAATGAGGCCTTCGGCTTTGCTCTCGTTAGGATGAGGTTCTCCTATTCCTAATAGGTTGTAAGGGCACATAAGGGTCGTTGTTAGGGCCTCTTCCCTCATCTCATCTAAAATAAATGAGGCCTTCGACTTTGCTCATGTTAGGATGAGATTCTCCTCCTATTTCTAACAGACTGTAGGGACACATAAGGATCATTGTCAGGACTTCTTTCCTCATCTCGTCTAAAATGAACGAGGCTTTCGACTTTGCTCACGTTAGGACGAGGTTCTCCTCATGTTCCTAACGGATTATAGGAGCATATAAGGGCCGTTGTCAGGGCCTCTCCCCTTATCTCGTTTGAAATAAATGAGATCTTCGACTTTGCTCATGTTAAGTCGAGATTCTCCTCCTGTTTCTAACGGACTGTAGGAGCACATAAGGACCGTTGTCAGGGCCTCTTCCCTCATCTCGTCTAAAATGAACGAGGTCTTCGATTTTGATCATGTTAGGATGAGGTTCACCTCCTATTCCTAATGGACTATAGGGGTGCATAAGGGCCGTTGTCAGGGCCTCACCCCTCGTCGTCTCGTCTAAAATGAATGAGACCTTCGACTTTACTCACGTTAGGATGAGGTTCTCCTCCTGTTCCTAACGGGCAGTAGGAACACATAAGGGCCATTGTTAAGGCCTCTCCTCTCATCTCATCTAAAATGAATGAGGTCTTCGACTTTGCTCATGTTAGGATGAGGTTCTCCTTCTATTCTTAATGGACTGTATGGGCACATAAGGGCCATTGTCAGGGTATCTTTCATCATCTCATCTAAAATAAATGAAGCCTTCGACTTGCCCATGTTAGGACAAGGTTTTCTTCTTGTTTCTAATATGATCATTTTTGATTGTTTCTTTTCTATCATCACATAGTTTTTGCATCAAAAAACAATAATAGCGAAATTGAGGAGTTTTATTGAAGAAAAATTACCAGCAGTACATTCTCAGATTCTTTGAGTTTCAAGGTATGGGAGCGTTGTTCCTCTGAGCTCCTTCAGATGATAAGTTTCGGACCAGATGACCTTCTGTATTTCATATGGGCCTTCCCAATTAAGGGCTAGCCTTTCCTAGCTTCGAGGCTGAGAGATGGCGGCTCGTCAAAGTACTAAGCCTCCCAGAGATAGCATTGATGATACTGAGAGGCGGTCGATCTTCTTATTGTTCCTTCCTCATTGGTGGTTCTAGCTGTGGTAGCACCTTTGGCTGATCTTCTCTTACTTCAGATCGACGTCTGAGGAATCAACCCAACCGACCTCTCTTGATGAGCTCTTCGATCTCATCTTGGAGCTGAATGCATTCTTCAGTATCGTGGCCGTGATCATGATGATACAAACAATGCTATTTTCGATTGCGCTTATTTGAGAGAGATTGTAATTCTTCTGATCCTGGTAGTTGATTCTTAATTTTCATCAGAACTTGAGTTTTAGGAGCATTAAGGGGACATAGTTATGAAACCTTCGAAGGAGAGAACTTCTTCACGCCCTTCTATCAGGGCTTCTTTGATGACAAGCTCGAGGAGAAGTTTGGGCTCGCTTGCACTTGGAGGGAGTCCGTGAGCATGGCCGAACTTCATTCGGCCTTCTACCAGTAGTGGGTCTATTGGACTCGCCCTCTTGCCGCTCTCCTGTGGCTTCCTCATCCTTCAACCTGAAAACTTCTTCCACTCAGACATATCCCTTAGTCTGAGCTAGCAGATCAGCAAAGTCCCTGGGGTACTTCTTCTTCAGAAAAAATCGCAAATCGTTCTTCTGAAGGCCATCCTTAAGTACGGCCATTACAATAGATTGGTCCAGATTCTGGACTTCTAATGTAGCAGCATTAAATCGAATGACATAAGCCCGAATAGATTTCTCCTTCTTCTTGATATTCATAAAAAAATTTGAACTTCGGCGTGGACGTCGGCTGCTGACAAAGTGAGCCGCAAACTGATAGCTCATTTGATTAAAGGAGAAGATTGTATCCAGCTTCAACGTCGAGTACCAATTTTTTGCTACTTTCTTTAAGGTAAATAAAAAAGTTCGATGTAAGATGGCGTCTGGTGCACCATGGAGCAGCATCATAGTCTGGAAGACCTCCAGATCATTGATCGGATCAGAGGTTCCATCATAGCTTTCAAATTAGGGAAAGCTTGAAGTTCGGTGGAATGAGCTCTTGCATAATTCGGAGAGAAAAAAGGAGGATCGGTGCGGACGTCGTCATGGTGAGTTGGGGCGACATGGCAGAGTTTCTCAATCGATCGTTCCATCTCTCATAGTTTTTAATCGAGGACATCATCTTGATCGCAGATCTTGAAAGGCTTCTGACTGTAGATGGAGAAGATTTCTTTCGGAGAAGAATCACGATCCGAACAAGGATCCTCTGCTCTCTATTTTTTCTTCCTAGGGGCGATGGGTATGCTAGCCCAAGTGCTCTTCTTTGGGATCGATTTCTGACATCTCGATGGTAGATTTTCTGGTGGAATCATCGCTAGAGGCTACCGCATGATCTGCACCATCTCAGTGAGGCCCTGAACTCACTATATCAGTAGGTTAAACTACTTCAGATCTACCATGGCTGTCGGTGGAGGAGGAGGTTGAAGCATCGGTGTTGGAGCAGGAATGGATGGATCTAGCTCGGATTTGATGGTAGAAGTGGTAGATCTTCAGGTAGTCGCCTTCTTTGGAGGCATTTTTTAGGATCGAGTGAGAGGATGGAGATGGATCCTGAAGAAGAAGATCCATAGGATCGATTGAGCACTCTTTTAAGAATAAGGATACCTCAAGAACAAAAAGCCTTTTTCTAGTACCGATCCTATTGGTGCAAAATCTGGTTGACGCCGGATCAAGCTCGAGTTGAGGAAGAAGAGGTCGCCGTCGGTGACCTATAAAATAAAGTTTCATCCGAAGTTGGTGGTGGTGGTGGCTCCGACAGGATCCTTCGACGATCAAGTCAGCTCTTTTAGCCAACAGAAATAGAGTGCTTAGGAAAGAGTTCAGTAGAGTTTCAAAAAGGAGAAGAGAGCTTTCTGGCAGAATTCGACTGAAGGAGAAGTTCAGAAGGAGTTTGGCTCGTGGAGAAATTTGATTAAAGGAGAGTCCAAAAAGAGTTGGGCTCCTAGAAAAATTTGACTGAAGGAGAAGTACGAAAGGAGTTGGACTCCTAGAGGAATCCGACTGAAGAAGAAGTCCGAATGGAGTTCGACTCCTGAAGGAATTCGATTGAAGAAAAAGTTCGGAAGGAGTTGGGCTTCTAGAGGAATCCCACTGAAGGAAAAGTCCGAAAGGAGTTTAGCTCCTGGAGGAATCCGACTGAAGAAAAAGTTTGGAGGAAGTTCGACTCCTAGAGGAATCTGACTGAACTAGAAGTCCGAAAGGAGTTTTGCTCTTGAAGAAATCCGACTAAAGGAGAGGTTCGGAAGGAGTTTGGCTCCTAGAGGAATCCATCTGAAGGAGAGATTCGGAAGGAGTTTGGCTCCTGAAGGAATCCATCTGAAGAAGAAGTCTGGAGGAAGTTCGACTTTTAAAGGAATCCATCTGAAGGAAGTTCGGCTTCTGAAGGAATCCGACTGAAGTAGAAGTTCGGAGGGAGTTCGGCTCCAGAAGAAATCCGATGGAAGAAGAGGTCCGAAAGAAGTTTGGCTCCTAGAGGAATTCATCTGAAGGAGAGATCCAGAGGGAGTTCGGCTCCTGGCGGAATTCGACTGAAGTAGAAGTTCGGAGGGAGTTTGGCTCCTGAAGAAATCCGACTGAGGGAGAAGTCTGGAGGAAGTTGGGCTCCTGAAGAAATTTGACTGAAGGAGAAGTCCAGAAGGAGTTCGATTGGAGTTCGGCCGTTGGAGGAGTTCGATCGAGATTCGACCGCTGAAAAAGTTTGGCTAAGATTCGGCCACTGAGGAGTTCGACCGGTTGAAGGAGTTCGGTTAAGGTTCAGCCGCTGGAGGAGTTCGGCTGTGGTCCGATCGTTGGAGGAGAATTTTTGATCAAAGCTCTTCCATGATTTTCAGTTGCATTAGGCTAAGCATCAGACTGAACTTCGACGGGCGCGAAATTTATCCCCAATAATAGATATGCTGTATTTATTTGGATTAGGGTTGTAATTCCCCACCAAAGAAGGATTCACCTTTGTTCACACGAATCCATCATCAGATCACTCATAGCATAGATCTTAAAGCACTCCGAATGTTGTCCTTGATGCATAAGCATAGATCTCAAAGTGATAAGTGGATGATCCAGTAGTGGCTTCATGTAAAGGAAGATGAATCCTTTTTTTCGAGCAAAAGATGCAACCTGGTCCAATACGATTTTAGAAAGATAAAACTAAGAATAAAAAAAAAACAAGCTAGCAAAATTTAGGCCACTACTAGTGCAGGAGAGATATGGTCATATGCAAAACTATAATTAAATATTTTATAAGATATATTATTTTATTTTATTTACTTTATTTACTTTTTTATTTTTTGTTTTTTTCCTATTTTTAAGCATTAAAAATAAATAAATAAATAAATAATGAAAAAAAGAAGAAAAAAATCATTCCTCCCTTCCCCCCATGCCTGCATCCCTCTCCCACCGTCACCACCGCTCCTAGCTACGCTCTCCTTCCGTAGTCACTACCGCCCCCTACGTCCCCCTCCCACCGTCACCACTGCCCCTTGCGCCCCCTCCCTCTCCGTCAGCGCCTTCCTCCCCTTCACCCCAAGCCATCCCTCAGTATCCATTGCGTCGTCGCCATCGTCGCCCCCACATCCTGCTCGAGTCTCCACCGTCGGTCACCATTGCCAACTGCGCCCTCCTCCCCCTCCATCCATGCCTCCCTCCTCTCCGCCCCGCACTACCCCTAGGGTACCTGTTGTTGCCGCCACCGCCACCTCCACCTACACACCCCGATCCCAGCCCCACCCTCGGCCCGCAACTCTGCTCCGCCCCACCCCGCCCCTCCTCTTCTACCTCCATTTTCGAGCAACCAACCCACCCCCTTCCTTCCCCGAGGATGCAAAAGGAAACAAAAGAATTTTACCTTTTTTGGGGTGGCAGCACGACGGCGATGGCAGTGGCACAGCACCACAGCGGCGATAGAGGCAGCAACAACAGCAATAGAGGTAGAGGTGGGGACCACCGATAGTGAGAGAGATCGAAAGAAAGAAGGAAAAAAAAGGAGGTAGTCGGCGGAGAGGGTTCGAACGGTGGAAATAGGAGGGCAGGGGCGGGAGATGAAACGCACAGAGAGCGAGATGGTAAATTTCTAAAAAAATTTATCGATGCAAAGTTATGTTGGTAGTACTAATTATCGATGAATAAAAAATGTTAAAAAATATTTAACAAAAAATTAACTTTTTACCGATGCAAAGTAACGTCGACAAATCTGGACTTAGCTATGTTTAAGAAAAATATAGGTAATAAAATTATTATCGACGTCGATAAAACATCAAAATAAGTTTAAAAAAAATTAAAATATTTAATAAAAAAATATTTAATAAAAATTATTATCGATGCAATATTTTTGTTGTAAAATAAGCATTTACCGATGATAAGAAAACATCAAAAGAAATTTATTTAAAATTAAAATTAGGTTCATAAAATATATAATTAAAATTTAAAAATAAAAAAATTTAAAAATAATTTTTGATGAAAACTATACGTCGAAAATAAGGTAAATTTTCTACGTTAGCCTTTAACATAGGTAATTATTTTGTTTACCGATGCTTTCTTATGTCGCTAAAAGTTTATTTTTTAATAATTATTTTACATAGGTAATAGCTTAATTTATTATTTAAATAATTATTATTATAGTATCGTTATAAAAGTCCATCTCAATCTCAAAGCCCTAGCTATATCGATCAATAAAATTCATCTCAACGGTCAAGAACGACTGCATGATGATCTGATAGATAGAGATCATCAATGAATTCAAAAACTTATAGCAATGATCTCAGTGATATTTGTAACATACTATTAATATTTTATTTTAATCAGGCATCATTATCATTATCAATTTAGTAAGAAATGATTTCGACCATTAAATAAAAAATGAGTGATCAAAAAGCCAAATGACATCCGATTAAGATGATTTTTTAGATGAGTAATCTTTGCTACTACTTTTATCATTTATACAGTCATGATCATAAAATTTAAACTGTACGTATACGAACCATTCACATTAATCAGATCTTATAAAAATATAAGTATATTTACCTAGTGATCTCAAGAATTAATATCAAGAGACGTAAAATTTTAGATTGTTCATATATATGCGGTATGAATTTTATGATCATCAACATACAAACAATCAAAAGTGTTAGCAAAGATCATTAATCTAGAAAATTATCTTATAATCGGATGCGTTTGTCCTTTTGATCACTAATTTTTTATTTAATGGCTGAAATCATTTTGTGTTAAATTAACTATAATAATGATGTTCGATTGAGATGAAATTTTGATAGTATGCTACAAATATTACTAAAATTATCTTTGTAAGTTTTTAGATCCATTAGTAGTCTCTATCTATCAGATCATCATGTGATCATTCATGACTATCGAAATCAAATTTTATTGATCGACATAGCTAGGACAACCTGATCGAGACAGACTTTTGTAATGATAATCTAATAATTATTATTTAGATAATAAGTGATGAAGATAAATTTTAAATTTTAAAATTATATTGATAAATTATTTATAAAAAAGTTATTAAAATAACTCAATATTTGCTTATGCTCTGAATTGCATAGGTAAAAGTTTATTTGCCTATGGTAAAAATATATGTAGGTAATAAGTATCTTTACTTATGCTATTTAACATCGACAAATGATTTTACTTTTAATTAATTAATTAATTAATTATTTATTTTATTTTGCTAAAATTTTTTTGATGCAAAGAAATCATAGGTAATGATCTTAATTTCCTACAAAAAAATAAATATAGATAATTAATCTAATTTGCTATGCTAAGTTATCATCAATAAATTTTTTAAATAAATTAAATAAAAAAATCTTTATCAATGATAACTAATCATAGGTAATAGATAATTACCTATGAGAAATTGAGTCTTAAGCAATTACACTTATTACCTACGCAATTTATCATCAATAATTATTTACAAAAATAAAAAAAAATTAATAAAAAAATATTTTTTAATGTTAAATAAATGTAGGCAATAAGCCTAATTATGTACATAAAAATTAGGCTTAGGTAATTAGTCTTATTATCTATGCTATTTTAGTATCGATAAATTATCTATAAAAATAAAAAAATTAATTAAAAAATATTTATTGATGCCAATTTAGCATAAAAAATAAGGTTAATTACCTACGTAAGCGATAACCATAGGCAATTAGCCTTATTGCCTACGTTAGTTTAGCATCGATAAATTATTTATAAAAATAAAAAAATTAATTAAAAAAATTTTTTTTGTCGATGTTAAATAAACGTAGGCAATTAGCCTAATTACCTATAGAAGACTTAAGCATGGATAATTAGTCTTATTATCTATGCTAATTTATCATTGGTAAATTATTTATAAAAATAAAAAAAAATAATAAAAAAATTATCGATGCCAATTTAGCATAGAAAATAAGGCTAATTACCTATGTAAGAGGTAACCATAGGCAATTAGCCTTATTGCCTATGTTAATTTAGCATCGATAAATTATTTATAAAAATAAAAAAAAATAATCAAAAAAATTTTTTATCGACGTTAAATAAATATAGGCAATAAGTCTAATTACCTATGAAAGACTTAAGCGTGGATAATTAGTTTTATTACCTACGCTAATTTATCATTGATAAATTATTTATAAAAATAAAAAAAATTAATAAAAAAATAAAATATTTATCGATGTCAATTTAGTGTAGGAAATAAGATTAATTACTTACGTAAGAGGTAATCGTAGGCAATTAGCCTTATTACCTACGTTAGTTTAGTATCGATAAATTATTTATAAAAATAAAAAAAATAATTCAAAAAATATTTGTCGACGTTAATTTAACGTAGGTAATAAGCCTAATTACCTACGAAAGACTTAAGCATGGGTAATTAGTCTTATTATCTATGCTAATTTATCATCGATAAATTATTTATAAAAATAAAAAAAATTAATAAAAAAATATTTGTCAACACCAATTTAGCATAGGAAATAAGGCTAATTACCTATGTAAGAGGTAACCGTAGGTAATTGACCTTATTGCCTACGTTAGTTTAGCATCAGTAAATTATTTATAAAAATAAAAAAATTATTCAAAAATTTTTTTTTTGCCGATGTTAAATAAATGTAGGCAATAAGCCTAATTATCTATGAAAGACTTAAGCATGGATAATTAGTATTATTACCTACGCTAATTTATCATCAATAAATTATTTATAAAAATAAAAAAATTAATAAAAAAATATTTATCGATGTTAATTTAGCATAGAAAGTAAGACTAATTACCAACGTAAGAGATGATCGTAGGCAATTGGTCTTATTGCTTATGTTAGTTTAGCATCGATAAATTATTTATAAAAATAAAAAAATTAATAAAAAAATCTTTACTGATGCTAAATAATCGTAGACAATAAGGCCAATTACCTACACAATATTTAAGCATAGGTAGTTATTCTTATTATCTACGCAAATTTGGCATCGATAAATATTTGTCAAATATTAAAAGATTAAGACCATCCATTATCGATGCTTTGATTTAAATGTCGATGCTACGTTTACGTGGCTAATTATATTTGACGATGTTTAGTCTGTAGTGTAGCTAATTATGCAAATTTTATCGATGTTTATCTTTTTGTGCAGCTAATTGTCCTCTTTACCTATGCAAAATTTTGCGTAGGTAAATTTTGCGTTGACAAAATTTCTATTTCTTATAGTGACAGCAACTCATTCAAGATGAGGATAAATTTAGATCTGTTAGAAGAAACTCGAGAATGAGCTAGGATCTAGATGGCCAATTATTAATAGAAAATAGCTTGGTATTATAATTTTTGAGTTAAAGAAAAGTCATTCCTGGCTTGATAACTAGTTTTCTGCCGAGCTGAGGTTTCTCATCCCACTGAGCGGTCGAATCTATCACCAAACTGGAAAGGCCCATATCGGATGGCCAAGATAGTTCAGCCTAGCATTTATCATCTTTATCGACTGGATGGAACTCTAATCCCAAGGACATGAAATGTCGACAATCTACCCTTAGTCTCCGAACATCGCCAACGTGTGTTCCTTGGCTATGCCCGAGGAATGGAGCGCGCCTCTAGTTATCGCCAATGCATGTTCCTCGGCTACGATCGAGGAACGAAATGCATCTTCATTTATCGCTGCCGCATATTTTACGACCATGGTCGAGGAATGGAACGTGTCTCCAAACATCGCCAACTCGCATTTCTCGACTATGCCCGAGGAACGGAGCGCACCTTCAGTTATCACCAATGTGCATTCCTCAGTTACGACTGAGGAAAAGAACACATCTCCAGTTGTCGCTGCCGTACATTCTTCGACCACGATCGAGAAATGAAATGCGTTTCCAAACATCAATAATGCGCATTCCTCGACGACGATTGAAAAATAGAATGCATCTCTAAACATCGCCAACGCGCATTCCTCGGCTACAATCGAGGAACAGAATGCATCTTCAAAGGTCGTCAGTGCGTGTTCCTTAGCTACAGTCGAGGAACGGGACGTGTCACCAAACATCGCCAATGCACGTTCCTCGGTTATGGTTGAGGAATGAAATGCATCTCTAGATTGTCGTTGATGTGCATTCCTCGACTAGAGCCAAGGAACAGAATGCATCTCCAGACTTTGCCACCGCGAGTTCCTCGACTACGGTCAAGGAACAGAGCGCATCTCCAGTTTTTGTCGCTATGCATTTTTCGACTACGATCGAGGAACGAAATGTATCTCCAGTTGTCATCACCGTGCGTTCTTCGGCCACGATCGAGGAACAAAATGTGTCTCCCAAAATTGCTATCTCACATTCCTCTCTTATGATCGAGAAATGGAACACGTCCCCATGAGGATCGCCGATGCACGTTCCTTGACCAAGGTCGAGAAATAGAACACGTCTTAAAATCCCCATCGTGCGTCCCTTGTTATGATCGAGGAATAAAAAACGTCTTTTAGAATCATCATTGCGCATTCCTCGACCATTGCCGAGGAATGGGATGTATCACCAAAAGTCATCTCCACGCATCTCTCGACCATGATCAAGGAGTGAAATTTATCCCAAAACAAGTCATCATATAGGGTTCCTTGGCTACTATTGTTCCTCGACCAAAATTTTAGCTGCCTCTGCATTATTTACAGTGTTGGAACTGACAAACAATTTGCGGTCCTACTTGCCTTTAGATATGCCCTTGTATTGGTCGTCTTAAAGTTCTATCGACCTACATCCTTAAGATGGCCAAAAAGGCCTATGGGCAAATTAGCAACGTTCATTCAAAATGACCGACCTCAACGACTTCAAAGAAAAATATACACTCATTTAAAGAAGAAAGTATTTACAAGAATTGGTCGGTCCTATACAAAAGTACCTCGAAGAAAATTGAGGTTGGACAAAATAGGCTGACCAGTCAAAAAGCACGGACATGCCTGAGCAGGACTACATTAGGCTCCATCGGGAGCCCAGGATTCACCGACCTTGGCATGGTCGGATAGTACAATCGTGACTAATGGCTGAACAGGTGCTGCATTCTCCACCTCCTGATCTTCATGGGCCAGGCTGAAAAGGTCTTCCATGCGGATCTCTCCATCCCCACCCTCGGTGACTCCCTCCTCGTCATCTAATTCTAGGAGCCCGAGGTTGAAGTCTGGAAGGATCCTCCTTAATTTTGCCTTCAGATCCTCGGCTTGCTGCAAATAGGAAAGTGAACCAAACTCTGATTTGATATCTTGAAGCTTGGCTAAAGATTTGAAAGCTTCAATGGTGACGATCTTAGAATCCTCCAGCTTCTCCTCATACTTCTTCTTCTCGGCGTCCAGTCGAGCTTCAAAATCGAACTGAACCTTGAGGAGCTTGGATTCTAGCTACTTCACCTCCTTCTTTAGCTCCTCCTTGGCCTTCAACTTGGAGAGCTTGGCATCATCAGCCCTCCTGTTGGCCTGATTGGCCTTTTCCTTGGCTTCCTTAGAGATATGCCGAGCTTCGCGGATCGTGTCGAAGAAGTGATCCAGGTGGTGGGCAAGCTATATATAAAATAATAATAATAATAATAATAATAATAATAATAATAACAATTTAGTACTGTTGAAACATCAAAAAATAAGATCGAGGAATAATAGATCGTTACTTACCCGGAGCAGAGAGTCGTACAAGTCGTGGACTCGGAACGCACCCTCTTTGTCATCCATGGCTTGGACGTTGGTGGGCAAAAGGATAGATTGGATCAGAGACCGAGCTACTCGATAATCGTCGAGGCCCCTTCTATTATTTTGGACCTTAACGTCAGGTAGGACTTCCACCGAGATGGAAGCTTCGGGCGATACGTCGGTTGTCCGCGCGATGACATGCGGATAGAAATTTGAGGTTTGCCTAAACTTTGATGAGAGATGAGGTAGAAGCTCGGGGGATTGGATCCCCTGCAGCCATTGATTGAAGAGGCACCACCACTTTCGCCGGCGTCGAAGACTTGATCCTTGGTTCACCGCCTGGAGCCAAGGATCACCCTACAGCGGGCTGAGCAAAAACTACCTTTGATCGGCCCCATTTGGGGGCAGGGGCCATGCTTGTTTTCCTCTTTTAGGCATCCCGACAAAGAGCTTCAAGATTGGCTAGATTCATTGCTATAGAAAAACAAAATAAATGCAATAAGCAAACATGCGAGCAAAAGGAGAAGCAAAAATAGAACCAAACCGAGCAAAGATCTAATTTACTCTTCAGTTCTACCAAAATCAATCCAACCTTGAATAAGTTCTCCTCGATGAGGAGTTTAGATAATGGAGGAGGGATGGAAGAGAAAAGCCAAGTTATTGTTTCCTCCTTAGCATCAGACAATGTTGGAGCTCTGACTGCTGACCTATGGGGTCGATCCCAAAGTGTATTGAAGCCTCGGGGTTGCTCGGTCGAGATGAAAAAGATGCGCTCCTTCCAGTTATGCACTGAAGAAGGAGCACCTCAGAACAGATGATGTTTCTTTCGAGGAGAGGCGTACCACCATCCGACCTTCGTAGGATGCTTTTTCAATGTGAAGCAACCTCGAAAGAGCCAGAAGGTTAGTTCGACACCGAAGAGAAGATAGTGAGTGAAGAAACCTAAGATATGTCGCTAAGAGTTCAGCCCTAAGCTACAAAGGCTTATCTTAAAAAGGTTCAAGAACTCGACAACTAGAAAATGAAAGGATAGTCTGAGGTCGGCCTTTAAGGATTCCTCGTAAATACCTATTCTGTCCAAACGAGGAAGAGCTATTCACTCCTCGGGGTTAGCAACTTCTAACCTGAAGTCGTCTAGGATTTGGTATTTTAACCTGATAAAGTCTAAGTCCTCGAAGATGAGGACAGAGTTAACTTTGAAGGGACCATAGTCCTAGTTTTCTTGTTCTTCGGATCTATCCGAAGAACCAGCTACCTTGGATTCACGATCCTCGTCTCTTGAATTATCACCTGTGCTCCAGGTGGCTGGGGATGGGCTTGGTTCACTCATTTTTTGTGAGAAAAGAACTAACCTATGGGAGTATTATGGCCGAACAACATAGAGATGAGGACAAGGTTGATGAAAGGTCGGCCTCGATCGAGCAATTCCTTCATAGGTGCAAAGTACTGAAGCTCTCCCTTTAGCAACAGCAACAGTAAAAAAAAATGAAATGACAGTGATCCCTATTTACAAAAGACATGGATGGCTTTGATCTATTGTCGATTCATTTACACCTCAGGATCTTTGCCAAGTATCAGATGTTGGTTGGTCGAAGCAGATGATTGTGGATGGGGCTAATGGACAGTTGGATTTGAAGACTGATGGTCCATCGCAAGTCCCTTCAAAATACCGATATTTGACATATGGCAATACGACCTTCTTTCAAAGATTGGCCTCGGCTTCGAAAGGGTACTTACATCGGCCGAGCAATCATAGCTCGGCTTTGTGAGTAGGGGGCATTTGTTGTGGGTTGGCTAATGCTCATCCTCGGCCAAGTATTCGTCAATCTCTACCGACCAATATTGATAGGTCATCTAAAGACGATCTGCTATCGCCCGTTCACCCCTGACCAATCTTTCTTTCCGTGGTGAGCAATTTGTTTATCGGCGATTCGCTATAGGTCGTATGCGACTGATCATCTTTCTGAAATGGTTTGTTATAGATTGGCGATTGCTGATTTATAGTAGTTTGCCTCCGAACGAGCTATCTTCCAAGATGGTTTTCTCCCAATAGATTGATGATGAGCTATCTATGACCGATCTATCTAGCGAAGATCATATTTTGCCGACCATCATTGAATGACCAATATTGAATGTTCAGCAGGCCCTAAGCGTTGGATTCGCCTATTATAGGCCGTCACTAGACGATCTATTATAGGTCATCTTATACCAATCTATCCATTTTTCTCTCTTTTCCGAATTGGAAAAGTCCAGATAAAGAAGAAGTCTCCCGCGATCCCGTCTTTCAAAAAAAAAAAAACTTCCAAATCAATCTAGTGTGATAAATTTGGAAGGTCATTAGAGTCTGAGATGGGCAAAAATTTTCTCTTCCGGGAATAGCTCCGGCCTGCAAAGATGCCCCTTCAAGTTTATGTACTAGAAGCAGAATATTCCAAGAATCCGAACTAGAGGCGCTAAAGGATATTCGTGCCAATGTGCTCCACTGTCGCTTTTTTTTTTTTTTTTTGGTACACAAAACGGGATTTGGAGAGGGGCAACTCGACGTAGTTGCCTCCTCTGAGCGTGACCATGAGGCTCCAAATTCCGTTGGAAAATATTCGATTCGGGGACCAATTTAGTTGTGGAATCCTCCTCTCCATCATATGGGCGAACCCAATGGGTGAGTACGTCACCCCAACCCAAATGGAATTTGGAGAGGGGCAATCCGACGTAGTTGTCTCTTCTGAGCGTGACCATAAGGCCCCAAATTTCGCTGGAGAATGTCCGATTTGGAGGCCAATTTAGTTGTGGAACCCTCCTCCCCATCATATGGGTGAACCCAACGGATGAGTACGTCACTCCAACTCCATCACAGGTTAATGAACTAGATATTTCTTGCAGATCCCATGCTCAGACCATCAGAAACGAATCACCGTAGATCATGTAAATTCTGATATTTAATTAAAGTCATAGTATCCATCATGACTCGAATCTGGGTTGATTGGAAGCTAAGCTCGTTATCCTCGGGCTACCACCGTGGTGGTGCTCCGATGTCGCTTTGACGTGCTAGGGTTACCCGTTCACGCGAATTCTTCATCTCCACCGTCCGATCAATGAAACTGGATCTTACTCTTTCTCCCCGACTCACATTTCTAGCTTCAAAAAGTAAAAAATCCTCGTAACCGGCATAACGGTGATATCTATCCATTTTCAAATCGAGCTTAACGAAATCTATCTAGGTTTCCATTTGTTTGCGAGGCTCTGGGTTGGATTTGGAGTGGCTTCCACGGACGTCGGAGCTGCTTGGGCTCGTTTCTAGGGTTCCTGGCTTTACGTTCTCATATCAGGGGAGTGGCGATGCAGACGGAGGCGCGGGTCGGGGTGGTCATGGAGGGCGGGGGGCCCGGCTTTACGTTCTCATATCAAAAGCTTCTCTTTTTACCAGCAAAACTTGTGCTCTTGAAATTTCTTGAATAAGTATGTGTAAACAGATTCCACTTATTGAATTTTTGGATTCATGGGATCATCTTCGGGTTCTTTTGAACGAGGCTTCCCGGGTCGAATAATATTTAGCACAGATGGTCTGCGCCAGCTTATAATGCATAGTGTTTTACGGTGTTGTCTGTGCATTTTCTCGAGCCGAATATTGCATCAAACTTGCTTTTTCTTTCTATATTAAGTCCCAAGAATCTGAATGGTATGAATGTCCCAGCCGCCCAGGCCATTATGTGAAGGTCAGATTGTAAACCCTAGAGTGGTGTTGCGGATCAGGTGTGAGTCTGAAACTCGGAGGTACGTGGTCAAAATGAACCACTGACTTTGTCATTTTAGCATTTCCAATGATGTCTATTTGCCAAAAAGGGAGTTGCAACCGTCAAGTCGCTTGTACTGCATGTCTAACAGATGATATGATTATTTAGAACTCCAATTCTTATGAAGATGTTAGTCACTTTTTTTGAAAATTGGAAAAGGAATAAGAGAAACCTTTTCTTCCTCGTGATTTAGCAATCCATGACATGTCCCACCGATGTCCATTCCGTGTTCTATCTACATAGTCCATGTAGTTTTTGGTGTGTGCAGGCATGTAAGAGAAAGCATGGATGGCTGTTGATCCGTGCACTTGTGATGCTTATGTGAGGAAGCATGGAAGGCTCAATTCTCTATAATAAGATAGCATGTTATCTGCAATCATTAGCTTAATTAAAATTTAAACTCAACATTAATTGTTTACATTAACTTACAAAGTCTCTCAATTATAGGTTCTCTATAATTTGCTTAACTGTTTAAACATTCAGTGATTTGATTTATTTTACTCTAAATTGAGCACTAGGATCACATGTTGTGGTTGGAAGGTGATGCCTTTTCTAGAATCCTTGGTTCGTGTCCTTGTGAAGCTGTTATTATCAAGTGCAGATCATGTTTCTTTTTTAATTTCTTTCTTTTTTGTATCCATTCTTCTGCCTCCAATCATCCAATTTCTCCATCATCCTTGTGTAAGCACCCATAACCTTGTGGTTTTTATTCTTGGATTATCTGTATTGGTTGGTCTCATATAGGTAGAATCCAGTCCTTTTGCCTTTTCATTGAGCAAAACCTGTTGTCTCAAATCAGCAACCAGTTCTGTGGCATTTTGTTTGTAGGTGCAAGGCATGCATTCTGATGTTGCAACTCGAAGCAAGGCTAGCATATGGCATGAGGCTTCATGAGGCTTCCCGTATTGTTTATGAGGAAGGGTTTAGAGCATTCTGGAAGGGAAATTTGGTTACCATTGCTCATCGCTTACCTTATTCTTCAATTAGCTTTTATGCTTTTGAATGCTACAAGCATGTAAGTATGAAAACTCACTGGAGAGATATACACTAGCCTGTCAGCTAACTGAATGTCGTGGTTTCTAATTCAGTCACCACTTTTTCGTATATTTTGCAGTTTCTGCAGTTAATTCCAGGGCTAGATAGGCATAGAGAATATGCTAGTGCAGATATATGTGTGAGATTAATAGGTGGTGGTTTGGCAGGAATAACAGCTGCATCTATGACATACCCATTGGATCTTGTGAGGACGCGTCTTGCTGCTCAGGTAATCTGATGATTCATATGACAGGTCAAGCAGCTCTGCTAGTTTCAACTTTAGCAATTATATTTGAAGGAAGACTTTTTGGTAGTCTCAGCTTTAGCAATCATATTTGAAGGAAGACTTCTTATTTTTCCATACATAAATTGGAACAAAAAAAATTTGGCTGATTGGTCTCTCTTTAAGGGTTTGAATACTTGAAAATTTTAGTTAACCATGGGCAATGATACTGTTCATAGCAGTGTAGAAGCTTATGCATTGTATTATTATGAAGTACTCTTTCCATTGTTCTTATTTAGATGAAGTTCTCATTTAAGAACTTTATGATTTGGCCTTGATTGTAATTGCATAAGTATGCAGAAGTCTTAGGTGGATCATGGATGATCTACCAGTGGACTTACGGTTGTTTACTACAGTTTTTTTAGCTCTCATATAGAAATTGCAATTCTTGTTTGTGTTTTTGGAACATATTCTGTTTGCCTATCCTCCAAAAATAGCCCACAGTCTGACCAAGAAAACCTCCTTTCTCGATTCCGATCTCAGCCCTAAACATTGTATCGATCGTTCAGCGGCCTTCAAACGGCCTATCTCTTGCCTTTTGATTCAGAGCCTAATCAGATCTATTTTTATACGCGCCCCAACTCTCGTAAACTCGGATTCCCCGCCTAGCTTGGCTGAATTTACATTCCGACTTCTTATAGTCCAAGTAAAGGATGAGGGGTGCCCTAAATGTGTGCGGTAGCACTCCTTATTTCCAGAAAATAGAGGAGTAGAATGAAAAGAGGCGCAAGCTTGTAATCTTCGATTTTCCGCCTTTGAAATGCACTTTTGCTTTTGTTTGATGTGACAACTCAGAAAAGTTCTTTGCCGAAGCTTTCTGTAAAAAAAAGGGGCAATCCAGTAAGTCAATGCAGTCAAGCCAGTGAGTAGGGAGGTCCAGCTTTGCAGTCTAGCGAGTCAAGGGATGAGAGCGAAGAAAGCGGTTTTTCCTCAATGGATAGGCTCAGTTCAGCTCACGAAGAAGACGAAGACCTCGCTGTCTTATCCCGGGCCTTACGGCACAAATGCCCATGTATATGTTGGGTGGTAGCTGTTTTCAAGAGCAAAAGACCCCTTAGGGGTCGAGCGCCAGCTCGGGGGGTAAGATCCTATCTGAATGAGTAAGAGCTCGAACTTGGTGTAAGGGAAGGGCTAAA